>CM022300.1:181113640-181509636 GCA_011799875.1 Thinopyrum elongatum
TTTGTGATTCCCGAAGCATGCATGTATGGTCTCTCGTTATGCTATGAAATTGTAGCATGATTTATTATTCATTGTCTTCCTTATGAGTGGCGGTCGGGGACGAGCGATGGACTTTTCCCACCAATCTATCCCCCTAGGGGCATGTGTAGTAGTACTTTGCTTCGAGGGCTAATAAACTTATGCAATAAGTATGTGAGTTCTTTATGACTAATGTGAGTCCATGGATTATACACACTCTTACCTTTCTGCAATTTGCTAGCCTCTTCGGTACCGTGCATTGCCCCTTCTCACCTCAAGTTGTGGTGCAAACTTTGCCGATGGACCCAAACCCCGTGATATGATACACTATGACACATAAGCCTCCTGATATCTTCCTCAAAACAGCCACCATACCTACCTATTATGGCATTTCCATAGTCATTCCGAGATATATTGCCATGCAACTTCCACCGTTCCATTTTATTATGACACATATCATCATTGTCATATTGCTTTGCATGATCATATAGTTGACATAGTATTTGTGGCTCAGCCACCGTTCATATTTTTTATACATGTTACACTAGATCATTGCACATCCCGGTACACCGCCGGAGGCATTCATATAGAGTCATGTTTTTGTTCTAGTATCGAGTTGTAAGTAAATAAAAGTGTGGTGACCATAAATATTAGAGCATTGTCCCATGTGAGGAATAAAATAAAAAGAGGCCAAATGAGCCCAAGAAAAAAAGAGGCCAAGGTGCCCAACAAAAGAAAAAAAAAAGAAAAAAGAAAAGAGAAAAAAATGAGGGAAAAAGAGAGAAGGGACAATGTTACTATCCTTTTCCACACTTGTGCTTCAAAGTAGCACCATGTTCTTCATGATAGAGAGTCTCCTATTTTTTCACTTTCATATATTACTAGTGGGAATTTTTCATTATAGAACTTGGCTTGTATATTCCAATGATGGGCTTCCTCAAATGCCTGAGGTCTTCATGAGCAAGCAAGTTGGATGCACACCCACTTAGTTTTCTTTTGAGCTTTCATACACTTATAGCTCTAGTGCATCCGTTGCATGGCAATCCCTACTCCTTGCATTGATACCAATTGATGGGCATCTCCATAGCCTATTGATTAGCCTCGTCAATGTGAGACTTTCTCCTTTTTTGTCTTCTCCACACAACCTCCAACATCATACTCTATTCCACCCATAGTACTATATCCATGGCTCACGCTCATGTATTGCGTGAGAGTTGAAAAGGCTGAAGCGCATTAAAAATTATGAACCAATTGCTCGGCTTGTCATTGGGGTTGTGCATGATAAATACTTTGTGTTAAGAAGATAGAGCATGACAAGACTATATGATTTTGTAGGGATAACTTTCTTTAGCCATGACATTTTGGAAAGACATGATTGCTTTTTGGTATGCTTGAAGTATTATTGTTTTATGTCAATATTAAACTTTTGTTTTGAATCTTATGGATCTGAATATTCATACCACATAAAGATAGATTACATGATAAACATGTTAGGTAGCATTCCACGTCAAAAATTATGTTTTTATCATTTACTTACTCGAGGACGAGCAGGAATTAAGCTTGGGGATGCTTGATACGTCTCCAACGTATCTATAATTTTGGATTGTTCCATGCTATTATATTATCAATCTTGGATGTTTTATATGCATTATTATGCTATTTTATATCATTTTCTAGGACTAACTTATTAACCTAGTGTCTAGTGCCAGCTGCTGTTTTTTCCTTGTTTTGTCTTTACAGAAAAGCAATACCAAACGGAGTCCAAATGGAACGAAACTTTTTGACGATTTTTCTTGGACCACAAGACACCCTGGAAGCTTCAGGAGGAGGCCAGATGGGCACAAGGCGGTGACAAGCTCAGGGGGCGCGTCCCACCTGGGGCGCCCCCCCCAGCTTGTGGGCCTCCCGTGGCTCCTCTAACCCTAATTCTTCGTCTATAAATTCCCAAATATTCCACGAATACCAGAGGGCACACCAAAAATACTTTTCCGCTGCCGCAAGTTTCTGTCTTCGTGAGATCCCATCTGGGGACCTTTTCCGGTACTCTACCGCAGGGGGATTCGACCATGGAAGGCCTCTACATCAACCTTGCTGCCCTTCCGATGATGTGTGAGTAGTTTACCATAGACCTACGGGTCCATAGCTAGTAGCAAGATGGCTTCTTCTCTATCTTTGATCTTCAATACAATGTTCTCCACAATGTTCTTGGAGATCTATTCGATGTAATCTTCTTTTGTGGTGTGTTTGTTGAGATCCGATGAATTATGGGTTTATGATCAGATTATCTATGAATATTATTTGAGTCTTCTCTGAACTCTTTTATGCATGATTTATGTACCTTTGTATTTCTCTTCGATCTATTGATTTGGTTTGGCCAACTAAATTGATTTTTCTTGCAATGGGAGAGGTGCTTTGTAATGGGTTCAATCTTGCGGTACTCAATCCCAGTGACACAAAGGAACATGACATGTATTTGTATTGTTGCCATTAAAGATAAAAAGATGGGGTTTGTTCATATTGATTGGATCTATCCCTCTACATCATGTCATCTTGCTTAAGGCGTTACTCCGTTCTTGTTAACTTAATACACTAGATGCATGTTGGATAGTGGTCGGTGTGTGGAGTAATAGTAGTAGATACAGGCAGCAGTCGGTCTACTTGTCTCGGACATGATGCCTATATACATGATCATTGCCTTGGATATCGTCATAACTATGCACTTTTCTATCAATTGCACAATAGTAATTTGTTTACCCACCATATGCTTTCTTTCAAGAGAGAAGCCTCTAGTGAAAACTATGGCCCCTGGGTCTATCTTTTATCATATTATTTTCAGGTCTACAAAATCAAAAACACAAAAGTACCTTGCTGCAATTTATTTACTTTTATTTTATTTCACACTTTTACTTATCTTTTATATCTATTACTATCAGATCTCATCCTTGCAAGTAACCGTGAAGGGATTGACAACCCCTTTATCGTGTTGGGTGCATGTATTTGTTTGTTCGTGCATGTACAACTATTGGAGACTTGTTTGTTCCTCCTACTGGATTGGTACCTTGGTTCTCAACTGAGGGAAATACTTATCTCTACTTTGGCTCATCACCCTTTCCTCTTCAAGGGAAAAACCAACGCAAGCTCAAGAAGAAGGAGGATACATGGGCCTCTGGCCCGATTAGGCACGCATAGGTGCCGGATGTCCGAGGCTCCACGGGGTGTTTGATGTCTGTGGTCTGGGCCGGATGTTCGACCTGGGTGCTGGTCGGGGTACAGGTATCCGGGAGCCAGATTTCTGGGCCTCGACCGGATGTCCGAGGCTTCGCATGGCACCGGATGTCTAGGGTCGGGGCCGGATGTCCAGCCTGGGCGTTGGTCGCAGTACTAGTGTCGGGAGCCGGATTTTCGGGGCCCTGCCAAATGTCCAGGGCTGTCGGGCCGGATTTCCGGCTCCTGGAGTCCTTCGGGATCTACTCTGGTGCTGTTGTTTTGTCTTCAGGCACCAGATATCTGGGCCAGGGGTTGGATGTTCGTGTTGTAGCATTTCAGTGGTCTCATTCGTCGTGCTTGTTTGTCCGTGTACTTGGGGACTTGGTCTTCATTCTGAGCATCTCTGGGGTGGTTTTCCTCGTACCTAAGGACACATTCCAGATTGAGGTAGTAGCCATGTCTCTCATGGATCATATGGAAGCTCATTAAGGAGAGATGTCACCTCGGTCTCGTTAGCTCTTACACATGCTTGTGTCATCGGTCCACTCAGCACTTGTGGAGATGAAGGTAGGTCCATGGGTATGAGCGTAGGATGCTTCGCATCACAATCAAAACAAGACCAAGTGTGTGTTGGAAGGAAGGCAAGGATGTTGTTGATGACAACACAAATTATCAAGGGGCAAGGATGGTATTTCTCATCATGAATTCGATTCACATCTTGGACGAAGCCAAAATGTTGATGATGATCACGACACACCTTGTTGAGAGCTTTCATGAAGATGTAATCGAGTAACGATGGCATTAAGCAAAAGGAATGGTGAAGCGAAAGGTTATTGGAACCACAGATGAGATGCAAGCTCAGAACCAGAGTTGCCTTCAAGATAAACAATATGATGTTGAAAGTTTGACGTAAGCTTAGTGCACTGTCGGGATTGTGTTCCGAGGATGAAGGACTAGATAGCACAGTCAAGCTTTAGCATGATGATGACGATGTATCCAATCGGCTAGGAATGACATTATCGAGTACAAACTCGTAAGCAATGAACAAGATTAAGAGTTGTTGAATCGTAGTGCAGACTCTATTCAGTTATCGGTGTTCTCCAGTGACTAACAACTCAGAACGCGGGGAAAATTGAAATAGGTGAGAAATAATCATTGATGGAGAAATCATAAGAAGTAATGTAGTTCCATGATATTCTTGAGATACCAAAGGGTAATACTCGAAGGTAGATCAGAATAGAGGATGGAATGGCATATTGATCTGCAGAAGACATGTGCTTTAACTTGTCTGAGAAGTGGAATCAAAGCAGAACAACATGTCAGAACCATGATTGCAAATGACCAAATCACATATACAAGATGAACTTATATCAAGGGGATATTTATTTTTACAAGAAGCTTCCATGATAAGATCTACATCGTGTCCATCGGCATGAAAACAAAGTTCAAGGTCGACTCCCACTTCTTCAATGCACAACTTCTCATTCACTGCTCTACTTAAAACATTTTGAGTTTGAAGATTTTACTTGGTGAAATAACATAAGAGTATGATCCGTGAAGACTTCCAGGTTCACACAGATAGCAAAATCATAGATACAACCCATCGGGTCATTTTCTGAATCTATACAACATACTTATAGAAGCAATGGATACCATCTCGAATCAGAGTACAGATGGCATGAACTAGAGGATACACCATTGCTAAAGGCATTCGTAGGGGGGAAGAACTCAGGAGGTTTTTGAATACGAAGGACACTGTCGGATAATAATGCAACAAAGGACCTAGCGGTCCACAAAGGATCTGATGTGAGTATCGTTACTCAACCAGAAGAAGATAGAATGCAAACGCATCAGGTTATGGAATCATCTAATCCACTCCAAACATAAAACTCAAAGGGGTTATGATTTCTGAATTGGGGGAGCATTAGCATATGCTCTGATCAAGGATGGGAAAGTTGAATAGACTTAGAGGCACTACCGCTAAAAACTTGATTGGTCAAGAATCATCTCATATTCGGAATGACATCTAAACTGGAAGGATAATTTTGGGACAATTGATGATTGTGAGTATTTACACACTTTTTGAATCAATGTGATCAGAATGACAATCACACAGGATTTCAATGATGATTGCTGAACACCTAGAGTCAACCATAAGTGTAAGTAGGCAACAAGGAATTTTAACAGCAACATGACATATAGGATTCTCGAAAGGTCGGGGAGTATTTCGAGGTATCTTGTAATAACAAGAGCAACTGGGAAAGATTGTAAGAATAGCAAGTGTACGTATGTCAGCGTTCTGGGAGCCGGGGTACCCAGACTTGCCTGCCTGCGGCCCACAGCGCGGCTTCATCAGCGGCCTGGTATGGCCCTTCTCCAGCATCAACAACATAAGACCCTCGCGAGGGGCCAAGCCTCGTGAGGCGGATGATGCCAAGACCTCCAGAGGGAGCGGCTTCCCCAGGCCGGCTCCTGAGGAGCGGAGATTTCCATGCAAGCCCCACCTCATGAGGTTCAGATGACGCAAGCCATGACGTCCAAGGCCAGGCGGGCGCCAGCAGGCATAGTACAGCAGGTTTCCTCTTCAGTGCTAAGGAAGCGAGCGCAGACGCAGAGTCCCAAGGAATCAGCCAAAGGTTTCTATTCCCGTGCTATAAGACCAGGATGGCAGGACGGAGGTCATCGCCGAGCCCACCACAACGTCACGACCAGAAGCTTTGCAGGTGAAGACCACCTTTCGTCAGGATAAGATGTAGTACTTGTCTCCCTTCAAACTTGGCTGTTGTGGGATCCCTTCCCGCCTTCATTTTGGGGGAAGAGGACCGAGGTCACTATAAATATAGCTAGGCCACCACAATAGAAGATGGAGAAAAAGGGAAGGAGATCATCCTCACCAGCACACACCAGCACAAGAACACTCCTCCTGAGGTTGTTCTCCCTCTGTACTAGTTCATCCTCAGCCCACCTCGAGGCTAATAAACCACAAAGCAGGAGTAGGGTTTTACACCGCAAGGTGGCCCAAACCTGGGTAAACTGCTGAGTCCCTTTCCTTTCCTATTCATCGAGCTAGGCGGTGAGATCAACGAGTCGGCAGGCTGGGGAGATTGAGTTCTTCACACGCACCCTAGAGTTTGAACCTTTCTCGGGTCTGCGGAGCCCTAAATACAACATTTGGCGTGCCAGGTAGGGGTGCGTCGGAGCCTCTCTTCCGCCGGCCGATTCGCCGCTGTTCCACCATTCTCATGGCTGACGCTCCTTGAGCTCATGGTGAGCACTAGGCCGCTCATCCTGCCCGGGTGGCGCCCTCCGCCCAAGAAGATCTCCACTCCGCGCTCCTCGCAACCCGCATGCCGGCCGGCGCCGTCGGCCGTAGGCGACATGGACCACTTCCACCCACTCCCGCGCTGCGCCGCAACTGGGCCACCACGCAATCTTCGAGCTTCGCCGTGGCAACGGCACTGCACACCCGCCGGGAGCAGGCGAACACGTGAGCCGCGCTCATCGTGGCACGGGAGCTACTGCGATGCAGGCTAGCGGAAGGCGGCCATGACGCCTTGCTGGAGCGGGTCGCCGAGCTGCTGGACGCTGCCTGCAGGGGTGCAGCGCCCTTCTGCACCTTACCTACACTGCGAGCGCTACCGGGGGCGCGCACCGGCCCTCACTACGACGACGCACCGTCCCCCAGGGGGCCCGCGGCGCCTGCCTGGCTCGCGGCACCGTTTGTCCTCCCAAGATGCGTTACCCCTAGGCGCCGCAGAGCTGGGCGGCCCCTCCTGGGCCCGCCCCGAGATGCCACTCTGCGGTCGTGGTGACCTGGCGCCAAGGATGGCGAGCAACGACGCTGGATGGCCGGGTGACGACTCGGGGATGGCGGCTTTGGGCACCCCTGTGCCTCCACCGACGGACTCGCTGTATGTGCCAAGAGGAAGCCCCCGCCTATTCCCCTTGCCAGCCTGGGCGTCGGGACCACATGAGGCCGAGGCTCTTTGCAGGCCACCTCGGAGCTTCACCGGCGCCTTCGACGACAACAGTCACCGGGTACCATCAATATCTCAGGGGCACGATTACACTAACCATGGACTGCAGGTGAACCAAGCCACGACAACGGCCGTGGACCTCAGGACGATGGCTCCACCGCAAGCGGACAGAATGCACTGGGAGCTGCGTGGGGGGAGCCCGGTGCCAGGGCCTCCCCCGCGCCGCATGGAGCAAGGCGCCGCCATGACGGCGGCGCACGCCGCTCGGAGGTAGGTCCTCTGCTGGGGAAGGTGCCGGCGAGCCCTTCCCCCCGGTTGGGGGCCTGTGATCACCGGGGCATCGCCAGCGTCCCCCTTGCCCCTTGGTCTTGTCCTGGTTTCCGAATGCCCCAATGGTGGTTGGGGGAGGCACGGGATGGGGCTCTCGCCTGGTGCCAAGGATACCCGTGAAGATCTCCGCTCATGACACTCTCATGTAATAATGAGTTGGGGCTGTACACGCCTCGGAGTCTCCTGAGTGCCGCCCTCGGGCTTCACGGGGCCTCCCACCCATGTCCAAGTGGAAGCACCATGCTCCGCGCTAGCCGTCGACACTGTCCCCCAATGACTATGCCCACGCCCAGTGGAAGCACTTAGCTCCGTGCTGGTGAGAAGACTAGTCTAGGTGCCGGACGCGGCTGTTTGTTTCGCCCTCTTTCTGTAACCCAGTTGCCATCTTTTGGAATGAGATTTGGAGTTTCATGTGCTTATCGAAAGAAAAAAGGGGGGGGAGATTTTTCCATTCGTGCTATTTTCTTGCCTTTTGGTTTACGTTAAAAGCAAGGCTCATGCCTGCTGCCCCTCCCCCCCCCCCCGTGAGCACCCCGTGAGCGGGGGCTAGGCGTGGCGTGCATGCTACGCGCGCGCTTGGGCCAGCTCAAGCGGTGCCGAGGGCCCCTCGGGGCCAAAGGCGCATCTGCCGCAGGACCGCTGTGCATACGCCCTGCCGTGAATCGGCAGTCGGCTCCTCGTGCGGCGCTCTCAGGTGGGCCTACAGGCTCCTCAGGAGGCTTGAGCCCTCACATGCCCCTACGGGGCCCGCCTCAGGAAGGAAGCACCCTCACGACACGGGAACCCGTCCAAGACCCCCAGCACCAAAGGTAATTCACAACGAACTACTCTAGTAGGGGGCCCTCCTGCCCTCAGCAGCTCGTTTGAAAATTAATTTAGAAGGCATATCATCGTTTCATGCATAGCTGGGGAACCCCCACCAAAAAATACTTTCCACGCCCCATGGGGCCATGCTCGAAGTTGTGGTATGCAAGTCAGGATCGGAAAGGAAAGGTAAGCCTAGCAAGACGCGCTGCCATCGGCGTCGCCATCTTCATCATCACCATCATCGGCACCACCCTCTTCAACTGCGAGCACGTTCACACCATCTTCATGGGTGAACTCCGCGACCAGGTCGTCCACATGGTCATCCACCCAGCTCGCCAGGTCGCCCTGCGTGACCCTGGGCACGGGGGCTATCGCAGCGTTGAAGTCGAAGTCAGGATCAAGGCTAAGAAGGTAGCTGAAGACACGAGAGAACGCGCGCCCAAGGAGTCCCCTGCTTCTTTCCTCGATGAGCTGGCGCGCCCTCGTGGCCCGGTCTTCTAGACAGGTCATGACTTGGGTAAAGAAGTGGAGGTAGCCGGCGTCATCAGCCTCGAGCGGGCGGGAGACACTCTCTTCACAGATGGTATCCAAGGCCCAGTTGGCCCGGACCCTGAGGTCCTCAAGCATCGAGGAGCGCTCGCGTTGCATCGTCCAGCGATGGTTCGCTTCGTTCATCGCTTTCTCCACAAAAGACGTGATGCCCGCGACCTGCTGCTGAGGTGAGGACAAGTCGGCTTGGGTGGAGGCCCGAGCCTCCTTGGCGGTCATCGATGGTGACCTTCAGCTGGTGCCACTAGTGCACCAGGCGGAGGCCTTCCGCCTCTAAGCGCGCGTTGACATCGACAAGCTCTCCTCCAAGCCGACTCAGCGCACCCATTACTTCCTGGAAAAGGTCATGGCGGACGGCGCTGCGCCCGCGCGCGAGCTCCAGCGTGTGGCCGAGCCCTTCCTCCGCGCCGGGGGCTGCCGCAGAAGCGCGGATCAGCTCGCTCGTCTCTGACAAATGGCTGGCGGGCGGCGCTCCCCCAGCCGTTTCCCAGGCCTTGGCGGAGGCGTTGGGTGGCGTGGCCTCGCCGCTCGAAGATGAAGCCGATGCTGGGGCCGCCTGGCTACCGGCAAGGACCAGTGGAGGAGCCCTTGACACGCCTCATCGCCCCAGGAGTGACCATGAAGGAAGGATGCTGGGAGCACAGGCTCGCGGCCTCCCTGCGGCGCACCCATCTCGCGGGCTCACTCCGTGCCTCGCGCAGGCGTATGGCACTGGGGGCTCGAAATCACGAGCGGACCAAGGGCCCCCGGAGATCGCGCCCTAGGAGATTTCGCTGCCACAACCAAAGGGGTCCTGGGGAGCTGGAGTCAGAAAAGGACGCGACACGAGAAGACCCACAAAGATAGGTTACTTACTCGTCCACAACCACCCACACCCTCTGTTTCAGGGGCCGGGGGCATCGCCACCACAGCCCCAGAGTCCTTTCCTCTTGCGGAGCTCCCCAAGGTCCAGACGAGGTGTGCCGAGGGTCGGCGCCTTGCCCTTCGCGACTGGACTGCGGGTAGCCACCTCGGGAGTCACCACCTCAGGAGTTGCTACCCCAGGAGCAGCCGCCGCAGAAGCCCTGGATGGCGCCCGCCCCCCGGCAGTCGCCTCGGGAGCACCCAGCGGCACTCGCCCCCCTGCAACCACATCAGGGGCGCGCGCTGCAGGATCGGCGAGCACACGAGCCACCAAGATGGGATTCTCGCGAGGCCCTTCAAGGCCCTCCGGGCGTAGCCCCCACCCGTCGAAGAGGGGCATTTGCTTCACGAAGTCCTCTTTGTTCGAGCAGTGGTACAAGAGGCATCCCTCCTCCGGAAGCGCGGCAGGCGCTGGATCGCCAGTCAAGAGCTCGAGCATCGCGCGCAACGTCTTGGAAGGGAGCGAGGGCACCTGGAGCCTCATGGGGTCATTGGGGCCGGTGAAGGCCCACATTGGGCGAGAGTGGCGCTGGAGCGAGGTGATGCGCCGCCGGACAAACTCCCTCACCACCATCGACGCCGTCACCCCTGCCTTCTTCAATTTGGCCAGCCTGGGCCAGACGCGGGCGAGCCGACGGTCGACGAGTTTCACGTGCCCCCAGTCAGAGTTGGGTTCTGCCGGCGCTTGTGGGAGCAGGGGCAGGGGGCTGAGCGTGGCGGCGTCCACATACACCCACTGCTTCCGGAATCCCTTCACATCTGGGCGGAGCATGAAGTCGATGCCAGAGCCAGCCGTCACCGCCACAGCCTGGAATGCCACGCATCCCGAGCGCCGTCGGCCGTCGACCAGATGAAGCGAGAAGAAATGGCGGAGCAAGGCGGCTGATGGAGCAATGCCCACCATAGCCTCACACAAGAAGGCAAAGGCGGCAAGGAGGATGATGGACCCGGGGTCCAGATGCAATGCTTGGATCTGGTTATGCGAGATTGTGGCATTGAAGAAATCAGAGAAAGGAGGGACCAAGCCAGCCATGAGAGCATGAAGGTGAATGGGGATCTCGGTGGCCCCCATGTCGGCCATGACCCGGGAGGCAGGCCAGACCATCGTCGCCTTCCACTCATTGGAATCAGCGGTGAGGGCCGACCAGACCTTGTCCAACCCCTCCTGGTTGATCACTGTCGACCGATCAAGCGCGGGCTCCAGACCCGACTGGGATTCGGTAGGCGCGTGGGCCTTCCCCTTCTTCTTCGACCTTGGGGCCATGGCGTCAAGGGGGATTGTCGCCGGCGTCGAATCTGGAGGAAGAGCCGCAAGTTCACAGGAAAGAGGGGAAGCCGAAGGCGAGCACGACGGGCAATGATGGCAGAGCTGCGCCCGCAAAAAGCATCCGTCAAGTCTGGCAGTTGCCAAGGCTGCGTGGGGAAGTGGAGACGCCCACGTCCCATCAAGCGCCACGCGTCGACTGGGCCCACAGGCAATTGGGGCCCACGGTGCTTCGCCCTTGCCCTTTGGCTTCGCCTCGAAGCCAAGTCCGAGCGCGCCTTGGGCCCGGGGGCTATTGTCGGTGTTCTGGGAACCGGGGTACCAAGACTTGCCTGCCTACGGCCCACATTGCGGCTTCATCAGCGTCCTGGTATGGCCCTTCTCCATCATCAACAACACAAGACCCTCGCGAGGGGCCAAGCCTCGCGAGGCGGACGACGCCAAGACCTCCGGAGGGAGCGGCTTCCCTAGGCCGGCTCCTGAGGAGCGGAGATTTCCATGCAAGCCCCACCTCGTGAGGTTCAGAAGACGCAAGCCATGATGACCAAGGCCAGGCGGGCGCCAGCAGGCGCAGTACAGCAGGTTTCCCCTTTGGTGCTAAGGAAGCGAGCGCAGATGCAGAGTCCCAAGGAATCATCCAAAGGTTTCCATTCCCGTGCTACAAGACCAGGACGGCAGGACGGAGGTCATCGCCGAGCCCACCACGACGTCACGACTAGAAGCTTTGCAGGCGAAGACCACCTTTCATAGGATACGATGTACTACTTGTCTCCCTTCAAACTTCGCCATTGTGGGATCCCTTCCCGCCTTCATTTTGGGGGAAGAGGACCGAGGCCACTATAAATATAGCTAGGCCACCACCATAGAAGAGGGAGAAAAAGGGAAGGAGATCATCCTCACCAGCACACACCAGCACAAGAACACTCCTCCTGAGGTTGTTCTCCCTCTGTACTAGTTCATCCTCAGCCCACCTCAAGGCCAATCCACCACAAAGCAGGAGTAGGGTTTTACACCGCAAGGTGGCCCAAACCTGGGTAAACTGCTGAGTGCCTTTCCTTTCCTGTTCATCAAGCTAGGCGGTGAGATCGACGAGTCGGCAGGCTGGGGAGATTGAGTTCTTCGCACGCACCCCAGAGTTCGAACCTTTCTCGGGTCTGCGGAGCCCTGAATCCGACAATGTAGTTATCCATAGGGATTTATAGGTGGTAGGGTTTCAAAGGCGGTGGACACAAAGGTCTCGGGAAAACATTGAAGAGTGATTTGAAATGTCTTGATATATCAAGTAATGATCAGCAAAGAGTGGCTCTTCAGAATGAAGTCGTTACGAGAACCTTGTGTTAGAGTTAGCAAAACCTGAAGAGAAGAGAAATTAGAACCCAGAGTAAAGATGTGGAACAAAAGATCCTAATCCCATCCATAGGTGATGTGGGCTCGTAAGCCACACAACACAGTTAGTAGTTTAGAAAATAGCTTTTCAAGACTAGACTCAACATCGACCAAGGAGTTTGGAATGGGGTCCTACAGGCAGTCGTCTTTTATACCAACTTGTGACGCCCCCATTTATACTTGTGCACTAACCATTAATGCATCATGCACTATCATGAACGGTGACTCACATCAATATCACAACACAACTCTACGACACAAATTTAAAAATAAATCTTTATATTACAAGCCAGGGTCGCGAGGACCCATAAAACATCAGTCATGAAAGCAAATATTATCTGACTACACACATAGTTAGACTAGTTTTGCCTTAAGAAGGCTGAGAAAAACAATGACATTAGATCCAAAGGCAAGGCCTCCTGCCTGGGACCTCTGGAGTACTCCTGGTCGATGGTCTCTACTTAGAAAGCACCGTCGGGGTAACCTACATCCGCGGTGCTACCAACTATTGTAGCAACTAGGTTGAATGAAAAAGTGTAGCAAAGCAACGGTGAGTACTCATCCAAAGTACTCACAAGACTTACATGAGAGCTATACTAGATATGCATCAATATCAAAGGAACGGGGTAATATCTATGGACTAAATCGCAGAAACGCCAGAATAAGGGGGGGAAGCTCATCCCATCGAAGACTACATCTTTCAGCAGTAGAAGAGAGGAGCGTATATGGTATCATCTCGCACATATATGTAGCAATATCCTGCCCGGAGATCCCCTCCTCGTCTCCCTGAGAGAAAGAGATCGCCGGGTGTATCTGTTTGTTATCTAGGTGTGTTTTATCCAGTATCGGTTTTAATTGTAAGAGGTTGGGATACAAATCCAAGTCGCCCTGTTACCATGGACACGGCTCTTCGAATAGATTACTTCGCTGCAGGGATGCACCACATTACCCGATACGCTCGATTACCTCTGGCCGGACACACTTTTCTGGGTAATGCCTAGCCTCGGGCAATCGACACACTCTAGTCCTACCTAGGCTCTCCAGAGAGGTCAACACGCTGGTATAAATCCTAAGTGCAAAGGGGTCATGGGCTAATCACCCTAAGCACTCCTGCATGTTGGGTGACTGGCCGAGGACCAGGCCCACCTCTTTATACAAAGTAGACGGTTACAGCCCACCCCAACAATCATCCCACTCAACTGTGACATCTAACTGAGCTTTTGGGAGAATTGTACGATGTTTAAGGCCCCATAAACCATTATCCCACACGGCGGTTAGTGCGTATATGCCAGTGGCAGTCTCAGATCAAATACACTAAACTCGATAAGCATGTTACTGTTAAGTAACGGCGGGCACCGACCAGGGCCCAGGCCCACCTCTCTCCTAAGTGGTCTCTTCCTGCCCTGTCGTTCCGCCACTGTGAATGTTACTGTGGGCTGTCAGGACAGATCTCGAGCTACCAGCACATCCTGGCTGATACCGCTAACAGCCAGCCGCCACAGTGAATCACTTGCAGGTGCTCTCCGAGCTGACCCAACTTCAACATATCATCACTCACGGATGCTCTTCAAGCCGACCCAACTTCAGTATGGACATGTTTAGTGTAGTAGTATAAGTATATCCGTGATCATCGCCCGAAGGGATCACGGCCTGATGTATAGCATGGCAAATGGACAAGGATGTAGGACCACTGATGGGACTCTAGCATACCTATACTAAGTATAGTAGGATTACAGGTAAAGTATTAACAACAGTTTAACAAAAGCAGGCTATGCAATAGAATAGGATCTACCAATAAAGCATCATCTGAAATGACTCTCTAATGCAAGAAGTAGATTGGAAGAATAGGCAATGTTGGAATGATCAGGGGGGTTGCTTGCCTGGAAGCTCTGCTGAGAAGGGCAGGTCGTCGACGACATAGTCGTACTCGAGGTCAACGGCATCCTTGGGGTCTACCTAAATAATAGAGGAGAGGGGGGAAACAGATAAATAATGGGCATATAAATGCAACGCAGATGCATGTCATGGCAATGTGTGTTGATGATATGCTATAATGCATCCCTAAACATTTTAAAAGAAGAGGGAAAACATCTAGCAATGTTTTCCCAGCTCAAGGTATTATTCGGTTAGATGATTCTGATGCAAAATGTCCAGGTTCATTATGTTAGAGGGGTCTGACAGGTATGTGGGTGGCATATTCATATAAATTATTTTCATCTGAGTTACGGATTATTTTATATGATTTTTCAAACGTTAAATGATTTTCTGGAATTCATATTAATTCAAGATATTAAATAGTTAATTGCTATGGGCACACAGAAGTGTACCCAAAAATGTGTATAGGTGGCTGACAGTTGGGTCCATTCGCTGAGTCAGGATGCACAGTCAGCAGGTCAAGAGTCAACAGTTGACCTGGGTCAAAGTGTGAACAGTGAAGGTGGGACCAACTTGTCATTGACTGGGGCTAGCCCAGTCAATAGTTTCACTGGTCAACTGGTCCTGGTGGGACCCAGCAGTCAGTGAGACATTTTATTTAACCAAGTTTATTTAGTCCAGAATAGTTAATTAGTGTGGTGGGGCCAGGCTGTCAGTGGGTTAGGTGGGGGTTAGCTTAGTGGCTAATAATGGGGTGACGAGGACAACCCACATGGCAGTGGCACGGGCACGGTGGGGCACTGGCGGTAGTACCCCGGCGACCACGAACACGGTGGAGGGGCTCAGAAATTTGTTCGGGCCACTATTTGGAGTGTGGCTAGGCTTGTTCGAATGCGGGCGGCAAGCCGCGTCCAACAGTGGCAGTGGCGGAAACTATGGTGGCCTACAGCGACACCGGCATCGAGTAGAGGCGGCGGCAGGAGTCGGGCAAGCTCGGGTTTTCTGGTTGCAGCATGCGAGCGAGCAAACGGAGGGGCTAGAGATGGTCTATGTGTCGCGGTGAAGATGAGGGGAACACGCGCGTGACCAAAGGTCACATGAGCATGGTCGGCGATGAGCTCTTGCGGCGGATAGCTTCGGCCAGGAGGACAAGCTCGAGCAAGAGAGGTGAGGGGGAAGGAAGAGGAGCTCACGGTGAGCCTGTAGATGTGCTTAGTGGGCTCGCGGGAGGCTCGGAGGCGACGAATTTCAGAATGGCGATGGCGGTGCAGAGAAGGGGAACGACTCGATCCAGTCGAGTCGGAGGCGCTTGGCTCACGTTCTTCAGCATAGAGGAAGCGGTGGAGGTGGGCAGAGCTCCTGGCGTAGTCCTGGCCGACGGGGAGGATAGTGGCCATGGTAACAGGAAGGGCCATGGCAGCGACGGCATCGGTTCATCTAGATCCAAACGTGCAAGGGGGAGAGGGGGGAATGAGGACTAGGGTTCTCTCCACGAGATTAAGGGAGACCTCTTATAGGTGCCGATGACGGTGGGGAGGCAGCGGATGCTCGGCACATGGCTGATCCGCGGCGTGGACAAGGTGCACGTGACCACCAAGCCCTTGTGAGCAGTAGGAGGAAGAAGGGAAGGGAAAATTGAGTTGGGCCTGCACTGTGCGACTAGAACCCAAGTGCAAAGTGTATCTTTTTCTCTTTTTTATTTTTTATTATTCTGTTTCTTTATTTCTTTTCTGTTCTGCATTTCTTTACTATATTAAATGAATTTATTTAAAACTAATATTTAGCACATAAACAATAGGTAATGTGTTGAGCTAGCACAACAAGTTTCCATTTATTTTGAATTGTTCAAATATTTATTTAAATTGAAATGAACCAATTAAATGCCAATAGTACAATTTTAAATAGGTTAAGGGCATTTTAATAATTCGAAAGAGATTGGTTAATTCATGACAATTACTTAATGAGTAATTGCCACCCAATCGACAATTTTGTTTTACTATTTGAAGAAATAATAATTTGACTTTGGTTTTTTTCAAGGTGCAATTTAGCTTAGCAAAATGAGATGACCTGGCATCATTTGAGTGAGATTACTGTAGCATGATTATTGGACCGTTACACTTGTGGTACCTTTCAGTTGTAGGATTTGACTAATGATGAGATAAAGGCAAAAGTATTTCCTTACACACTTGAAAAGGAAGCCGCAGAGTGGCTATTACAGCAGCGTGCAAGTACCTTGATGTAGGGTCGAAAGTAGGTCTAGAGGGGATGTGATACGTCTCCAATGTCTATAATTTTTTATTGTTTCATGCTATTATATATCAATCTTGTATGCTTTATATGCAATTTTACATCATTTTTGGGAACTAGCCTATTAACCTAGTGCCCAGTGCCAGTTTTTGTTTTTGCCTATTTTATTGTTTCATAGAAAAACCATACCAATCGAGATCCAAATGCGATGAAACTTTATGGTGATTTTTTCTAGACTAGAAGGGACCCCAGAAGCTTTAGAGGAGACCAGACGATGCACGAGAGGAGCACAAGCTCAGATGACGTGCCCCCAGGGGGAGCGCCGTCTGAGCTTGTGGTCCGCTCGAAACTCCGTATGACCTAATTCCAAGCCTATAAATTCCCTAAAATCTAGAAACCACCAGAGAAAGACCCGAAACAATTATTCCGCTACCGCAAGCGTCTGTTCTTCCGCGATCCCATCTGGAGGCCTCCGCCAGTACTCTGCCAAAGGGGGAATCGGTCATGGAGGTCTTCTACATCAACCTTGTTGCACCTCCGATGATGTGTGAGTAGTTCCCACAGGACCTAGGGGTCCTTAGTGATTACCTAGATGGTTTTCTCTCTCTATGTGACCTTCAATACAATGTTCTCCTTGGAGTTCTATTCGATGTAATTTTCTTTTGTGGTGTGTTTGTTGGGATCCAATGAATTGTGGGTTTATGATTAGATTATTCATTGAAAGTAATTGAGTTGTATTCTAAACTTTATTATGTGTGATTGTTATAGCTATTTAATGCTTTCCGATATATGGGTTTTCTTAGGCCAAGTTGATGATTAGATCTTTTGTGGAAGTGGTGCATAGTAGTAGGTTGAATCTTGCAGTGTCCTCACCTTGTGACAGAAGGGGTAGCGAGGCATGTATTTGTATTGTTGCTACTAAGGATAAAATGACGGGGTACAATCATATTGATTGGTCTTATTTTGTCTACATTATGTCAGCATGCTCCAAGAATTACTCTGTTTGTTATGAACTTAATACCTAGAGAGGCAAGCATAGAAGCACTCTCAAAGTGGAGTAATAGTAGTAGATGCAGATGGATGTCGGTCTACTTGTCACGGACGTAATGCCTATCTACTGATCATGCCATGAATAACATCATAACTATGCGCTTTTCTATCAATTGCCCAACAGTAATTTGTCTACCCACCGTATGCTATGTTCTTGAGGGAGATGCCTCTGGTGAAAACTATGGCCCCCGGGTCCATTCAACATATTTACTAAAACCCTAAACAGCTCACTGCAATTTAATTAATTTTATTTCCTTTTGAAATTTATATATCTATCACTATCAGAATTAATCCTTACAATTAATGAGTACAAGCGGATTGACAACCCTCTTGCCCGTGTTTGGTCCAAGTATTTTGTGTGTGTGTAGGTACTGTCGACCTTTGTCTATGTGAATCTTTTATTGGTTCGATGACCTTGGTTCTCTACTGAGGAAAATTATATCCGCTACTATATTGCTTCTCCCTTCCTCTTCGGGGAAAATACCAACGCAGCTCACAAGTAGGAGCGTGATTAGCGTACTTGACCAAATAAAACCTAGCCTTTTCCCAATTTTAGTTGTAGGTAATTTTTAGCAACAATCAAAAGTCAAGAAACACCCTACACATGCAAGTCTAGATAGTAGGCAGCTGAAGTAAAGACTTTGCATATGAACGTAAAGGAGGGGATCGAAGATATGCAACTGAAAGCACAAGTCTTCCTGGGTGATTTTGGTAATTAATGTCAACATATCTCTTGCTGGACTAATATTTTTATCGAGTGTATTTCAGACAAGTTCAACAATGGCGTGGAAAGGACAAGAGGTTGTGGAACCCCTTCAAGGTGCTAAGGACAAAGATTGGCAAAAGCTCAAGACTCTTCTTCTTTATTTTAGTAATCCAAGATCACATTGAGTCCATAGGAAAGCCAATACTATTAAAAGGGGATGAGCTATTACTTAATGGCTTGCTTGCTCAAATGCTTAGTGATATTGCTCCAAAATCCTCAACCACTTTCTCCATCCAAATATGTCAAATCCTAAACTCCAACTCAGCCCCACCGATTCTTTCTATCCGGCGCCACTGAGTTCATATGACATAGCCACTGCCAGAAACCCTAACAGTTTGGTCTCACCGATACGGGTCTCGGTCTCACCGAGATGGCCCTGCCAACACTCTGTGACTTGTTGCATTTATTTCGGTCTCACCGAGTTATGCAATCGATCTCACCGAGTTGGCCTGGAAAATTCTCTGTTGCCTTATTGCTTCACTTCGGTCTCACCAAGTTCATGCAATCAGTGCCAACGAGATAATGCTTGCCCTAAATCCCTAGCACATCGGTCCCACCGAGTTGTTCCAGTCGGTCCCACTGAGATTCCTAACAATCACATTTTGAACTAATCGGTGCCACCGAGTTTAATCATTCGGTCTCACCGAGATGGGTCAAATGTGTGTAACGGTTGGATTTTGTGTGGAGGCTATATATACCCATCCACCCCCTTCTCCATATGAGAGAGAGCCATCCAATTGTGCCTACACTTCCACCATACATTTTCTGAGAGAGAACCACCTACTCATGTGTTGAGATCAAGATATTCCAATCATACCACAAGAATCTTGATTTCTAGCCTTCCACAAGTTGCTTTCCTCTCAAATCATCTTTCCACCATAGCCAAATCAGTGAGAGAGAGTTGAGTGTTGGGGAGACTATGATTTGAAGCACAAGAGCAAGGAGTTCATCATCAACACACCATCTATTACCTTTTGGAGAGTGGTGTCTCCTAGATTGGTTAGGTGTCGCTTGGGAGCCTTCATCAAGATGTGGAGTTGAACAAAGAAGTTTGTAAGGGCAAGGAGATCGCCTACTTCATGAAGATCTACCCGAGTGAGGCAAGTCCTTGGCGATGGCCATGGTAGGATAGACAAGGTTGCTTCTTCGTGGACCCTTCGTGGGTGGAGCCCTCCATGGACTCGCGCAGCCGTTACCCTTCGTGGGTTGAAGTCTCCATCAACATTGACGTACGATAGCACCACCTATCGGAACCATGCCAAAAATCTCCGTGTCTTCATTGCATTTGCAAACTCCAAACCCACTCCTTTACATTCTTGCAACTTGCATGCTTTACTTTTTCTGCTGCTTATACTCTTGTCATGCTTGCTTAAAATGTATTGTGAATGCTTAAACTTGTGCTAAAACTCAACCTTAACTTGAAGAATTTAAAAACTGCTACTTTTGCGTGTTAAGGGTCTAATCCCCCCTCTAGACCCCTCTTCTCAATCCTCTCAATTGGTATTAGAGCAAGGTCTCCATTGCTTTGGTTTGATCGCCATTGGAGGAAGATGGATGAGTCTACGATAGGGAGTATTAGACGTAGAGTGCCTGTGCTTGATGGGGAGTTCTGTAGGTCTTGGAAGAATGAGATGCTTGATATTTTCAATGAATATGATTTAAACAAGTATATTACTAGCCCTTATGTGCCTTCTATTGATCCTTTGCATCCTACCCCCGATGAGTATCTTGACATGGTTCGCAATCTTAGAGCTATTGATCTTATAATTAGAGGATTGCCTAGAATTTTGCTCGTGTGTTTGCCTACTTTTGAATGTGCTTATACTATATTGAAATATCTTGAGGAACGCTTTCTGAATTATTCCTTGAAAAATCTAGATGAGATTCTTCAAAAGTCCATTGCTTTTCAAAATATGGAACCTAGTGATCCTAAGTTTGATGAATGTCTATTTGAGCTCCGTGATCTTATGTGTGCCACAGGAAATGTTGGGGTCATTGGTAGCATCATTTCACAAACTATTAGAATTCATAAACTTGCACATTGTCATGGTCATAAATCTAATGAATCACTTGCTCTAGGTGATGATCACTTACATCATGATGATATTGAGCATGGCTATTATGATGAAGATGAAGATAGTGGCGTTGACTTTGAGGAGACTATGAGACATCTTAGTCTTATGGCTAACTTTTGTGGTTACATGGCTGGAGGGGAAGAATGGATTCTCGATAGTGGATGTACTGATCATATGACCAGAGATAAGGACATGTTCCGTGAGCTTGCAAAACAACGGCCCACGCAAGTATGTAACTTTTGGAGATAACTCCAAGGGTAACGTACTTGGCCTTGGTAAGGTGGCCATTTCCAATGATAGCTCTATCCAAAATGTTATGCTCATTGAATCTCTTGGTTACAATCTCCTTTCAGTATCTAGAATAGCCGACTTTGGTTTTAATGTTCTATTTACTGAAGTAGATTGCCAAGTGTTTCGTAGAGATAACCATAACATGGTCTTTACCAGTATTCGTAGAGGTGATCTATACATTGTTGAATTCACTAAGAGAGCCCAACCTCGTACTTTCTTAATTGCTAAATCTTCTAAAGGATGGTTATGGCATAGAAGGTTAGGTCATGTGGGCATGCGAAATCTTGATAAGCTTATTAAAGGTGATCATATCCTTGGTGTTAAAGATGTCATATTTGACAAGACTAGACTTTGCAGTGCTTGTCAACCAGGAAAATAGGTTGGAGGGAGTCATCCCGTGAAGAACATCATGACCATGAGAAGACCGCTCAAGCTACTTCATATGGATCTTTTCGGTCCCAACGCCTACAAGATTCTTGGTGGTAACTCGTTCGGTTTGGTCATTGTTGACGACTTTTAATGATTTACGTGGGTGTTTTTTCTTGATGACAAATCACATGTCCAAAAGATCTTCAAGAAGGCCCAAAACCAATTTGAGTGAAGATCAAGAAGGCTCGAGGCAACAACGGAATGGAGTTCAAGAACGCCAATGTGGATACCTTTCTTGACGAAGAGGGGATTTCACATGAGTTCTCGGCTACGTACACGCCTCAACAAAATGGAGTTGTTCAAAGGAAGAACCGGACACTTATCGAGATGGCAAGAATGATGCTTGATGAATACAAGACGCCAAGACATTTTTGGGCAGAAGCGGTTGAGACAGCTTGTCATGCTACGAATCGACTATACCTTCACAAGCTTCTCAGCAAAATAGCATACGAGCTACTCATCGGTAACAAACCCCAAGTTGGATACTTTTGAGTATTTGGCTCAAAATGCTACATTCTTGACAAGCATCGCCGTTCGAAATTTGCTCCTAAATCTCATGAAGGTTTCCTACTTGGTTATGGCTCACTCTATCACACTTACCGTGTCTACAACAATTTCACCCAAAAGGTTGAAGAGACCGTAGATGTGAAGTTTGATGAATCTAACGGCTCGCAAGTAGCAATTGCCAATTGATGTAGGAGACAAAGATCCATCGAAAGCAATCCAAGATTTGTCCATTGGCAAGATTCACCCAATGGACATGAATAAGAGTACTTCATCCATTCAAGTGGAAGCCTCAACTTCACATCAAGGTGAACCACAAGTTGAATTGGAGGCATCCACAAGTGGAACACATCCAGACGAAGGAAATGAGGAAGGACAACAAGATGAACTACCTCGACCTCCTTCTCCACCTCCACAAGAAAACGACAACACCACCAACAATGAAGAAGAAGGAGAAGATGATGAGGATGTTCCACCCCAAGCCAAGCAAAAGCTCTCACGACTTAGCAAGAGTCTCAAGAGATCATCCCGTCGAACAAATCTTTGAAACATTCAAACCGAATCACTCGCACTAAAACTGTCAGAATCGGGGCTCCACGGACCCAAACAAGGTTCAAACTCTGGGCATGTGCGAAGATCCAACCCAGCTACAGCCTCAAGCTCATCGCCTCTTGGCTTAGCCTCGTCGAGTTCATGCGAGCGGGGAAAAGAGGGGACAAAGCAGTTTACCCAGGTTCGGGCCACCTTGCGGTGTAAAACCCTACTCTTGCTTTGTGGTGGATTGCCTTGCGAGGAGGATGAGGATGAACTAGTACAGTGGGTGAGCTGCCTCATGAGGGCTCAGAGGGTGAGAATCGGTCTCCCACTCTATGGTGGAGACTAGCCTATACTTATACTAGGACCGGTTCTCTTCCCTCATAACTTAGGCAGGAAGGAATACCACAGTGGCCAATTTTAAAGGGGGACAAGAGGTACATCTTATCCCGACAAAAGGTGGTCTTCGCCTGCAAAGCTTCTGGTCATGACGCAGTGGTGGGCTTAGCGATGACATCCGTCCTACCGAGCTCGTGGTCTTGGTCTCGTTGCACCGGAATGGAAATCTTTGGGGGATTCCTTGGGAACCCGCGTACGTCCTTGCCTGCTTAGCACCAAAGGGGAAACTGTCCTCCACTGCGCCCGCTAGCGCCCGCCTGGCCTTGCTCGTCATGGCTCACATCATCGCTAGCTTCGTGAGGCGGGGTACCTGCATAGAGATCTCCGCTCCTCGGGGGGCAGGCTCGGGAAGCTGCTCCTCGGTAGGTCTTGGCGTCGCTCGCCTCGCGAGGCCAAGGGCCCCCGTGCTGGTCTTGCTTGCAAGGTCTTGTAGCTGGGCCGTATCGAGCCGTCGACGGGGCCATGCGCTGGGCCGTAGGCAGGCAAGTCTGGGTACCCCCGATCCCAAAACACCGACAGTAACCCCCGAGCCCAAGGCGCGCTCGGCCTGGCTTCTAAGCGAAGGAAAGCTATGAAGAGAGAAACGATGCGGGCCCTAATCGCCTGCGGGCCAGGCTTGACGCGTGGCGCACGACGGGACGCGGATGCCTCCACTTCTCCATGTTGCCTCGGCAACTGCCCAGACTGACAAAAGACTTGCGCGCGCCGCGGGGTCATCATTGCTCACCCTTGCCTAGCTCCTGCTCCCCTTCTCCAGACAGAAGCTCCTCCAGATCCAATTACATCGCCTTCCTTCTCTTCTTCCTTCGCCGGCGCCGACGACTCCCCGAATGGCGCCCGCCGAGAAATCGAAGCCTGCAGTCCAGGTCGCGACCTCCTCATCTCTTTCGCCGGTGATCGCTGCTTCCTTTGTTGCCAATAAAGGGGACCTCAGCCCCGTGCTCCCACTGACGGCGGGCGACACGAACGAGTGGGGTGAGACCTTATCTGGGCTGGCTCTGCGGAACGGAGCGCCTTGGCGAAGACGGCCTACCCCATCTTCCTCCATAGCGTCTTCTCAAGGCTTGTCCCGCCCTTCTCGGAGTTCTTCTACGCCATCCTCAGGCACTACATGATCCAGGCATCTCCAGCCTAACTCCATTCTCTTCCTGTCCATCTTTGCCTTCTACTGCAAGGCCTTTGTGGGCGTGAGGCCCTCGGTGGCCCTCTTCTGCCACTACTTCAGCCTACAATTCCACGACCAGGAGCAGTGATCCGCGTGCGTCTCCTTCATAATAGTCCAAAGCGGAAATCTGCTCCTAAAGGCCGGGAAGAAGGTGGAAGGCTTTCGGCACCATTGGGTCTTCCTGGACGTCCTGGGTTCTGATCCGCTCCTAGAGCTTCCAGCGGAGCTGCCCAAGCGGATCCCAGAGTGGGGCTCCGCGAAGCTCACCGACCCACGGGCGAAGCCTGTCCTGGAGCGGATAGCCTCGGACATGGAGGCCAAGCTGCTGACCGGAGAGATGATCGTGAAGGAGTTCTTGACGCAGCGCTTGGTGCCGCTCCAGTCGCACTCGAAGCCCCTGTGGGAGTACCAGGGTGCGAGGGATGAGGTAAGGCTGCGCCTCACCGGCCTGACATGTGAGGAGCTGGACGCGGCCTTGGTCGCCCTACTCGGCTGCATTCCGATGGACATCCCCGAGGCCTACGCCCCGTTGTACCGCCGCGACGACAAGAAGGATCTGGTTGCCGCCATGCCCGCCTTCAACGACCAGGGGCTCGAGCCATCTGACCACCCCAACTCCCCCGTGACGCTGTCCTCCGGCAATAGTGGCAATGAAGTGGATTCGGAGGAGACTGAGGACGACGGGCTGGAGGAGGTGTCCCCCCCATCGCAGCGCAAGCTTCTCCGCAATCTTGAGGATGACGCTGATGCCGATGAGCCCCCAACCACGGATTCCCCGCACTTTATGAGGGCCCCTAGGCGGTCGGAGCCCGCTCCCCGGACGACGCGGGCACCCGACCGGGCGTCCTTAGGCAGGGGCGTGGTAGCGCCCCCTCCAGGGGGCTCCCCATGCCTCAGCGAGGCCGCTAGGGAGCCTGGCCCGTCTTCACCAGGCACTCAGTCGAAGGACGGGGCGCTCCCCACCGGGGCGGACATGGCCTCTCCGGCCATGACCCCTCAGGCTGACCTCCTCACCTCTCCAGGTGGCAACACCGCGGCGGGGCCCATCGTTGACCACTCCGCCAGCCCCTGGGACGCGACCAAGGCCACGTCGGAGAAGAGTGGGGGCGCCTCGACCTCCGTCGAGGAGGAGAAGAAGAGGAAGTGGGCCGTGCCAGACGAGTAAGTGACCTTCCCTGCTTCCCGATCGGGTACTGATTGTGCATGTGTTCATATCATTTCCCCTCCTGATGGCCAGAAGTGGTGGCGCGGCAAAGAAGAAGAAGAAGGGATGTCGTGGTTGAACACGATCACCTATGGGGCCATCGGCCCAATGTGGTTCGGCAAGGGGGAATGGCATGTTACACAAAGAGCGGAGGCCGTAGAGCAGCACAACAATGGTGACGCGGGTGGTTTTTACCCAGGTTCGGGCCGCCACGAGGCGTAAAACCCTACTCCTGCTTTGGTGGATTGGATGGAGGACCGTGACGAACGTGCAGTGCTCAAGCCCGGCAAGGTCGCTGATGACCCACAAGTATAGGGGATCAATCATAGTCCTTTCGATAAGTAAGAGTGTCGAACCGAACGAGGAGCAGAAGGAAATGACAAGCGGTTTCAGCAAGGTAATTTCTGCAAGCACTAAAATTATAAGTAACGAGTAGTTTGGTAGCAAGATAATTTGTAACAAGCAAGTAATGGTAATGGTAACAAAAGTGCAGCAAGGTAGCCCAATCCTTTTGAGGCAAAGGATAGGCCAAAACGGTCTCTTATGATAAGCAAAGCGTTCATGAGGGTACACAGGAATTTCATCTAGTCACTTTCATCATGTTGGTTTGATTTGTGTTCGCTACTTTGATAATTTGATATGTGGGTGGACCGGTGCTTAGGTGATCTTCTTACTTGAACAAACCTCCTACTTATGATTAACCCCCTCGCAAGCATCTGCAACTACGGGAAAAGTATTAAGAATAAATCTAGCCATAGCATTAAACTTTTGGATCCAAATCTGTTGTGGGAAACCACGGCCACCTATGGGGCCATGAGCCCCTTTTGGTTCGGTGGGGGAATGGGCACGTTGCACAAAGAGCGGAGAAGTGTCGTGCAGCACGGCAGAGATCACACGGGCAGTCTTTAGCCAGGTTCGCGCCGTCGTGAGGCGTAAAACCCTACTCCTATTTTGGTGGATTGATGGTGGATAATGGTGGTGAACGTAGCACACTCGCTCGGCAAGGTCGCTCTGGGGGCGAGAGTGGCTACGCACATATGGATATGCGAGGATCCAACCCTTTCTACGGTCGCCATGGGCCTCCTTTTATAGATTAAGGGGTCACCACAGTGGCAAATCAGTCTTTGCGTACTGATTAGATAGCTAACAATGCTATCATATCTAACTCTGCAGGCTGACAGAGCGCATTAAATGTGTCACTTAGTGTCACATCACAGCTCACCCGGCAGGCCTTGCCGGGCTGTTTTGCCAGCTTTGCGCCTGCTCGCTTGACACGTCTCAGGACGGGTGTCATATGGAGGTGTTTGCTGCAGGAAGTGGCTGCCATGTGGCAGAAAGTAGCCACTTAGTCACCTTGGAGCTTGACACCGCTTCGATTACTAACTTGCATCGCTTGTGAGGTGGAGCGGTGGAGTGGCTTGCCTCTGCCAGCCCCGGCAGGCCTGCCAGGATGATCTAGGAGCTTGCTTCCGGGGAAAAACCCAACCTTGCCAGGCTCGCCTGCCGGCAAGGTAGGCCCTTCCCTTAGCGATGCCTTGTTCCTCTGGCTCACCTTGGCCTTCTGGACTTGCACTTGGATCCTTCAAAGGAATTGATCCTCCTTGCTTGGTCTGATCTTGGTCTTGTAATCTTGTCTCTAGCCTGTGCACAGTCCGTGCAATGGACGCAGGGTCTGTTGCACCGACAGGAGCCCCCGGGCCTGGCACGGACGCACCGCTAGGCGTCGTCAGGGTAGGCCCTAACCAGTGCACAGGCAGAAATATAAGGGTCGCTCCACCCTTTTGAGATCTTTTTTGCTTCTTCATTAACCTGAGCTCGGGTCAGTTTCCGGTTTTCCCGCGCACCGTGCAATGCCAATTGTGGTGGGGCCATTCTTGTAATGGCCCGTGAATGACTTTAACACACGGGCGGGGCCTTCATGTCGGCGGGCCGTCGGGGACGCCCATGCTCTCTATGGGGGTCTCCTAGGGTGCGCGGTGGTCGCATCGAAGGTGGCAGCAACCAACGACGCGTCAAGAATGGGGGCGACCGTTCCGACGAGTCGTGTTTGCCGGTGACTCCGTCTGGGTTCCCGGCAGTGCCACCATCCATGCCTGCCCTCCGGTTTCTTCCTCTTAGCCTGTCGACGGTGTTCTCCTGATCCTGGGGAGGCGCCAAATCTAGGCCCGCCTTCCGCCTTTTCTGTTCCTTCCTGCGATTTCCTGAAGGAGATGGACAAGGGCAAAGGCATCACGGGGCACTTATCTTTTTTCAGTCTTAAATCTGTAGGCACTTGCCAAATTTTAGTTCAAATAATGTAACCTCTTGTATCCATGTTTATGTTCCGTGAGATTTGTACTTGTTGATCAGCATATTAATGAAAAAGATAGGCTTTGTCGGGCACTTGTGCATGTATGATATCCATGCAGAGGTGAAATGCCTCCATACTTTCATGTAAACAAGTAGATCCCAGTAAGCTACCTTGCCGGCACCCCATAGGACTGCGCCGTGAGGCTGAGCCTGCCGGGCGCAGAACCCATTGGGAGAGACAAGCCCCCCGCCAACCCCTTTCAGCCAAAGGCCACTACGACCATCCCGACCGAAGCAACGTTCGTGCCAGTAGATGGGAGCACCTTTGTTTCCGAGGCGGCGAGGTTTTCGTATGCACAAGTTCTACTTACGGAACATGTATGGATAAGAGATGGAACTTATCAGTTTGGCTTGCCGGAGATCGCAGTGTTGGCTTGTCTTCGCATCCTCTTCCTAGGACTAAGTCCACGGCAGGAGCCTGCAGTTTATGCAAATGAAGATGATGCCAGATGCAATCTACCTACATGATCATGCAACCTATCTACATGAATCATGCAATGCTTATGAAATGCTTATGCATGCATGCAACTTGTCGGGGGCCCCCAGCGCTTCATTTATTTCTCTGTTGCTCAGGGTCTTTGCCTGGCTTTGTACAAGGGGTTACATGCAGCTGAGGCAAGGCCTGTACAAAAGGGTGGCTGCCGGGCAGGGCCCGACAACCGCGCCTTACGGATATAACTTGTGGAGATGCTCAATATTCCATGAGTTTTGCAATTGAATGCCATCTCCGGTCTCCAGACGGACTGCGCCAGGTCTGGTGACTCGTACTACCCGGTAAGGGCCTTCCCACTTCGGCAATAGCTTGTTTGTACCCTTGTCAGACTGAATGCGACTAAGGACAAGGTCGCCTTCCTCAAAACACCGGGCATGAACCCTGCGGCTATGATAGCGATGCAGGGCTTGCTGATAGCGTGCAACACACGTAGCAGCCCGGAGACGGTTCTCCTCGAGAAGCACGGCATCGTCACGCATGTGTTGTTCCTGCGCTACTTCATCATAGGCAAGCACTCGAGGTGACCCGTAAATGAGTTCCGTGGGGATAACTGCTTCTGCCCCATAGACTAGGGAGAAGGGAGTCTGCCCGGTAGCTCGGTTTGGTGTCATTCTGAGGGAC
Organism: Thinopyrum elongatum; assembly: GCA_011799875.1. Lineage (NCBI taxonomy): Eukaryota > Viridiplantae > Streptophyta > Magnoliopsida > Poales > Poaceae > Thinopyrum > Thinopyrum elongatum. The sequence goes on from CM022300.1 coordinate 181,142,084, forward strand.
CAAAGAACCACCGGTAGCTCATTGATACATTGCCTACCGTGCTTCCGCAGCTTATCAAACATTCTCATCTTGAGTCCTCGCGGCACTTTAGCGTTCGCCCTCTCAGCTTGTCCATTGCTTCTGGGATGTGCGATAGATGCAAATGAGATCTTGCTTGCGAGGGCATGAACATATTGCATGAAGGCGCGGCTCGTGAACTGGGTGCCGTTGTTGGTGATGATCCGGGCAAGGACCCTGAAGCGGCACACCAATCCTTTCAAGAACTTGATAGCTGACTAAGTAGTCACCTTTCTCACATCATCTACTTCCGGCCACTTTGTAAACTTGTTGATTGCAATGAACAAGAATTCAAAGCCCCCGGTAGCTCGGGGGAAAGGGCCGAGGATATCGAGCCCCCAGACCGAAAACGACCATGACAAAGGGATTGTCTGGAGTGCTTGGGCAGGCAGATGGATATTTTTGGAATGGAACTGACAGGCTTCACACTTGGTGACGAGCTCAACCACATCTTGGAGGGCTGTGGGCCAATAGAATCCTTGTCGGAATGCTTTCCCAACGAAAACCCTTGATCCAATGTGGGAGCCGCACATGCCTTTGTGTATCTCTGCTAGCAGTTCCTTTGCTCCTTCCCGGCAAATGCACTTCAATTTCACACCGTTGGGCCTTCTTCTGTATAGTGTGTCATTGACAAACTGATACATACTGGCCCTCCGGGCTACTCTTTCAGCTTCTTCTTGCTCTTTGGGAAGTTCTCCGGTTTGGAGGAAATGGACTATGTGCCTTGCCCAAGTTGGAGCCTGAGGCTCGGCAACGAGGACTAGCGGCACCTCCTCATTCGTGGGGGCGCATCCCTTGACTGCGGGGGCCAGTGGCTCGGCAGGAGGGTGCAGCCTGGCTAGCGAAGGGGAGTTGTTTCCGACAGGGTCCCTGCCAGGAGCCCCGAAAGGCTCTACAGGGAGAGGCTTACCGGAGTCCAATTTCCTCCTCTTTCGGGCCATTGTTGTCGGGGATACAGAGGGCTGAGTAAGATGGAGAACAAAAGTCCCTAGTTCCACAGGAAGCTTCTGCGCAGCGCACTTTGATAGGTGATCAGCAATGCTGTTTTCCGCACGGGGTACGTGCTCTGTTTGCAACCCGTCAAAGCGCTCCTCCAATCTTCTCACTTCCTCGACGTATGCCTCCATCAATGGGCTTTCATAATCCTTGTTGACTTGTCTCACCACCAGTTGTGAATCTCCTCGAATGATCAGATTCTTGATTCCCAATTCTATGGCAATTTTGAGCCCGGCAAGAAGCCCTTCATATTCTGCTGTATTTTTGGTTGCCTCCACCCGGGGAAAGTTCATCTGGACGACGTACCTCAGGTGCTCTCCAATGGGAGCCACGAGAAGCACGCCAGCCCCTGCATCTTGTAGGGAGAAGGCACCATCGAAATACATGATCCATTCTTGGGGTGCTTCCTTGCCAGGGATAACTGTTTCCTATACTTCTTCATCAGGGGTTGGCGTCCATTCTGCAATAAACTCTGCCAACGCCCTGCTCTGGATTGTTGATGTGCTTTCAAACTTCAAGCCAAAGCTGGATAACTCCAATGCCCACTCCACTATCCTGCCGGTGGCCTCTGGGTTTCGAAGTATCCTTTGCAATGGGAAGCGGGTGACAACCATGATCTCATGGGCTTGGAAGTAGTGGCGCAGTTTCCTTGAGGCCATGACAAGGCCAAAGATCAACTTTTACATGCCAGAATACCTGGATCTAGCCCCCTGCAACCGGGAGCTGACGAAGTATAATGGGCACTGCACCACCTTCTTCCTTGCCGTGTCCTTGGGGTTGCTTCTGCTGTCGTCCTCTTCTTTGTCCTGATCCGTATCTGGCCTTGCCGGGCCGCTCTCTTCCTCTTCCCTGGGTGGGACACTTGCTGAGGTGACTGCTTCTTCCACTTCTCGCTGTGCTACTAGGGCTGCACTAACCACTTGATTAGTTGCTGCCAGATATAGCAATAATGGCTCTTGTGGTTTGGGTGCGACCAAAGTAGGCACAGAAGACAAGTAGGCCTTCAAATCCTGCAGTGCTGCATCTGCTTCCGGGGTCCACTTCATGGGTCCTGCCCTCTTCAAAATCTTGAAGAATCGTAAGGCGCACTCGGCAGACTTGGAGATAAATCTGCTAAGCGCGGCAATGCATCCTATTAAATGCCTCACAACCTTAACTGTCTTGGGTGCCTGTATCTGCTCAATAGCCTTGATCTTATCGGGGTTGGCCTCTATCCCATGGTGGGACACAAAGAAACCAAGTAGCTTGCCGGAGGGAATGCCAAACACGCACTTCTCTGGATTCGGCTTCAAGTTGATCTTGCACAGATTAGGAAATGTCTCTTATAAATCCTAGATGAGGGTTGATCTGTCCTTGGTCTTGACCACAATATCATCCATATAGGCTTCAATGTTCCTGTGCAACTGTGGTTCAAAGCCAATCTGGACAGCTCTTGCAAAAGTGGACCCGGCACTCTTCAACCTGAAAGGCATGCGCACAAAGCAGTACGTGCCGCATGGGGTGATGAATGAGGTCTTTTCTTCGTCTTCCTTGGACATAAAAATCTGATGGTATCCAGAGTATGCATCCAGAAAAGAGAGCAACTCACATCCTGAAGTAGAATCCACGATCTGGTCGATGCGCGGCAAGGGAAATGGGTCCTTTGGGCATGCCTTGTTCAGATCCGTAGAATCTATGCAAAGCCTCCATTTTCCATTACCCTTGCGCACAACCACTAGGTTTGCTAACCATGTTGGATGTAGTACTCCTCTGACCAAACCAGTTGCTTCAAGTTTCTTGATTTCCTTGGCAATGAACTGCTGCCATTCCAAGGCCTGCTTCCGAACCTTCTGCTTGACGGACCGGGCATGTGGGCAGACACCAAGGTGGTGCTCGATTAACTCCCTGGGAACACCGGGGATATCAGATGGTTGCCAGGCAAACACATCGATATTCGCCTGCAGGAAGGCAACGACCGCGCTTTCCTATTTGTCATCAAGGGTGGCGCTAATAGTGAAAGTACCATCAGTGCCAGCCAGCCCTGCCGCGACCTTTTTCACTTGGGGTGGAGTAGCCTTGGATCTCTTACTGTTGGAACTCTCTGGCGTGTCATCAACGGGCGTGGCACATTCCACAGAGGTACGCTTCCCGGATTCCTTGCTAGTGCCTCTGCTATGCTTTTCCTTGGCAGGAACTGTGGCTTCCGCGACCTCTGCCGCGACCGCGTCCCGATACATCTTATCCACACAAATAATTGCATCTTTCTTGTTCGACGGAACGGAAATGATGCCCATCGGCCCTGGCATCTTCAAGGTGTTATAGGCATAGTGGGATGCTGCCATGAGTTTGGCCAGGGCCGGGCGCCCAAGGATCCTGTTGTACTGTAGAGGGAGCTCAACCACATCAAACACAACTTTCTCAGTCCTGTAGTTCAACTCCCCTCCAAATGTCACGGGCAACGTAACCTTTCCCTTAGGACATCTCCTGCTGGGATTGACTCCTTGAAACGTGCCTGTGGCCTTAAGTTCTTCCTCTGTATCTGGAGTTTGCTGATAACCTTTGGGGAAATCAGATTCAACCCAGCCCCGCCGTCAACCAGCATCTTTGTGACCTTGAGGTTGCGAATTGTTAGTGAGACCAACAACGGCAAGCACCCTGCCGCAGTAATGTGGTCGGGGTGGTCATCTTCATCAAAGATGATGGGCGTGCGTGACCACTTGAGCGGCTTTCGAGAATCTGCCACTGGCTCCATGGCATTGACCTCACGCGCCCACTGTTTAAGTTGGCAGTGAGAGGAGTCCAAAGTTGCACCCCCGTCAATGCACTGGGCGTCAGTGGCCTTCTGGAATTCCTGCTCGCTGGTTTCCTCTTCATTCCCTCCATCACTCTCATTACTGCAATCCTCCTTCTCTCGGCCCTTGGCGGGTCTCCCTTGGTTCCAAGAAGCCTTGCCGGGGCGATTTGCTTCACCACCCCGGCCCTTCCCGCCGGCACCATTCTAACCTTTTTCCTTATCACGCTTCTCATACTCAGCCTTCTATCTCTCGACAAGCTGCTCAACTTGATATCACTCCTGGAGATCATGGCCCTTGGTCCGATGAATATTACAGTACGACCCATTACCTTTCTCAGCTTTCTCGGCAGCCGCCGCCTCCTGGCAGTCAGCGCATGCGGTAGCCTCCTTGCCGGGGGCTTCAGTCTTGGCATTCTTGCCGGTACTAGGCGTGCCTAACCCCTCAACAGCCATCACTGTCTTATCCTTGCACTTCTTGTTGTACTTCTTGTTCATCTTCTTCTTACTGATGGTTTCGTCGTCATCTTCTGAGTCGATGTCGACGCAAGCTTCCTCTCCAGGAAGTTTCCTCCCCTCCTCCACCCGAGAACACTTGTCCACCAAAGTGTAGAGCTCCTTCACAGTCTTGGGCAACCGAACGTTCATCTTGGAACGTATCCTGCGGTTGCGCATGTTGGATTGGAAGGTAGCTATCACGGCAGCTGGGTGGATATCTGGGATATTTCTGTGGACTCGACTGAATCTCTGCAAGTACTTCGGCAGAGCTTCTCCTTCTTTCTACCGGAGAAGCTGCAAGTCGCTGGGCCGCCCTGGTTCTTGATGGCCACCCGTGAAGGCACCAATGAACTCGTGGCACAGGTCAGCCCAGGTCGAAATGGAGTTCTCTGGCAGGTGCATCACCCAAGACCTCACATTTGACTTGAGGGCCAAAGGGAAGTAGTTGGCGAACACCTTCTCATCTCTTCCCCCGGCAGCTTGAATAGCGATGGTGTAGATGCTCAAGAACTCTGCCGGGTTTAGTCTCCCGTCATACTTCTTGGGTATCTCTGGCTTGAACGTGCGAGTGGACGGCCAACGGACTTGCCGCAGCTCATGGGTGAAGGCAGGGCACCCAACCTCGAAGGCAGGCACCCGCCATCTCTGAGCGTGGGCTCATCGATGTCGGGGCCATCACACCCATTGGTCCGGCAGGGGTTGTCTCGGTGCCACTCGTCGATGAAGCGCGTGCCTTCCCTTCGTCTGCCCTCCGGGGCACGCTGTCGGCCTTGACGCGCTCGAGGATCTGACGAAGCCATCGAGACGTCATCGGGCGCTTGGTTTTGTGGCTCCCAGGTGGCTTGCCATCATGGGGACTGCACCATGAGGATGGCCCCTCCCACATGACCAGCCGCACGAGCCGTCGTTGCTGCCTGGGAAGGCCGTGGCGGTCCGGCCCGCTGTGATCCTTCCGCCTCGGCAAAACCAATCAAACTTTGGATGGTGGCTCGCCACTCATCCATCTGGTCTGCTGGCGGTGGAAATCTCAACAGCAGTTGGGCTCGCGCCATGGCTTCTGAGGCAGTGCTTGGCATAGGTGATGACGATGTAGATCGTAGTGTCGCTCGGCTCCTGACGTTGCCGGTGGCGACTGCGCCGTGCCCTTGCTGCTGTGAACCAGACGTTTGAACGGCATGGTGACGCGGCGGAGGCGCCTGAGGGCCAGCGCCTCCGTTGGCCCAGTAGCTGGGTCAGCCCACCCCGGGGGTGGTGCGTGCCCTGCGGTCGCGCCCGCAGTGGGGGCGGCTGAAGGGTTGCGATTCGCCCCAGAGCGAGCATCATCACTACGGCTGTGCCCATTGGCGAGGAGAAGGGGTTCAGGCAGAACGATCCCTCCATTCGTACCTCGTAAAGCATGGCCGTCGGGATGTTGCTGATGCTGTCCTTCCCCGGTACCTCCCGTTCCTGCTTCGGCCGTGGGGGAGGTGGTAACGGCGCCGCCTGCGCCAACCACGTCCCCCGCAGCATCCACACCCTCGTGAGCCCCCGTGTTCCCCGTGACATCGGCGGTCACAGGCGGCGGATCCTTCGAGGTGGACGGGTGGTTTGCAGCTCCGGGCTTCCTCTTGGGCACCATAGTCGATGACGTCATCGACGATGAAAATGTCGATGAAGATGACGTGCAGCGTACGCTCCCAGTTTCACGCAAGTGATCCACCTACCTGGCATGCCAAAGATGTCGTGCAAAACCATGGCCACCTATGGGGCCATGAGCCCCTTTTGGTTCGGCGGGGGGATGGGCACGTTGCACAAAGAGCAGAGAAGCGTCGCGCAGCACGGCAGAGATCACACGGGCAGTCTTTAGACAGGTTCAGGCTGCCGTGAGGCATAAAACCCTACTCCTGCTTTGGTGGATTGATGGTGGATAATGGTGGTGAACGTAGCACACTCGCCCAGCAAGGTCGCTCTGGGGGCGAGAGTGGCTATGCGCCTATGGATATGCGAGGATCCAACCCATTCTACGGTCGCCATGGGCCTCCTTTTATAGATTAAGGGGTCACCACAGTGGTAAATCAGTCTTTGCGTACTGATTAGATAGCTAACAGTGCTATCATATCTAACTTTGCAGGCTGACAGAGCGCATTATATGCGCCGCTCAGTGTCACATCACAGCTCGCACGGAGGCCCTGCTGGGCTTTTTTGCCAGCTTTGCGCCTGCTCGCTTGACACGTCTCAGGACGGGTGTCATATGGAGGTGTTTGCTGTAGGAAGTGGCTGCCATGTGGCAGAAAGCAGCCACTTAGTCACCTTGGAGCTCGACATCGCTATGATTACTGACTTGCGTCGCTTGTGAGGTGGAGCGGTGGAGTGGCTTGCCTCCGCCAGCCCTGGCAGGCCTGCCGGGATGATTTGGGAGCTTGCTTCCGAGGCAAAACTCAACCCTGCCAGGCTCGCCTGCCCGGCAAGGTAGGCCATTCCCTTAGCAATGCCTTGTTCCTCTGGCTCACCTTGGCCTTCTTGACTTGCACTTGGATCCTTCAAAGGAATTGATCCTCCTTGCTTGGTCTGATCTTGGTCTTGTAATCTTGTCTCTGGCCTATGCACAGTCCGTGCAATGGACCCAGGGTCTGTTGCACCGACAAAATCAGTCCCTTACAGAATAGCACATAAACTAGGGTTTAAGCTTCTATCACTCTCGCAACCCATCATCTAATAACTACTCCACAATGCATTCCCTTAGGTCGAAATATGGTGAAGTGTCATGTAGTCGACGTTCACATGACACCACTAAGGGAATCACAACATACATAACATCAAAATATCGAACACATATCAAGTTTACATGATTACTTGCAACAAGATTTCTCCCGTGACCTCAAGAACAAAAGTAACTACTCGCAAATGATAATCATGCTCAAGATCAGAGGGGTTTTAAATATCATAATGGATCTGAACATATAATCTTCCACCAAATAAACCATATAGTAATGAACTACAAGATGTAATCAACACTACTAGTCACCCACAAGTACCAATCTATAGTTCCGGTACAAAGATTGAACACAAGAGATGAACTAGGGTTTGAGAGGAGATGGTGCAGTTGAACATGTTGATGGAGATTGCCCTCCCCAAGATGGGAGAGTTGTTGGTGATGACGATGACGATGATTTCCCCCTCCGGGAGGGAAGTTCCCCCGGTGGAATCGCTCCGCCGAAGAACAAAAGTGCTCCTGCCCAAGTTCTGCCTCGAGACGGTGGCGCTTCATCCCGAAAGTCCTTTCCTTATTTTTTCTAGGTCAAAATGACTTATATACCAGAAGAGGGGCATCGAAGGTGGGCCGAGGAGAGCATAACCCACCAGGGCGCGCTTGGGCTCCCTGGCGCGCCCAGGTGGGTTGTGCCCACCTGGTGGGCCCCCTCTGGTAGTTATTTGCTCCAATAATTCTTATTTATTCCATAAAAATTCCTCATGAAGTTTCAGCTCATTTGGAGTTGTGCAGAATAGGTAGCCTGACGTAGCTTTTTCAGGTCCAGATTTCCAGCTGCCGGAATTCTCCCTCTCTGGGTGAACCTTGCATATTATGAGAGAAAAGGCATTAGAATTACTCCAAAAAGCATTATTATGCATAAAAACATCATAAATAACAGTAGGAAAACATGATGCAAAATGGACGTATCAACTCCCCCAAGCTTAGACCTCGCTTGTCCTCAAGCGAAAACCGAAATCGGAAAACATGTCCACATGCTTAGAGAGAGAGGTGTCGATAAAAAGAAAATACGGACATAGAAGCATCATGTATATTATTATAACAGCAACAAACTTTAATATAAAACTTTATCATAGAACTTTTATCATATAACTTCTCATGAACAAGTAAGAATTCATCACAACATCGATGTATAAAGCATAAGCTCTATTGAAAACCAACAAACTTTGTTCTCAGTCAACTTTGCAACTACAATTCATCATCTTTTCAGGAAGGGTCACGTATTGGAGCCTTTTTTTGGCAAGTCCACATACTCAACCATCATATAGTCTTCTATGATTGCTAATACTCACCGCATACACATGAGCAAAACGTTTCAACCGGACAAATAGAAAGATAGGGGCTTATAGTTTCGCCTCCCAACATACTCACCTCGAGGGTGATGTCAACAATAATAACTCATGCTACTCATATCCAACTGGATATATGTGCCTAGATCTTTCCTCACCACATGATGCTTGCCAAAAGAGAAAATAAAAAGGAATGGAGAGAAGAACTTTGACTCTTGCATAAAAGTAAATACATAAAAGTAAAAGATAGGCCCTTCGCAGAGGGAAGCAGAGGTTGCCATGCACTTTTTGTTTGTATGCTCAATCCCTTAATGCAAAAAAACGTCATGTTATATTTCCCCTTATGATAGCAACCTTTATTATGCAGTCTGTCGCCTTTATTCTTTGCCATCACAAGTTCATACAACGCTCAATTTTCTCTTACACTAAATGATCCAACACTTTTAGAAGCAATTTTTATTGCCTTTTTGCACCGATGACAACTTACTTGAAGGATCTTACTCAATCCATAGGTAGGTATGGTGGACTCTCAAAATAAGATTTGGGTTTAAAGGTTTTTGGATGCACAAGTAGTATCTCTACCTAGTGCGGAATTTTTGGCTAGCAAAGATGGGGGCAAGCACCACATGTTAAAGGATCTATGACAATATAACTTCTACGTGAATATGAACAAGCATGAATCATTATGTTGTCTTCCTTGTCCAACGTCAACAATTTTGGCATATAATATTTTGATGGGGGCTCACAATCACAAAAGATGTCCAAGATAGTATATTTGCATGTGAATCTTCTCTTCCCTTATTAATTCTTTCATGAATTGCATCATTGACCAATGCTATGTTTGTCAATCTCCAATAAAATTTTCTACTTATACTCTTCCTTATGTGATGTCATTACTTACCATAAGATTAGCATATGATCTTTTTCATTTATTTCTTTTCTTTTTATTGAACATGAAAGTAAAGAAAACAAAACTCAAACTAAACTTTATTATATATCTCTCACACGATTACAAAGATAGATCACTAAGCAAACACTCGAAAAGAAAGGATCAAACTAAACTTTTATTCATCTAAAGCAAAAAGATAACTATGGATTGAACTAAGATAAGTAAAGGCAAAAGATAGTGGAGGTGATACGATACCGGGGCACCTCCCCCAAGCTTGGCACAAGCCAAGGGGAGTGCCCATACCCGATTACTCAATTTCCTTTCGGTGATGAAGAAGGAGGTGGTGGTGATGAAATAACTCCCAATATATCCATGAGTGCATCCTTCAAGCCTTGAATCTCGTGGAGGGCTTTACGAAGCAACTCAGTGTTTTTCTCCACTTCAGCCATAATATGTTTATTCTCCGGCCCCCAAGAACTTGTTCCTGCATCACTTTCTCTTGGACGAGATATGTCCCAATTGGACGGTATGTGCACACGGAGTATTTTCGAACCCATAATTGTGAATTAAATTCTGAAAATTGTTACGATGTAACCTATGTAAAGGCCTCCTTGGAGGGAGTTCTTCTTGCACTTCAGAGCTCTCTTGATTGTTTGATGATCTCATGGCTTGATGAGGATTAGGACGAGTATTAGATACCAGCTAGTGTGCCTCTCTCGGAAGCTGGAGGGTGAACTCCAAGGGAATTCCCTTCATCTTCCTCCATGGCAACCTCCTGAACTCCCTCCCCCTCTAGCTCCTCCTGTAGCAACCCTGCATCGTCTTCTCCATTGTTGGAAGAGGGGGAAGACATGATACCTGACTTAACAGATCTGACTGAAAACAGCAAGAAAAGAAAACAGAAGATTTCTCCGCGACACGATGGTCAATAGGTTCTGGGGGTATATAAAGATTTTTTATCTTGGGAAACAAGCAAACGGAAGAAAAACAGATTCCGGAAGGTACCCAAGGTGGGCACAACCCACCTGGGCGCGCCTGGTAAGCCAGGCGCGCCCTGGTGTTTTGTGCCCACCAGGGGTGCCTTCCTGGTTGTTTCTTATTTTCCTAATTTTTGTTATATTCCAAAACGGACAAAAATATTTTTGCGAATTTTTCGGAGTCCGTTTACTTACCGTATCACGTACCTCCTTTTTTTCACGATTCTGGAGTGTTCCGGAAGGTTTCCTTTATGTGTTCTTCCAGTGTCATGGTTTGGATAATATTGCTTTCAACGTTAATGGCCGTACCTGAGATATAATGTTTTATTCTTTGCCCATTGACAACCTTCGGGTTAGTACCTTCGGCATTATTTATCTTGATGGCTCCAGATCGATAAACCTCCGCGATAACATAAGGTCCTTCCCATTTGGAGAGGAGTTTTCCTGCAAAGAATCTAAAATGAGAGTTGTACAAAAGAACATATTCTCCAACTTTGAACTCATGCTTTTGGATTCTTTTGTCATGCCATCTTTTAACTTTTTCTTTAAATAACGTGGCATTTTCATAGGCTTGGGTTCTCCATTCATCTAGTTAGCTAATATCAAATAACCTCTTTTCATCGGCAAGTTTGAAATCATAGTTGAGTTCTTTAATTGCCCAATATGATTTATGTTCTAACTCAAGAGGCAAATGACAAGCTTTTCCATAAACCATTTTATATGGAGACATACCCATAGGATTTTTATATGTTGTTCTATAAGCCCAAAGTGCATCATCTAACTTCTTAGACCAATTCTTTCGGGACCTATTGACAGTTTTTTGTAATATTAATTTTATTTCTCTATTGCTAAGTTCAACTTGACCACTAGAATGAGGATGATAAGGTGATGCAATTCTATGGTTAACATCATATTTAGCAAGCATTTTACGGAAAGCACCATGAATAAAATGTGAACCACCATCAGTCATTAAATATCTAGGGACTCCAAACCTTGGGAAAATGACTTCCTTAAGCATTTTAATAGAGGTGTTGTGATCAGCACTACTAGTTGGAATAGCTTCTACCCACTTAGTAACATAATCAACATCAACCAAAATATGTGTATACCCATTAGAGGAAGGAAAAGGTCTCATGTAATCAAATCCCCAAACATCAAATGGTTCAACAGCAAGAGAATAATTCATAGGCATTTCCTGACGCTTACCAATATTACCATTTCTTTGACATTCATCACAAGATAAAACAAACTTACGGGTATCCTTGAAGAGAGTAGGCCAATAAAAACCAGATTGCAATACCTTGTGAGCAGTTCTATCTCCCGCATGATGTCCTCCATAAGCTTCGGAGTGACATTTCCGTAGGATTTGTCCCTGTTCATGCTCAGGTACACAACATCTAATAATACCATATACTCCTTCTTTATAAAGATGTTGGTCATCCCAAAAGTAATGTCTTAAATCATAGAAGAATTTTTTCTTTTGTTGGTATGTGAAGCTAGGTGGTATATATTTAGCAACAATATAATTGGCATAGTCAGCATACCAAGGAGTGTTATGAGAAACATTTATTGCAGCTAATTGTTCATCAGGAAAACTATCATTAATAGGTTGTGGGTCATCAAGAATATTTTCTAACCTAGACAAGTTATTTGCCACGGGGTTCTCAGCTCCCTTTCTATTAGTGATATGTAAATCAAATTCTTGTAGCAAAAGAACCCAACTAATGAGTCTAGATTTAGCATCCTTCTTTTCCATAAGATATTTTATAGCAGCATGATCGGTGTGAACAGTCACTTTAGAATCAACAGTGTAAGATCTAAATTTATAACAAGCAAACACCACTGCTAAGAATTCCTTTTTAGTAGTAGCATATTTCGTTGAGCACTGTCTAGAGTTTTACTAGCATAATGAATAACATTTAATTTCTTATCGACTCTTTGTCTTAGAGCAACACCAACAGAATAATCACTAGCATCACACATAATTTAAAAAGGCAAGTTCCAATCAGGTGGTTGAACAATAGGTGCAGAAATCAAGGCTTTCTTATGTGTTTCAAAGGCTTCTACACAATCATCATAAAAAACAAATGGAACATCCTTTTGTAAAAGATTTGTAAGAGGCCAAGAAATTTTAGAGAAGTCTTTAATAAACCTCCTATAGAAACCAGCATGAGCGAGGAAACTACGAATACCTTTGATATCTTTAGGGCATGGCATTTTCTCAATTGCATCAACTTTAGCTTTATCCACCTCAATACCTCGTTCAGAAATTTTATGTCCCAAGACAATACCTTCATTAACCATAAAGTGGCACTTCTCCCAATTCAAGACGAGATTAGTTTGCTCACATCTCTGCAAAACTCGATCAAGGTTGCTCAAGCAATCATCAAAAGGAGTTCCGTAAATGGAAAAATCATCCATGAAAACCTCAACAATCTTTTCACAAAAGTTAGAGAATATAGCAGTCATACATCTTTGAAAGGTAGCAGGTGCATTGCATAAACCAAAAGGCATACGTCTATAAGCATAAGTTCCAAAAGGGCAAGTAAAGGTGGTTTTCTCTTGATCAGGTTGTGAGACAGGTATTTGAGCAAAACCGGAATATCCATCAAGAAAGCAAAAATGTGTGTGCTTTGATAGTCTTTCTAACATTTGATCAATAAAAGGCAGAGGGTAATGATCTTTTCTAGTAGCTTTATTTAGTTTTCTAAAATCAATTACCATTCTGTAGACAGCGACAATTCTTTGTGGAATAAGTTCATTCTTATCATTAGGAACAACGGTAATACCTCCGTTTTTAGGGACACAATGAACGGGACGTACCCATCTACTATCAGCTATGGGATAGATTATACCTGCTTCCAGAAGCTTCAGTATTTCTGTTCTTACCACTTCTTTCATTTTAGGATTTAAACGTCATTGGTGATCAACAACGGTTTAGCATCAGGCTCCATATTAATTTTATGTTGACAGAGAGTGGGACTAATGCCCTTTAAATCATCAAGAGTATATCCAATGGCAGCTCAGTGCTTCTTCAGAACCTTCAATAATCTTTCTTCTTCATGTTCTGAAAGGTTAGCACTAATAATAACAGGATAAATCTTTTTCTCATCAAGATAAGCATATTTCAAAGTGTCTGGCAATTGTTTTAATTCAAACACAGGATCACCTTTAGGTGGAGGAGGACCTCCTAGAGTTTAAATAGGCAAATTGTGTTTAAGCAGAGGACGTTGTTCAAAGAAGATCTTATCTATTTCATTTCTTTCATGTAGATGCATATCATTTTCCTGGTCTAGCAAATATTGTTCGAGTGGATCGGTAGGAGGCACAACAATAGAAGCAAGACCAATTATTTCATCCTTACTAGACAACTCTTTATTATGATGTTTTCTACTGAACTTGGAAAAATTAAACTCATGAGACTCATCACCAAAACTAACACCGACAGTTTGCTTCTCGCAATCTATTTTAGCATTAACGGTGTTCAAGAAAGGTCTACCAAAGATAATGGGACAAAAGTCATCTTGTGGGGAGCCAAGAACAAGAAAATCAATAGGGTATTTTATTTTCCCACACAAGACTTCAACATCTCTAACAATCCCAAGTGGTGTGATGGTGTCCCTATTAGCAAGTTTAATAGTAACATCTATGTCTTCTATTTAAGCGGGTGCTATATCATTCATAATTTCTTGATATAAGGTAAAAGGAATGGCACTCACGCTAGCACCTATGTTGCATAAACCATGATAACAGTGATCTCCTATTTTAATTGAGACAACAGGCATGCCAGCAACGGGTCTATGCTTATCTTTTTCATCGGGTTTGGCAATTCTAGCGGCTTCATCACAGAAGTAAATAACATGCCCATCTATATTTTCAACCAAGAGATCTTTAACCATAGCAACACTAGGTTTTACTTTGATTTGTTTAGCAGGTTTGGAAGTTCTAATATAACTTTTGTTGACCACAGTTGAGACTTTAGCATGTTCCTTTATCCTAATAGGGAAAGGTGGTTTTTCAATATAAGCAGTAGGCACAACTGGATCAACAATGTAAATAATAGTTTCATCTTTAGATATTAGTGGTTCTTTAATTTCTTCTTTGATAGGTGGGTGATATTTAAACCACTTCTCCTTAGGGAGGTAGACATGAGTAGCAAATGATTCACAAAAGGAGGCTACTATCTGAGATTCAAGTCCATATTTAGTGCTAAACTTTTGAAAAGCATCGGTATTCATAAAAGATTTAACATAATCATACTTGAGCTTAATACCTGACTCTTTACCTTCATCAAGTTCCCAATCTTTAGAGTTGCGTTTAATTCTTTCTAAAAGATCCCACCGGAAGTCAATAGTCTTATTCATAAAGGAACCAGTACAAGAAGTAACAAGCATGGATCGATCATCATGAGAAAGCCGATCATAAAAATTCTGAATAATAATTTCTCTTGAGAGCTCATGATTGGGGCATGAATCTAACATTGACTTAAGCCTCCCCAAAGCTAGAGCGATACTTTCTCCTTCACGAGGCCAAAAATTATATATATATAATTCCGATAACGATGAACTAGATGCATAGGATAAATTTTTTGGTGAAATTCCAATTTCAATCGATTCCAATTCCAAGATCCAATATCATCGCATAGCCTATACCATGCTAATGCTTTTACCTTCAAAGATAAAGGGAAAACCTTCTTCTTAGCTTCATCTCCGGGTAAACCTGCAAGCTTAAATAATCCACAAATTTCATCCACATATATCAAGTACATATCAGGATGTTCAGTTCCATCTCCTGCATAAGGATTAGCTAGCAGTTGTTCTATCATACCCGAAGGAATTTCATAACCAATATTTTCAGTAGGTGCAGTAGGTTGAGGGGTAACTAATTGTGGTTCCGGTCGAGGTGAAGATACCCCGAACAAACCCCTCAAAGGATTGTTTTCCGTAGTAACAAGTGACAATAAATTTCAGCACGTAGTAATAATTTTTCCTTACCGATTTAAACTTACCAAGAGCGCTTCACTCCTCGGCAACGGCACCAGAAAAGAGCCTTGATGACCCACAAGTATAGGGCATTAATTGTAGACCTTTCGATAAGTAAGAGTGTCGAACCCAACGTGGAGCAGAAGGAAATGACAAGCGGTTTTCAGCAAGGTAATTTCTGCAAGCACTGAAATTATAAGTAATGAGTAGTTTGGTAGCAAGATAATTTTTAATGAGCAAGTAAAGTTAATGGTAACAAAAGTGTAGCAAGGTAGCCCAATCATTTTGAGTCAAAGGACAGGCCAAAACGGTCTCTTATGATAAGCAAGGCGTTCTTGAGGGTACACGGGAATTTCATCTAGTCGCTTTCATCATGTTGGTTTGATTTGTGTTCGCTACTTTGATAATTTGATATGTGGGTGGACCGATGCTTAGGTGCTTTTCTTACTTGAACAAACCTCCTACTTATGATTAACCCCCTCGCAAGCATCCGCAACTACGAGAAAAGTATTAAGATAAAATCTAACCATAGCATTAAACTTTTGTATCCAAATCAGTCCCTTACGGAATAGCGCATAAACTAGGGTTTAAGCTTCTATCACTCTCGCAACCCATCATCTAATAACTACTCCATAATGCATTCCCTTAGGCCCAAATAGGGTGAAGTGTCATGTAGTCGACGTTCACATGACACCACTAAGGGAATCACAACATACATAACATCAAAATATCGAACACATATCAAGTTCACATGATTACTTGCAACAAGATTTCTCTCGTGACCTCAAGAACAAAAGTAACTACTCACAAATGATAATCGTGCTCAAGATCAGAGGGGAATTAAATAGCATAGTGGATCTGAACATATAATCTTCCACCAAATAAACCATATAGTAATCAACTACAAGATGTAATCAACACTACTAGTCACCCACAAGTACCAATCTATAGTTCTGGTACAAAGATTGAACACAAGAGATGAACTTGGGTTTGAGAGGAGATGGTGTTGTTGAAGATGTTGATGGAGATTGACCTCCCCAAGATGGGAGAGTTGTTGGTGATGATGATGATGATTTCCCCCTCCAGGAGGGAAGTTCCCCTGGCGGAATCGCTCCGTCGGAGGGCAAAAGTGCTCCTGCCCAAGTTCCGCCTCTAGACGGCGGCGCTTCGTCCCGAAAGTCCTCTCCTTATTTTTTTAGGTCAAAATGACATATACCAGAAGAGGGGCACCGGAGGTGGGCCGAGGAGGGCACAACCCACCAGGGCGCGCCTGGGCTCCCTGGCGCGCCCAGGTGGGTTGTGCCCACCTGGTGGGCCCCTCTGGTAGTTATTAGCTCCAATAATTCTTATTTATTCCATAAAAAATCCTCGTGAAGTTTCAGCTCATTTGGAGTTGTGCAGAATAGGTAGCCTGACGTAGCTTTTTCAGGTCCAGATTTCCAGCTGCCGAAATTCTCCCTCTTTGTGTGAACCTTGCATATTATGAGAGAAAAGGCATTAGAATTACTCCAAAAAGCATTATTATGCATAAAAACATCATAAATAACAGTAGGAAAACATGATGCAAAATGGACGTATCAGTTGCCTCGGGGAGAGCAGCTACGCGCGTATGAGTGTACAAGGGTCCGAATCCTTTCTAAGGTTGCCTCGGCCCTCATTTTATAGGTCAAGGGGTTACCACAATGGCAAAATAGTCATTCTCCACTGATTAGATAGCCACAGTGCTATCATACCTAACTCTACAGACAGGACAAGGTGCATTAAATGCACCGCTTAGTGTCACGTCGTGGATGTAGCCCGGCAAGCCTTGCCGCGCCATTCAACCACCTTCTTGTCTGCCTGCGTGACACGCCCCTGGACGGGTGTCATTTAGGGGTGATCTTCCTCAGAAATGGCTGCCACATGCGAAATGATAGCCACTTAACCACTTGGGGGCTCCACACCGCACCGATAAGTGACTTGCGTCGCTGTGAGGTGGAGCGGTGGAGCCTTGGTGGGGAAGCAGGCCGTCAGTGCCCCGACAACCATTGCCGGGGAGGTCTTGGGACTTGCCCTTGGGGTGGCCTCGACCTGACCAGGCTCGCCTGCCCGGTAAGGGAGTTTTTTCCCTTAGTGATATCTTGCTCCTTCGGCTAGTCTTGGTCTTCTTGACCCGCCCTTTGATTTCTCAAAGAGCTATCTCTTCTGCTTGGCCTTGTCTTGGATACTTGGTGCAGCTTGCTTCATTGTTACCGCGCTGGAGACTTGCCTGTCCGTGCACAAGTTAGGGGAAACATACGCCCCTGTTTGTGTACCCCGACAGAAGCCCCCAGGCCTGAGCCATACATGTCGCCGGGCACGTTGGGTTAGGCCCTAAATAGTGCATGGACACGTGTCAAGAGGATGATGCGCGTGGTTACGATGACTAGTCAAACCAACGTCCACTCAGCGTAATTATCGCAGGTCGTGGGACTTTAGCAGTTTTTGTAAAATGGTAACTTTCCGAGGAAAGTAGTGAAGAGTCGCCCCCTTTCTCTACGCCTGTTCCTCATAAAAAGGAAAAACATGAAAGGGCGCGGCTGATTCGCACCCGTTTCTCCGTCCACCATCTCCTTCCTTAGGCCACGCGACCGCGCCGCGCCTGCATTTGCTTTCGACGCCTCACCCGACCTTCCATCCCCTCCATAGCTCCTAAGGATGGAAAAGAAACCCGCTGCCAAGGGGAACTGGGCGACCACCGCGAAGGAGACGGCCGCGGAGGGGAACAAGAGGAGAGCAGCGGAACTGGACAAGAAGCGATGGGAAGATGTGGTCTTCTTCCAATCGAGCTTGGACAACGATGCCTTGGTTTCGAGGTATGGATACATGTGGGGGAGGGAAGTTCCAAAGGGGCATGGTGCGCTCATTGTCTTGCCGGAGGGGATGAAGGATCCGCCGAATTCATATCATTTTTTCTGCGCATATTTCCTCTACGGCCTTTGTCCTCCCTTCTCGGATTTCTTTGAGGCGATGATGGTGGTGTACGGGTTCCACCTCTTAGATTTTATGCCAAATGCGATGGCGCGCATGGCGATTTTCACCCATCAGTGTGAGAACTTCGTCGGGCTTGCCCCTAACGTGGATCTGTTCAGGCACTTTTTCGTCCCGAGGGTGGAAAACAAGGCCCATCACTCGGGAAACATAAGTTGGATTCCCCGAGAGAAGAGGGAGATTTGGGATTATCTTCCTGGCCAGCAATGAGGTAGATGGGAGGAATGGCAGGTGGACTGGTGCTGGATCCAGGATGAGGACGCTCCAGAGTATTGCCAGGCGTGGGTGGAGTGTATCATGCGTGGAAATGACTAGAGAGAATTAGGCCTTACTGATGACAAGCTTCGCCCGGCGCTGAACAGAATTGCCCGTATCAAAGCTGCCGGGCTAACCATCGAACAGGTGGGAGCCGATTTCCTTCGATGCTGCATCGCGCCACTTAAAAAAAGGGACATGTTTGCCTGGCGGTATGGAGATGCTGCGGATAGGATGCGCCTATATCCAGGACTCATCAACAACCTGTCGGTTTATGGCCACGGCTGGCTGTGCGAACAACTGTTTGGTAGCCTTGGCCGTTTAAATTGCCGACATGGGTTGTTCCGCTGAGTGTCAACTCTACCTTGGATCAGATTTTGAAGTGGATGCCCAACTGCAACGCTTACGGGGTTGCGAGTGATTGGTAATTACCTGAACTTGACGCAGAGCTTGAGTGGACTTCCAACTTGGTGGAAGGGGCTACCAGGGTGGAGAACAATATGTTCAAGTGCACCTCCAAGGTTGAGGCAGAGTTTATCAAGAGGCGGATTGAGGAGGACAAGGCGTTCTGGGCTGCCGAGAAGGCAAGGCCCGGAAAGGTGGAGGAGGAAGAGGAAGGGGAGGCTGAAGACAGGGGTTCCTCCCATGACAGGAGTGAGGCGTATGCCACGAAGGAGATTGCCAGGGACGATCCTGCCAGGACTGAACCTGCCGGGATCAAAGTCTAGTATGCCGCGGCAGCGGAAGCCCAGGAAGGGGACGAGGCCGAGGCGGTGGAGCAGCCCAAGGAGGAGTGGCTCTCAGCGGGCCCACAAGCC
Source organism: Thinopyrum elongatum (assembly GCA_011799875.1). Taxonomy (NCBI): domain Eukaryota; kingdom Viridiplantae; phylum Streptophyta; class Magnoliopsida; order Poales; family Poaceae; genus Thinopyrum; species Thinopyrum elongatum. The sequence continues at coordinate 181,161,373 of CM022300.1, forward strand.
CCTGAGCCAGACTTGGATCAGCGCCCTCACAGGCGGGTGGCTAGTCGGGGGACAGTGGCTCCTGCTCCCGCGCCTGCCATCAGGAAGAAGATCGCCTCCAAGAACGACAAGCCGGACGTGGAGCGTTGGCATTCTTCTCACCTTTCCGAGGCCAAGACCCCTCCCGCCAAGCGACGGGCAATCACGGGAGTCGACTCCAGCTCCCAATCAGACTCGAGCTCCTCGCGCAGCTCATCTACGCTGGAACCCCCTGCGCCTCAGCAGGGCATGAAGTTGCCGGGAAGCACTGCCCGTCCAACTCTGAAGTGAAGCAGAGCACCCCCGCCACCTATGGAGTTCGTGCTGGGCTCCATGCTCATGGACTCAGAGTAAGGAAAATGCTTTCCTTTCACTTGGTGTCTTGCGCATTTCTTACCTTGCTGACTCAATCTTGTTCACTGCCTTCGACAGGGAAGAAGAAGAAACCCTCATCCACCGGACCAAACGGCTCGGGCAGGTGGAGTCGTCGGGGTCCTCGGAGGGCACGGGCTTGGCAAGAAGCAGTACGAACGATCCAGTGCCAAGCCCCTAGCCTAGCCCCGACACGGAAGCGTGGGACAGGCCTCCTCCGCTAAGGGTGGAATGGATGAACACGCCTCACCTCCAGCCAAGGAAGGAGGGGAGATTCCCCCCGACAAGGCTCTACAAGAGGGGTCCGCCCTTCCTGATACTCAAGCCGAGGGATCTCCGGCGAAGGCCTTCACGAAAGGACTGGCTCATGCTGATGCCATGGTCACCGAGGGAGAGGGCGGTGGTCGTATCCCGGCAACTGACGCTGCTGGGGAAACTGAAGCCCTTCCACGGCAAACGACTCCGGGTAACTTGCTTGTCCTTCTGTCTTCTGTTGCCTTCATCATTTTGCCTCAAGTTTCTAGCCTTCTGATGCATATTATCTCCTTGCCACTGTATGTTGATCTCGCTTGCAGACCCGATGGACGAGGAACCAGAACTATTGGAAGAGGTGGCCAGCATCGGCAAGGATGCTGCTGAAGAGGCGGCCAAGATCGCTCCCGCGGAGGGTCAGGAACACTCTACCGGGGATATCCGAGATGTCTCAGAGGAGGTCCCTGGTAGTGTGCCAGGACTGGAGGTGGTGGTCGAGGAGAAGGCTCCTCTTCAGGCCATGAGCCCTCCTCCCCAATTTGGCGCCTCGGCCGCAGCCCCACAGCCATCTTCGAGCAGTCTGACGCTGGCCCTCACACAACCTGGACTTGGAACCCTTGGCTCGTCCGCGGCAGTAAGCAATGGTCTTGATGAAGAGATCCAGCGTATCATTGCACCGCTATCCCAGCATGCTGAGGAGGCTGATGACTCAGTCAGCGCAGTTCTGGACCTGTCTTTCCTGGAGTCGGTGGCAACATGCATCAAGGAGATGCAGGACAGGTACTGCCAGAAGTGCTTGGCGCTCAAGGAGCAGTGCAACTCCGCCAACAGCGTGGATCAGAAGCTGAGGGACAAGGGCAGCGAGCTACGCGAGTGGCACAGCAAGCAGTTCCAAGTCCTCCTGCAGCAACAGGAGACGATCACCATGGGGAAAGAGGATGTCGCTGCCCGAGAAGCCCGTCTGGCGGAGCGCGTAGCGCTTCTGGATGCCAGAGAGAAGGACGTCTCTTCCTGAGAAGAGAGCCTCGAGGCCACACTTCGCAACAAGGATGGAGAGCTGGAGACCCTCATCCAGCAACGCACCAAGGAGCTGGAAGACAAGCACAAGGTGGCCCTTGACGCGCTCGCCCTTGACTCCGCTACCCAGCTGAAGAAGGTTGCTGATGACCTTGCCGCTGCATCCACTGCCAAAGCTGATCTTGACCAACAGGTGGCCAAACTGATAGAGGAGCTTGCCGCAGTGCCAAGGAAGCTGCGGCCCTTAAGGAGGAGGCGCAGAAGGCAGAGATCCTTCTGAAAGAGGTGCAATCACAACTCTCCTCCAAGGGCCAGGCCCTTGATTCCGCTAGCGGCCCCATTACTGGTATGAAGGCAAGGCTTGGCACTTTAGAGAGCACGATTGAGTCTGCCGGGGTTCGTGAGAAGCAGCTGATAAGGGACTTGGAAAATATGAAGATCCTCCAGAAGATGCGGAGGACAAATTGGCAAACCAGGTTCAGCAGCGTGATCTTTGGATCAAAAGCCTGGTCAACATTGCCGAGCGCCTCACTGCCCAGATCGCAACGATGGGCATGGAGAGCCCAGCCTTCTCGGTTGACAAGCACGAGGCCCCAAGTGTCAAGCTGGCGCTCTTCTTCAATGGCTTAATCGAAGGGCTGAGGACGCACAAAGAAGAAAGAGCTGCTCAGTTTGCAAGCGAGTCCCGAAAGCTTGTCCGAAATGCCCTCTTCATGGTCTTGAGCAACATCGCCTTCTGCCATCCGGACTTCAACCTCGCCAATGGCGTCAGGAGGCTGCCGGCAGGCGCTGACATTTCCGCTGCCGAGGAGAAGGCTGCCCCTTTCACCGACAAGGTGCTCTCCGTCCCCAGGCCTTCATAAGGCCGCCAAGCACGGCCCTGAATCATTCACGTCGCCATGTTGTCCTGTAACAAAACATTATGCATGTCTTGTGTTTAGATCCTGTTCGACTTTTGCTTGCACTGAACTGGTGTTTAATTAATTTCAAATGCATGCTCTCCCTCTTGTGTTTTATCCATGGATGTTTGTATGGTTAGTTTCTTTTTGTGTGTTTTGGTTGCCCGCTAGTGGCGTGTTGCCGCGATTGCTGCGTGGAACGGATCCTTAGCATTCAACTGGCGAAGACACGTCCCGGCAGGTTTTTCCTTGGGTGTCTTTGATGCAGCCGCCCGCCCTGTGAGAAGGCTCGAAACAGAGTGGGGCGTAGACAAATCTGGTAAGGTGCCATCACACGAAAGATTTCTCCATACAAAACATCCTGGTTATCCGAGGGATAAGCAAATGCAGACTCTGGAGAGAAAAAGCAGCGAACATGTGGACTTAGCTTTCGTTCGCGCTTCCCTTCCCCTTTAATCGCAGTTGTTCATCACGCCCGCATATCCCGAGGGGACGGCATTTGCGTGTTGGCCTCAGGTCTGCAAAGGTCAACGACAGAAACGCGCGCAAGAAAGAGACTTGGCAGTTCGTTAGTTGCATGCCCACCCCGGGCAAGGGTCGGTGGGGGTAATCGAATATTTTGTGGGTGATAATGTATGACGAAAAGAGATGGTTGGTTCTTCTTTCCTTTCTCCCTTTGCTTTCGACGACATCACGGCCATGGGCATAAAAAGTCATGCTGGCGCGGATAGCCCTGCCGGAGTGTTGTTGCCGAGGCGTCAATCAACAGATTTGCACCAACGCTTCCCTCAGGACTCCCCCTTGGCGGGGTGAGTGCTGAACAGAGTTCCGTGTGGGCTCCTCGACATTGAAAACTTTGCCCCCTGTGCGGCTCTGTCGTCGACGAGCAAAAATAAGGGAGGAGGAGGAGACCATACCATGCTTTCCGCCCGCCTTGGTGATTCTCTCAGTCACCTGGCATGCTTGGTGGGAACCTGCCAGGAGGACAGCGTCACCGCATGCCTCGCTCTTCTCCTTTGGACAGGGGCAGTGCGGAGGTCATGTCATGTGGGCGGCTCGGGACCGTCGCACCGCCGCTACCTCCCTGTCCCACCGTCGTCTCGGCTTTGGTGGGCGTAGGCGACGGGGTCCGGACCAGGCGGAATGAGGAGGTGTCGTCGCCTCTTTCCTTAGGAGCCGCTGATGATGTGAGCGTCGATGCTGATGTCGACGTAGTTTGACGCGCTGTTTACGTCCACGGGTTCGCACAAGCGCTCCCCCTACCTGGAGCGCCAAAGATGTCGTGGTTCAACACGATCACCTATGGGGCCATCGGCCCCTTGTGGTTCGGCAAGGGGGAAGGGCATGTTGCACAAAGAGCGGAGGCCGTAGAGCAGCACGGCAATGGTGACACGGGTGGTTTTTACCCAGGTTCGGGCCGCCGCGAGGCATAAAACCCTACTCCTGCTTTGGTGGATTGGATGGAGGACCGTGACGAACACGCAGTGCTCAAGCCCGGCAAGGTCGCCTCGGGGAGAGCAGCTACGCGCGTATGAGTGTACAAGGGTCTGAATCCTTTCTAAGGTTGCCTCGGCCCTCATTTTATAGGTCAAGGGGTTACCACAATGGCAAATTAGTCATTCTCCAGTGATTAGATAGCCACAGTGCTATCATACCTAACTCTGTAGACAGGACAAGGTGCATTAAATGCACCGCTTAGTGTCATGTCGTGGATGCAGCCCGGCAAGCCTTGCCGCGCCATTCAACCACCTTCTTGAACCCGGCAGAGTTCCTGAGCATCTACGCCATCGCTGTTCAGGCTGTCGGGGGAAGAGATGAGATGGTGTTCGCCAACTACTTCGCTTTGGCACTTAAGCCAAATGTGAGGTCTTGGCTAATGCACCTGCCGGAGAACTCCATCTCAACTTGGGTTGACCTGTGCCATGAGTTTGTAGGCGCCTTTACGGGCGGCCATCAAGAACCAGGACGGCCCAGCGATCTGCAGCTCCTCCCACAGAAGGAAGGAGAAAGTCTGCGGAAGTGCATGCAAAGGTTCAGTCGAGTGCACAGGAACATCCCAGATATCCACCAGGCAGCTGCGATAGCCACATTCCAGTCCAACATGCGCAACCGCAGGATACGTTCCAAAATGAACGTGCGACTGCCCAAGACTGTGAATGAGTTATACACTCTGGTGGATAAGTGTGCTCGCGTAGAGAAGGGAAGGCGACTACCCAGTGAAGAGGATGGCGTCAACATTGATTCAGACGATGACGACGAGGCCACCAGTCAGAAGAAGAAGAATAAGAAACGCAATAAGAAGAGCAAGGAGAAAGTTGTGATGGCCGTCGAAGGATCAAGCACACCTAGTACCGGAAAGAAGGCCAAGGCCGAGGCCCCCGGTAAGGAGGTTGCCGCGTGCACTGACTGCCGGGCGGCCGCGGCTGCCGAGAAGGCTTGGAAGGGTGATGGGCCATACTGCAAGATCCATAGGACCAAGGGCCACGACCTTCAGGAGTGTCATCAGGTTGAGAAGCTCATGAAGAAGCAGAGGGCTGAGTATGAGAAGCGGGATAAGGAGAAAAACCAGGATGGTGCTGGCGGGAAGGGCCGAGGCGGCAGAGTAAGTCACCCCGGCAAGGCTCCTCAGAGTCAAGGGAAGCCCGCCAAAGGCCATAAGAATGAGGATTGCAATGATGAGAGTGACGAAGGAGATGATGAGGAAACCAGCGAGCAGGAGTTCCAGAAAGCCACTGACGCCTTGTGCGTTGACGGGGGTGCATCTCTGCACTCCTCCCACTGCCAACATAAACAGTGGCCGCGTGAAGTCAATGCCATGGAGCCAGTGGCAGATTCTCGGAAGCCGCTCAAGTGGTCCCGCACGCCCATCATCTTTGACGAAGAGGACCACCCTGACCGCACCACCGCGGTAGGGTGCTTGATGTTGTTGGTCTCACCAACAATACGCAACCTCAAAGTCACAAAGATGTTGGTTGACGGCAGGGCCGGGTTGAATCTGATATCTCCAAAGGTCATCAACAAACTTCAGATAGCAGATGAGGAGCTCAAGGTTACTGGCACGTTCCAAGGAATCAACCCCGGCAGTAGTCATCCTAAGAGAAAGATCACGCTGCCGGTGACGTTCGAAGGGGAGTTAAACTACCGGACTGAGAAGATCGTGTTTGACGTGGTTGACCTCCCCCTGCCGTACAACGGAATCCTTGGTCGCCCAGCTCTGGCCAAGTTCATGGCGGTATCCCACTATGCCTACAACACCTTGAAGATGCCAGGGCCGATAGGAGTCATTTCCATTCCGACAGATCAGAAGGACGCAGTCATATGCGTGGACAAGATGTATCGGGAGGCGATCGCTGCTGAGGCTGTAGAAACCACTTCTCCTGCCAAGGAAAGTAAGAAAATGAAGAGAGCTAGCAAGGATGCTAAGAAGGAATCCGGGAAGCCTGCCTCTCCGGAGTGTGCTGCGCCTGTTGATGACTTACCGGAGAGTTCCAATAGCAAGAGATCCAAAGCTGCTACACCTGCTGTGAAGAAGGTCCCGGCAGGGCTGGTTGGCGCTGATGGTACCTTCACTATTAGTGCCACCCTTGATGACAAATAGGAAAGCGTGCTCGTTGCCTTCCTACGGGCAAATATCGATGTGTTTGCCTGGCAACCATCTGATATCCCCGGTGTTCCCAGGGAGGTAATCGAGCACCACCTTGCTGTCTGCCCGCATGCCCGGCCCGTCAAGCAGAAGGTCCGGAAGCAAGCTTTGGAGCGGCAATAGTTTATTCCCAAGGAGATCAAGAAGCTTGAAGCAGCTGGTTTGGTCAGGGGAGTGTTGCATCCCACATGGTTAGCAAATCCAGTGGTGGTGCGCAAGGCGAATGGGAAATGGAGGCTTTGCATAGACTTCCTAGATCTAAACAAGGCATGCCTGAAGGACCCGTTCCCCTTGCCGCGCATCGACCAGATTATGGATTCCACTTCCGGGTGTGACCTGCTTTCCTTTCTGGATGCCTACTCCAGATACCACCAGATCTTCATGTCCAAGGAAGACGAAGAGAAGACCGCATTCATAACCCCATGTGGCACGTACTGCTTTGTACAGATGCCCTTCGGGTTAAAGAGCGTCGAATCCACTTTTGCAAGAGCAGTACAGATTGGCTTTGAATCCCAGCTGCACAGAAACATTGAAGCTTACATGGATGATATTGTGGTCAAGACCAAGGACAGATCAACCCTCATCCAGGATTTGGAAGAAACCTTTGCTAATCTGCGCCGGATCAACTTGAAGATGAACCCGGAGAAGTGTGTGTTTGGAGTTCCCTCCGGCAAGCTACTTGGCTTCTTTGTGTCTCATCGAGGGACAGAGGCCAACCACGACAAGATCAAGGCTATCGAGCAAATTCAAGCACCCAAGACAGTCAAGGACGTGAGGCATTTGACTGGATGCGTGGCTGCACTGAGCAGGTTCATTTCCATGTCTGCCAAGCACACCCTGCCATTCTTCAAAATCTTGAAGAAGACAGGACCTGTGGAGTGGATCCTAGAGGCAGATGCTGCACTGCAATATTTGAAGACCTATCTTTCCTCTGTGCCCACCTTGGTCGCTCCCAAACCATAAGAGCCGTTGCTGCTATACTTAGCGCCAACCAATCAAGTGGTTAGTGCGGCACTGATGGCACTGTGGGAAGTGGATGACGCGGCAGCCACAACCACTGTCCCCTCTGAAGAGAAAAGCGAACCCGTCCCGGCAAGACCAGAGTTAGTCCAGAGCGAAGAAAGGCAGGGCAGCGGAAGCAGTTCTATGGTTGTGGCAAGGAAGAAAGTGGTGCAGCGCCCAGTGTACTTCATCAGCTCCCTGTTACAAGGAGCTAGATCAAGGTACTCTGGTGTGCAAAAGTTGATTTTTGGCCTCATCATGGCCTCAAGGAAACTGCGCCACTACTTCCAAGCCCACGAGATCACAGTTGTCACCCGCTTCCCCTTTCAACGCATACTCCGAAACCCCAAGGCCACCGGCAGAATTGTGGAATGGGCTTTGGAGTTGTCCAGCTTTGGTTTGAAGTTTGAAGGCACATCAACTATTCAGAGCAGAGCACTAGCAGAGTTCATCGCAGAGTGGACACCAACTCCTGATGAAGAAGTATTAGAGAGGATCATCCCCGGCAAAGAAGCGCCCCAAGAATGGATTATGTATTTTGATGGTGCCTTCTCCCTACAAGGTGCGGGGGCTGGCGAGATGCACTTTCCCCGGGAGGAGGCTACCAACAATACTGTAGAGTATGAAGGGCTCCTTGCCGGGCTCAGGATTGCAACAGAACTGGGAATCAAGAAGCTGATCATCCGTGGAGATTCACGACTTGTGGTGAGACAAGTCAACAAGGATTACCAAAGTCCATTGATGGAGGCATACGTCGAGGAAGTGAGAAAGTTGGAGGAGCGCTTTGACGGATTGCAAACAGAGCACGTGCCCCGTGCAGAAAACAGCATTGCTGATCATCTGTCAAAGTGTGCTGCGCAAAAACTCCCTGTGGAACCAGGGACTTTTGTTCTCCATCTGACTCAACCCTCCGTATCCCTGGCAACAATGGCTAGAAAGAGGAGGAAACTGGAATCCGGCAAGCCTCACCCGGCAGAGCCTCCCAAGGCTCCCGGCAGAGAGCTTGGCGGGAACAACTCCCCTTCGATCATTGAGCTGCACCACCCCGCTAGATCACCGGTCCCTGCGGTCGAGAAGTGTGCTCCTGCGAATGAGGAGGTGCCGCTGGTCCTTGCTGTTGAGCCCCTGGCCCCAACCTGGGCACGGCACATAGTCCATTTCCTCCAAACTGGAGAACTCCCCGAAGAGCAAGATGAAGCTGAAAGAGTAGCCCGGAGGGCCAGTATGTATCAGTTCGTTGGCGACACGCTGTACAGAAGGAGGCCCAATGGTGTGAAATTGAAGTGCATTTGCCGGGAGGAAGGAAAGGAACTATTGGCAGAGGTACACAAGGGTATGTGCGGCTCACACATTGGATCAAGTGCTCTAGTTGGAAAAGCCATTCGGCAAGGTTTCTATTGGCCCACAACCCTCCAAGATGCAGTTGAGCTCGTCACCAAATGTGAAGCCTGCCAGTTCCACTCCACTCCAAGAACATCCATCAGCCTGCCCAGGCTCTTCAAACGATCCATTTGTCATGGCCCTTCTCGGTCTGGGGGCTCGATATCTTGGGCCCCTTCCCCCGTGCTACCGGGGGCTTTGAGTTCTTGTTCATCGCTATCGACAAGTTCACAAAGTGGCCAGAGGTGGAGCCCGTGAGAAAGGTGACCGCATAGTCAGCGATCAAGTTCTGGAAAGGATTGGTGTGCTGCTTCGGGGTGCCTGCCCGAATCATCACCGACAATGGCACCCAATTCACGAGCCACACCTTCATGCAATATGTTCATGCCCCCAGAAGTAAGATCTCATTTGCCTCTGTCGCCCATCCCAGAAGCAACGGACAAGCTGAGAGGGCGAACGCTGAAGTGCTGCAAGGTCTCAAGACAAGAACCTTTGATAGATTGCAGAAGTGTGGCAGGCGATGGATTGACGAGCTGCCGGTGGTTCTTTGGTCCCTCAGAACGACACCAAATCGAGCTACCGGGTAGACTCCCTTCTCCCTAGTCTATGGGGCAGAAGTAGCTATCCCCACGGAACTCATATTCGGATCTCCTTGAGTGCTTGCCTACGATGAAGTAGCGCAGGAATGGCACCGGCGTGACAACGCTGTGCTACTTGAGGAGAACCGTCTCCGGGCCGCTACGCGTGCTGCACGCTACCAGCAAGCACTGCGTCGCTATCACAGCCGCAGGGTTCATGCCCGGGGTTTTGAGGAAGGCAACCTTGTCCTTAGGCGTGTTCAGTCCGCCAAGGGTACAAACAAGTTGACGCCAATGTGGGAAGGCCCTTACCGGGTAGTACGAGTCACCAAACCTGGTGCAGTCCGTCTGGAGACCGGAGATGGCATTCAGTTGCAAAACTCATGGAACATTGAGCATATCCGTAAGTTCTACCCGTAAGGCGCGGCAGTCGGGCCCTGCTCGGCAGCCACCCTTTTGTATAGGCCTTGCCGCTGTTGCATGTAACCCCGTGTACAAAGCCAGGCGCAGACCCATAGCAATAGAAATAAACGAAGCGCTGGGGGCCCCCGAAAACTTGCATGCATGCATAATCATATCATGAGCATAGCATGATCATGTAGATTAGATCGCACATGGCATCATTTTCATCTGCACTAGGTTGCAGGGCTCTTACCGAGGACTTGTCCCCGAAGAGAAGAAATGAAGACGAGCCTACATGATGATCCTCGGCAAGCCAAACAGATAAGTTCTCTTCTTACCCTTACATGTTCTGTAAGTAGAAACTTGTGCATATGAAAACCTCATCACCTTCGAAACTTAGGTGCTCCCATCTTTTGACTCGAACGTTGCTTCGATCAGGATGGTCGCAGTGGCCTTTGGCAGAGAAGGCTTGGCGGGGGGCTGGTTCCTCTTTGCGATTTGTGCCCGGCAAGCTTACCCCACGGCAACAATTCAAGGGTACCGACAGGATAGCTTGCCAGAGATAACTTGTTTACTTGAATGTATAGAGGCATTTCACCTCTGCATGGGTATGACGCATGCACAAGTGCCCGGCAAAGCTTATGTTTTTCATTAATATGCTGATGAACAAGTACAGATCTTATAGAACACCAACATGGATAAAGAAGATTACATTATTTAGACTAAAGTTTGGCAAGTGCCTACATATTTTAGGCTGGAAAAAGATAAGTGCCCCGTAATCCCTTTCTTGTCCCTCTCCTCCTAGGCATTGTGGTGGAAGAGGAAGAGGGCAAAAGGAGTGCCGAAGCAAGACGCCCCACTCGACCCCGTCAGGGCCTGCCGGGCGCAGCCTGACAAGATCGAGAGTGGCGAGGCTGCGAAGGAGAGGAGCGGAAGGAGCAACTCGCCGGTGCCCTGGTCACCACCTCCAAGACCAGCCAGAAGCCCCAGCAAAAGCACCGGCGGGGAAAACCACCGGGGCTCAACTGGAAGACTGCTGGAGGAGGCGAAGGCACCAAGAGAGTGGCCCTCTCCCCGGTAACCAAGAGGCCAGTGATGATGGTGCCGGGGAGGGAGGGGAAGAATGGAAAGACGAGGCAGCAGGTCGGCAATACGAGACAAAGGTGTCGGTGCCATCGTACTCCGACCTGACGCCCTGCCACCCGCCTTCTCCGTCTTCCCTCGTTCTTTCTTCATCACCACCACTCCAGGGGGTACCAGCTCCTCGAGCCATTGCCTCCCTCGGAGAAGTTGCGAGCAACAACGGCATCCGAGACACGTGAGGAGCATCGCTCCCCACCTTGGAGGGCAGGAAGATGCCGCCGTCTTCGACATTCGCCCCGACTTCACCAAAGGGGGCAGTGCTAGGATTACCGAGGGACCCGAGCGCTGCACCCCAGACAGATGCCGAAAGCCCTGAGAGCTCCAGCGTCAGGGCAGGAAGCCGTAGTGGTTCACGGCAAGGTCTAGTGCTCCTCGCCAGACGGCCGACCCAAGTAGAGGAGACAAGCATTCCACCATAGTGGAAAAGCTTGGTACCTCCTACGCTGCGAGTGGCTCGACCGCCGCATCCCTTCCGGCCCCGCACCACACTCACTCCCCGGGCGCCTACACAAGCTTTCAGCGTCATCAACCCCAAGCCTGAGCCTGGGGCCTGCCCTCGGTCTCTCCCTCGCAACATTGCAAGAAGAAAGAAGGAAATGGCGAGAAGAGGTGCATGGATGAGCACTTCTGCTTCCCCCCGCACCCTTTTATAGGCGGGGTGGGGGCTGGGAGCTGATCCATTGGTGGGTAACCACCGTCCACCTCCACCAATCCAAGAAGGCCGGGCCCTTGCCTTGACGCTCACCCGCACCACGCGCCTCCGTTACCTACCCCACTCAATGCATGCAGCATACGTGGCAAGGGATAAGAGCGTGGTGGGAAGAGCGAATTGGCAATTACTCGCCCATGCGTTAAAGTCATTCACGGGCCATTACAAGGATGGCCCCACCACAATTGGCGTTACGCGATGCGCGGGAGAACTGGAAACTGACCTGGGCTCAGATTATTGAAGAAGCAAAGAAGATCTCAAGGGACAAGCAACTGCTCCCCTCTTGCCTGTGCACTGGATAGGGCCTACCCCGACGACGCCCGGCAATGCTTTTGGGCCAGGCCCGGGGGCTCCTGTCGGTGCAACAAACCCTGGGTCTATTGCCCAGACCATGCGCAGTCCTAAAAGAGCAAGGTTGCGAAATCCAAGTCCAGACCAAGCAAGGAGAGATCAAATCTTTGAGAGATGAAAGGATAGATCAAGAAGACAAAGACAAGCTAAATGAGCAAGACACCAATAAGGAGAAACCGCCCTTGCCGGGCAGGCGAGCCTGGCGAGGACGAGGTGGCCCCGAAGTCAAGCCTCAAGACCGTCCCGGTAGGCCTACCAGGCGGTACGAGGGCAAACTACCCCGCCAAGGCTCCACCGCTCCACCTCACAGTGACGCAAGTCATCGATCGGTGCGGTGTCAAGCCCCCAAGAGACTAAGTGGCTGTTATTCAACACGTGGCAGCCACTTCCTATGGAAATCACCTCCAAATGACACCCGTCCAGAGACGTGTCAAGCAGACAGGCGAAAAGGTGGCCGAGCAGCCCGGCAAGGCTTGCCGGGCATGTCGCGATGTGACACTAAGCGGCGCATTTAATGCGCTCTGCTCTGACTACAGAGTAAGTATGATAGCACTGTTCGCTATCTAATCAGTACACAATGACTGATTTGCCATTGTGGTGACCCCTTGATCTATAAAAGGAGGGCCATGGCAACCATAGAAAGGATTCGGACCCTTGTACACTCATACACGCGTAGCTGCCCTCGCCCTGAGGCAACCCTGCCGGGCAGGAGCGCTGCGTTTCCACCACAATCCACCATCAATCCACCAAAGCAGGAGTAGGGTTTTACGCCTCGTGACGGCCCGAACCTGGGTAAAACTACCCGTGTGATCTCTGTCGTGCTGCGCTACGTTCTCCTGCAGTTTGTGCAATGTGCTTATCCCCCTGCCGGACCACAAGGGGCTGATGGCCCCATAGGTGGCCGTGGTTTCCCACGACACCTCGCAAGGCCAGGGGGCTCGCGAGGGTCTTGCTTGCAAGGTCTTGTAGCTAGGTCGTACCCGGCCGTCAACGGGGCCACGCGCTGGGCCGTAGGTAGGCAAGTCTGGGTACCCCCGATCCCAGAACACCGACAAAAACTCGTTTGGCTAACTTTTTTGAACACTACTCATTCATTTCTAGTGTTGAACCTATGAAGGTAGAAGAAGCTCTTGAGGATCCGGATTGGATAAATGCTATGCATGAAGAGCTACACAACTTTGAGAGGAATCAAGTGTGGACACTGGTTGAAAAGCCCAATGACGATCGCAAAGTCATTGGAACCAAATGGGTGTCTTGGAATAAGCAAGATGAAGATGGACAAGTTGTACGCAACAAGGCCCGTCTCGTCGCTCAAGGCTACACTCAAGTCGAAGGTATGGACTATGGTGAGACGTATGCCCCCGTTGCTAGACTCGAGTCCATTCGCATCTTACTTGCTTATGCCAATCACCATGATATCACTTTATATCAAATGGACATTAAAAGTGTTTTTCTAAATGGAGAAATTGAGGAGGAAGTTTATGTTAAACAACCTCCTGGCTTTGATAATCCCAAGAAACCTAATCTTGTCTACAAACTTCATAAAGCTCTTTATGGTCTTAAACAAGCCCCTAGAGCTTGGTATAAATGCTTGACTAAGTTTCTTATTGAAAAAGGCTTTGAAATTGGAAATTTTGATTCTACACTTTTTACTAAAAGGGTTAATGGTGAATTATTTGTATGCCAAATTTATGCGGATGATATCATATTTGGATCTACTAACCCCCATTTTAGTGAGAAGTTTGGAAGGCTAATGTCACAGAAGTTTGAGATGTCTATGATGAGTGAACTCAAATTTTTCCTTTGATTGCAAATCAAGCAAACTAAGGAAGGTACCTTTGTCTCACAAACAAAGTATACCAAGGATCTTTTCAAGAAGTTCAACATGCAAGAAACCAAAGGTATGAAAATACCCATGCCTACTAGTGGACATCTTGACTTGACTAAGGATGGCAATCCAGTTGACCAAAAGGTTTACCATTCTATGATTGGTTCATTGTTATATCTATGTGCCTCCTGTCCCGATATTATGCTAAGTGTGTGCATGTGTGTATGATATAAAACGGCTCCTAAAGTATGTCATCTTAAGGCCATGAAAAGGATAGTGAGATACTTAATTCTTACACCAAACTTTGGCATTTGGTATCCTAAGAGGTCATCTTTTGATCTTATTGGCTACTCCGACTAGAACTATGTCGGTGACAAGGTTGATAGAAAGTCCACTTCGGGTACTTGTCAATTTCTTGGTAGATCCCTTGTATCTTGGTCCTCCAAGAAACAAAACTCGGTATCCTTATCCACCGAAGAAACGGAATACATTCCCACCGGATCATGGTGTGCTCAATTACTTTGGATGACCCAAACTCTTAAGGATTATGGGATACATGTGAAACATGTTTCATTGCTTTGTGACAATGAAAGTGCTATTAAGATTGCTCAAAATCCCATGCAACGTTCTCGAACTAAGCATATTGAAGTTCGACAACATTTCATTCGAGATCATGTTGCTAAAGGAGACATCAATAGCAATTGGCGGATATATTCACCAAACTGCTTGATGAAAATATATTTTGCCGTTTGAGAGGTGAATTGAATATCATTGATGCCTCAAACTTGGAATAGAAATTCCATTTGGATACATGCAAGGCATGAGCCTCTCTATGACTTATCCTTGATATTTCTCTTATGATGATGATCAATTATCTTGGATGTATTTCTTGTACCCCTGCATGCTATCTAACCCATGTAGGTACTTGGATGAGCCTCATTCTAGGAAATTGCAAGTCACTCACATCCCAAGCAATTTCTACATCACCAAGTTTCTATAGTTTGGTTGTTGATTTCAAGGAAGCATGAACTCACTCAACATATCCTTTGACTGTCTCAATATGTAAAATTTCATGATTGTCAATTTGGATACACAAGTGCTCTTCCTTGCCAAACTAACCAATGTAGGAAGATGAGCTTCAACTCCTAGTGGTGCTCCCAACTTCATCAACCTTGAGCATCCAACACAAGTTCAACTACATGATATAGATCAACACCACAACCCAAGGTATGTCATTCCATCTTAGAGAAGCTTTACTCCAAGTCATGAGTTAGAGCAACTCAACAATATGTGAATACATCAAAATGCTTAAACAAAAAATGGCGACCCCATTCTGAGCTTAAACGATGAGTATGACCTACGATCAAGTGATTTCACTTGACTCCTCAGTCAATATACTCTAACATAGGTGACTTTGTCGCCGACCATTTCTAGATGAAGTTCTCTACAGTTTCTTTTTTATTTTCTTGCATAGTTGTTTTTATTATCTTTTCCAAAAAAAACTTCCTCTAGATCTTTCTTTTATTTTTGTGTTTCTGCAGTTAATTCATTGCAAATCTTCATGAAAATTCCTTGCAAATCCTTGTGAGATTTCATTTGCCAAGTGAGCTGAGTTGACAAAATTTTGCTCTGTGTTGAACTCGGTCTCACCGATCCAAGCCCATCGGCTAGATCGAAATACAAGGTTCCTTTGTACTTAGTTCATCGGTACAACCGACAAGGACTAGCTCGGTCTCACCGATGAGCACATCCTGTGACTCTGCTATCTTGGATTCACCGATGGAAATAGATCGGTGTCACCGATTTCAACTCTGAGAAATCATTCTGTCATTTGACATTGCCTATTTCTCTTCAACTCCACTCAATGATTCTTTTCCTCTATCAGCATCATAAGCTACATGCTGCTTTGTAGTGACTCTCAAGGACCACACCTACCTGGCTCATGTTCCAGAAGTACTCTTCTTGGAAATTGATGTCAAAGGGGGGAGAGAGTACATCAAAGCTTATCAAATGAGCACATCTAAGCTCTTCTACAGATGCTTGTTAATAAAGAGGAAAGAAGTCACATGTCTCTAAGAGGGGAAGACATGTTAGTATGATTGATTCTAGTTTTGCTCTTTATCTTTGCTCTGGTTTCATTGCTTTGCTCTTATCTCATTGCTCCAATTTTATCTCACCCTACCTTCTCCCATTACCCAATATCAGATTCAGGGGGAGAAAGAGTCTTTGTCTAAGGGGAGAAAAATCTTTCGAACCTATTGGACATCTTTAAATCTTTGGGGACATGTCTATATCTAAATGAAGTACTCATTTTGTAGTACTCACCCATTACATGTTATCCCAGTCTAGGTACACTTGTGGATCCTTAAAACTGCTTTATTTGGAGTGTTATTGTGTTACCTAACCCTTTTTTGTCAATTCTACTCCCTCAAAGGTCAGCTCAAGATCACAAGGTAAGTATATGCATCACACTCATGTGCATGATGATCTCTTGTTGTTGCACATATTGTTTGCAAGAGGGAATCATAAACATGAAGGTACATTTCTCAACCACATTATTTCCTCTGATGCATATAGCCAAGATACATGTAACTCTCTACTTACTCTGTCATGTTATGCATTCACATGTTCTTAAATTCTATCTTCACCTGATTGCATACATGTAGGGGGAGCTTATGCATGTTACATGTTCCTCCAAAGCTTTACCTGCTACTCTTCATATCATTTACTTAAAGCTTTGATGTATGTTGCCATCAATTACCAAAAAGGGGGAGATTGAAAGCACAAGTGCTCCCTGGATGATTTTGGTAATCAATGTCAACATATCTCTTGTTGGACTAATAGTTTTATCGACTGTATTTCAAATAAGTTCAACAATGGCGTGGAAAGGACAAGAGGATGTGGAACCTCTTCAAGGTGCTAAGGACAAAGATTTGCAAAAGCTCAAGACTCTTCTTCTTTATTTTAGTGATCCAAGATCACATTGAGTCCATAGGAAAGCCAATACTATTAAAAGGGGATGAGGTGTTGCTTAATGGCTTGCTTGCTCAAATGCTTAGTGATATTGCTCCAAAACCCTCAACCACTTTCTCCATCCAAATATGTCAAATCCTAAACTCCAACTCGGCCCCACCGATTCTTTCAATCCGGCGCCACCGAGTTCATATAGCATAGCCACTGCTAGAAACCCTAAATAATTCGGTCTCACCGAGACGGGTCTCGGTCTCACCGAGATGGCCCTGCCAACATCTGTGACTTGTTGCATTTATTTTGGTCTCACTGAGTTATGCAATCGGTCTCACCGAGTTGGCTTGGAAAATTCTCTGTTGCCTTATTGCTTCACTTCGGTCTCACCGAGTTGATGCAATCGGTGCCACCGAGATGATGCTTGCCCTAAAGCCATAGCACATCGGTCCCACCAAGTTGTTCCAGTCGGTCCCACCGAGATTCCTAACGATCACAATTTTGAACTAATCGGTGCCACCAAGTTTATTCATTCGGTCTCACCGAGATGGTTCAAATGTGTGTAATGGTTGGATTTTGTGTGGAGGCTATATATACCCCTCCACCCACTTCTCCACATGAGAGAGAGCCATCAGAACATGCCTACACTTCCACCATGCATTTTCTGAGAGAGAACCACCTACTCATGTGTTGAGATCAAGATATTCCAATCCTACCACAAGAATCTTGATTTCTAGCCTTCGCCAAGTTTCTTTCCACTCAAATCATCTTTGCACCATAGCCAAATCTGTGAGAGAGAGTTGAGTGTTCGAGAGACTATCATTTGAAGCACAAGAGCAAGGAGTTCATCAATAACACACCATCTATTACCTTTTGGAGAGTGGTGTCTCCTAGATTGGTTAGATGTCGCTTGGGAGCCTCCGTCAAGATGTGGAGTTGAACCAAGAAGTTTGTAAGGGCAAGGAGATCGCCTACTTCATGAAGATCTACCCGAGTGAGGCAAGTCCTTCATGTGCGATGGCCATGGTGGGATAGACAAGGTTGCTTCTTTGTGGACCCTTCGTGGGTGGAGCCCTCCATGGACTCACGCAACCGTTTCCCTTCATAGGTTGAAGTCTCCATCAACGTGGATGTACGATAGCACCACCTATCGGAACCACGCCAAAAATCTCTATGTCTTCATTGCATTTGATAACTCCAAACCCACTCCTTTACATTCTTGCAACTTGCATGCTTTACTCTTTCCGCTGCATATACTCTTGTCATGTTTGCTTGAAATGTATTGTGAATGCCTAAACTTGTGCTAAAACTCAACCTTAACTTGAAGAATTTAAATACTGCTAGTTTTGCGTGTTAAGGGTCTAATCCCCCCCCCCCTCTAGACACCTCTTCTTGATCCTCTCAGCAGCACAATGAAGACGTGGTGATTTTTTGCATGGTTCCGATAGGTGGTGCTATCGTACATCCATGTTGATGGAGACTTCAACCCACGGAGGGTAAGGGCTGCGCGAGTCCACGGAGGGCTCCACCCATGAAGGGTCCATGAAGAAGCAACCTTGTCTATTCCATCATGGCTTACGGCCACGAAGGACTAGCCTCACTCGGGGTAGATCTTCATGAAGTAGGCAATCTCCTTGCGCTTACAAACTCCTTGTTAAATTCCACAAGCTTTGGAGGCTCCCAAGTGACACCTAACCAATCAAGGAGACTGACGGAGCGAAATATCATCAGATCACTCGGTAGTGGTCCAAGCGTAGCTGGAAGTCATGGATCGGAGGTCACACGAGGGGTTTATCTAGGTTCAGACCTCCGGAGAGTAATACCCTATGTCCTACTAGTTTTGATGATTCATAATGGAGGGATACCTCGTGTGAGAGATTACAATGGTGAATGAGATTGCTACCGAGAGTTTTCCTATCTGTGGATAGATGATCAATGAGTACCCTAGACCTCCCTTTATTTAGGTAGGAGAGGCCTAGGGTTTATATGTCAGATGCAATCCGGGGCGTATCTTCCCTCCTTCTTGGAGACCATGAAGGTTGACTGCGCCTCCTAGGGTTTGCTCCTTGCCCTGGGCCTGGTGGGCCCCATGTCTTGGATGAGGTAGGGCTCCTTGGCGTTAGCCACCGCCGATAGAGGACCCTGTCAGTATTCCCCGAGCACACCGGAGGTCGCAGGGCATGGTTGTGAGACCTCCGGCGGGCTCCCACAGTTTGCCCGGAATCTTCTAGAATTTGGTCCAGCCGGGTGGTCAGATGATGCCCCGCCTGAGCCCCACGTCCATCCGGAGGGCATCTCGATGTAGATAGGTGGGCTCTTGTTTAGGTTTCTCCCAGATCTCGGGGCAGTGACATTGCTGTGATCATCGTACCAACTATTGTACAAAAAGGAAAACCTCTGAAACGAAGGAAAATACTCATTCCGTCTTGTGTGGGGCAGCGCTTCGGGTTCGATTGTCTATAAGACAGGGAAATGGAGGGTTTCAAAACCCACCATTCTTTGGCTCATTCCGTCCCCTTGATCTATCCCCAAACCCTTTGATGCATCGCTGCCGCGCTTGGCTTCGCTCCTCCGTTGTGCCCTACCCCTTCGTCGCCGATGGCCAGGACGAGGAGTGAGAAAGGGGAGCGAGCTCTCCGCCAAGAATCATCGTCTCACGCTACCAGTGGGAAGCAGAAATGGTCCGACCCCATGAGGGAGGTGAGAAAAACGACCCCCCCCCCAAGTCTACTGGGAAGTGGTTCCCTTCCGTGACCATGGGAAATGAGATCCAAGGGTATAAAGATGATCTCCTCATGCCAGTGGATCTGAGAGTCCGGTTCTAGACTAGAGGGGTCCCGCCGGAGCCCCGCGACGGTGAGCACGTCTTGTGCCTCGGATATTTTGGGCAGGGGCTTGGTTTCCCGCTCCACTCTTTCGTGTGGGGCCTCCCACATTTCTTTGACTGCCAGCTGCACCACATTCCACCCAACGGGGTGCTCCACATCACCAATTTCATCACTTTTGTGAGTATTACCTTTGGACGGCCCCCCACTTCGAGTTGTTCCGCTATTTTTGTTGGTCTGCATTCAGACGAATGAAGGCGCAGTCTGCAACCTCGGAGGTGCCATCCTGCAGCTCCGCCCTAATTCCACGTTCTTCTCTTCTGACCTCCCAAAGTCTGTTCGGGAGTGGAATAAGTCCTGATTCTATGTGGAGGGCCTCGAAGGTGACCTGTCGGCCCTTGTGAACAAGCCCCCGAAGAAGCTATTGTCATGGGCCCTGCTGACCAAGCTGACTCTAGAGGTCAAAGGCTTTGGCGGAGGCTGAAAGCGCAGGTTATCTCCCAGAGGGGGGTGAATGGGAGATTTTTAGAAATTTGTCAAACTCTAAAGAATTTGACAAAGATCAGAGTGAAGAAATAGAAACGCAAGGGAAACTAAGTCATCACAGAATCAGAGTACATGCAATCAAGATACGTAAGAGTGAAGAACATGCGATCATACAATCATACAAGCATGAAGAATATGAACTGAGGAAATGAAAGATAGCTTGATAAAATACATCCGTTCAAATTCGTCAGAGGATAGATCACAAATTCTTCAGCAGCAGAATAATGTAAGAGAGGGTGAGAAATTTGAAACCAGGTTGGCTCGATGAACACAATGGAATTTGGTAGACCAGTTCCAGTTGCTGCATCAACTGTACATCTGGTTGAGGCGGCTAAGTCGCAACTCAGAGGACACACAGTCCTCACCGTATTCCTCTTGAGCTAAGTCCTGCAGACCTCACCCAATCACTCGTGGTAAGTATTCAAGGTAGACTTCCAAAACGTTCACAGACTAGTTCACCGGCACACCACAATGACTCTTGGTGTACTCAGAACTTGATGCCTAACCATCTGGAAGAATGACAGTCTTCAAAGGTAAAAGGCATCAGATCACACAGATCAATCTCTTCAGTGATGCTCAATCACTTTGGCTCTTGGTTTTTCCTCACTTAGGATTCTCTCAAAGTCATCGGAGGATGGGTTGCTCTCTTATGACAAGTGTCATGTTCTCTCAGAGCAGCCAACCAACTAGTGGTTGTGGGAGCGGCTATTTATAGCCAGGGGCAACCCGACATGAAATGTCATAAATGCCCTTCTCTGATTCGACCATTGTCAGGATAAGGATCCACTCGACAGCTGGCATGCGGCACAGCAATGGTCGGAATTTGAGCTCTCAAATTTGTCGGGGCACTCAATTCCTCACTTTTAGGCAGATCGCACTAGCAAACTTCAAACTCCTTAGCGTGACCAAATTCATCAGCGACCAGATGAACTTCGTCACTGTCGCTAGCAAATGCGTCAGCTGTACTGGAGATTCCAAAGGCTTCACTCGAAGCGGCTTTTGTGTATGGGTTTGAATAGGTTTGAGCATCACTTTGGGAATGTGAAATATGTTTCACCTAGGACCCCTTTAACAGTACGGTTTTTCCTATGACTCAAATAAGAAGAAAAGAAACTATGAAAACAAAACTTCAAGCTTCAGAGTCTTCACATCAATTTCTTCAAAGGCCGTACCAATTTCATCACCAAATTCTTCACTTAAAGAAATCCATTTTTAGGGGTCGTCTTCTATGTGTTAAACCAAATCTTCAGGGACTATATTACCTGTGTACACTCACAAACACATTAGTTCCTCAACCTATTTGTCTTCAATACTCCAAAACCACTAAGGGGGCATTTGATGCACTTACAATCTCCCCTTTTTGGTGATTGATGGCAAATTGGTTAGGTTTCAATAGGAGTATAAATAATTGAGGTGTAAGTACAGAGTTTTAAGGAATTGGTTACAAGATATTGAGGAACTCCCCCTGAAGATGTGCATATGAGGAATTTGCTTTGGATTGCAAATGCACATGGCAGGTTGAATTTGTGGAGATCTCCCCCATATCTTGGAAACCAATCATGCATGATCATAAGATATTTGAAGAATATGAATGCATGATGAAAATTGGTGTCTGACGAAATTGTGCATGCATGAGCAAGATATATTTAAGATAGGAGCATGCGCATTAAATGAAGCAAAAGAGTTAGACAACCAACAGTTATTAAGTTACAACTCATCAAAGAGCACATCCAGAGAAGTTCAAGAGTTGCAACTTAAGCAAAAAAATAGACAATAAAATGACCCGCTTGAAGACTAACTCAAACTTCTCCCCCTTTGTCATCAAATGACCAAAAGGTGAGGAATTTGAGAACTAGCGCCCCTGAAGAAAATCATCATGGAGAGGAAAAGGGAGTGCCAGCATTGTTGGGGTCACGCGGTGCAGAAGGACCAGCAGCAGTGTCTTCAACAGCTTCATTTTCATCAGTGGAGCGCGATGAAGACTCTGGACTCGGCATCAGAGGAGGAACTTGAGTTTTCTTGAACTTCTTCCTTGGCGATTCAGCCCAATCAAAGTTCATTTGAAATTCTTCAGTTGCAAGTTCTTCATCTGTTTTGAGGTGTGAGAGTGTGGCCCATGATCTGTCGAATATCTCATGAAGATAATAGCGGTTTTTGCACACTGCGTTATGTGTCACAATCATGTTGGCTTGAATGGCAGCAAACTAATGCTTAAACCAGCAATGATTCTTATCAACTTTCTGATGAAGGCTAATGAGCAACTCACGGTCAGTCATGACACGTGGCTCTATTGGTGAAGAAGATGGCCTTGAAGCTTTTGCAGCGGTATCTTGGCTTGCAGATTCATCAGCCATGGAGCTGGAAATAGGCTGACGGAATTGTCCATCAAGGGACGAATTCCTTCATCAATGACAGCCTTGCCTTTGCGAGGTACTGAGGACAGAGTGCTTCGAAGAATCTCAACTTTAGGCAAATAACTCAAGTGATTCTGAAGATCAGCCTTGTAGTGGATTGAAGACCGGGATCTGATGAATCTCATAATCCATGGTGCATATGTTTTCAATTCAAACGGAGACTGAGCGACAGTGACCAAAGTCCTCAGAAAGAAATCATGTATGTTAATGGGGGTTCCATGAATGATATGGAACAGCAAATTCTTCATAACCCCCACAACTTCTTCAGTGTTGGAATTGTGGCCTTTGATCGGACTAAGGGTCTTTGCCAGGATGCGATAAACAGTCTTCGGCACATATAGTAAATCCTTCAATAGGAAGGTTGTCCTTGGAACATTTTCTTTAGCCAGCGGCTTCATGAGCACTTGCATCAGATGGTTGGGCAGCTTAGGTTCTTCCTATATTTTCTTTGCTCCTTCTTGGAGTTGATCCACTGGAAGACCATGAAGTAATTCATCAATCGGTGGTTTGAAGTGAGTATCTTCACTCATCCAATCCAGAGCCCAAGTTGCAGTGTCATCAACATTGCCTAAGAAGTGCACAGTTGCATAAAATTAAAGAATGAGTTCTTCATTCCAATCGCAAATGTCAGTGCAGAAATTCAGTAGACCAGCATCATGAAGAACAGCCAAAACAGGCCAAAAGCCTAAAATTGACTCCATATCCACATGAGGAATATGGCAATGCTGGAATACTTTCTTCTTATCAAACAGTAGTGAGGCATAGAAGTTCATCCATGTTCTTGTCCAGAACCTCAAACGCCTGAGTTTGGCCGAGTCATAGGGTGACTCGCCAGTGAAGAAATTCTTCTCTTCGAAGAATTTGGCACTATCAAACTTTGGGCGCTTGAGGCCTTTGCCAATCTTGGGTATCACTGGGACAGGTTGAAGATTTTGCCTTTTGGTTTTGACATCAAGCATTGGTCGAGGCGATCCAGTTGAATCACAATGATCTGTCACTTCAAGAGCATGAGAAACTTCCTCAGCTGTGGAAGTTGGAACTGTATCAGTGTCTGCTGAGGGAATTGAATCGGCACGTGGAGGAGACACATTGATGACATTAACATCAGGGTCATCATGAGCAACTTCATTAGCTGCTGCTGCTGGAATTTCTTCTGGAATACTGTGGAGCGATGGTTGTTGTTCTTCAGAGCCAGTTGGTATTTCTTCAGTGCACACAGGCGACTGAGGCTCTCGAGTGAGGGGAGTGGTGACAGGTGAATTTGGGTGAGCTGCTTCGCAAAATTCATCATGAAGAACGGGCGTTGTAGCACCGTCAATGTCCACATCCACTTCATTTTCTTCACTCAGCGGAGTTTGCTGAGGACTTTGAGGAGTTTCTTGAGGTATTGATACATCAGCATCAACCTCAATTTCTTCATCCATTTGCTCTGTGGTAGCAGCAGAATGGGTATCTTCATCATTTTCATCAGCCTGAGGGATTTGATAATCCACCCCATAAGGAACCATTTGAAGATTTTCCAAATTACGTGATGCGGGCGCTGATGAAATTGGTATTGCATCTATTGGAATGACAATTGAAGATAATGTTATCATCTTCAATTTCTTTAGGGATTTAGGTGCAGGTGGAGCTGACGCCTTTCTCTTCTATACTCACGCTCAGCAGCCTTTGTCTTCTTCACTTCTGATGCAGAAGGAAGGGTAATGAGCTTCGAACATGAATTCGTTGGTGGAACTACTGCTGAGGAACTGGTTGGAGCAGTTTCATCAGGCGTGACTGGTGTAGTCACCCTGGTAGGTTCTTCAGCCACGACACTTGCAGTCGCCCTGGGAATTTCTTCAGGCACAACATTATCCGTTGCCCTTTCAGTTTCTTCAGGCGCAACTTCTTCAGTTGCCCTGGCAGTCTATTGAGGAGATGAAGGCGCAGTCTCACTGGCCTGTGTGGTTGGAGGTGGAGCTGAGGAACTTGATGGAGGTGTTGTGCCAAACATGGCGGCTTCTCTCTTGTTGTGGTCTTCAACCACCTTGGTTGATGCAGTGATGAATCATTTTTTCATGCCACAACAATGATTGGCCTGTCTCTCGTACTCTTCAGACAGCTGATTAATTTCAGACTATAATGTAACAAGTTGTTGAGGAGATATTGCTAGCATATTCTTCCTCAGTTCCTTCTCATTTTGCACTTTTTGTTTATGCACTAGTTTAGCCTATGCAATCTTGTATTTCTCATTCAAAATGAATGAAGAAATCATATGGCTTGGGCCAGGAGGCAGATTCAACTCATCAAGAGATGTTTCTGGGTTAGTGCACCAGATATCAATGAAATTGAGCAATTTCTTTGGGTCCAGCAACATTGGAACTGAAGAGTTCTTGGCAATTGCAGCTTGCTCTTGCTTTCTTCTGAGGAACTCTACGAGCTCATCTTCGTCAGCAAGCCCATGTTCATCAACCTGAGGCACTATGGCCTTGCTTAATGGACTTAGTCTGGTTCCACGGCCAGCAGTAACTTTTTGCTTCAGCTTGGGTGTTGAAGAAGTTGGTTGACCACTAGCTGAGGCACTTGATGTAGCAATAGAGGCTATTTGAAAGCCCTCGATGCACTGGCAAGATGCGAGCACGACCGGTGTTGAAGCTCTAGCTACAGCCATTGAGGAACTCGAAGCAGGAGGGGGCACTGAAGATTTTGAAATCTTTGGTGCTGAAGCCTTTGAAGTTTTGGGTTGGGCCACTGAGGGCATTGGATCAGACAGCCTTGGCTTGTGTGCAGGCTTCTTTTGCATAGCATTCTTTGGAGCGCTTGCACTGCCACTAGCACTGGCTTTAGGTGAAGCCTTTGCAGCCCTGTTGAATTCTTCAACAGCCTTCTTGGCTTGTTTTGATAATTTGGCCTGACACCTTTCCCATTCCTTGGGGAATTCTTCACCCCTTCTGACACTTATGGGATCAGCATGTTGCCCTTCAGCAAGCGGTGGCCTATTGCATAGAGGCTTCACAGCAAAATCATTCATATACTTGGGAGTGACATATATGTACTCTCTCCATTCATACATCCAATATCTTTTGATTTTCTGTGTGCGCGTTTTGCGCTGCTTCTTAGTTTCAGGGCCATGAACAGTTTCGTCAGGTGTGTTGTACCCTAAGTCATCAGGGACCTCAAACATTGTCTGTTCTTCCTTCCTTTTGCCACCTTTCTGTGGCCTCTTTCCTTCAGACATTTTCTTCAATTGAGGTTTTTGAACTTGTGAGGACTCTGATGAAGTTTGAAGTTTTTTCTCAAGCTGTGCTGCAAATGAATTAAGTTGATGAGAACCTAGATATTCATCGGCAGACATTGTAACTGTGAACAGAGTATAGTTACAAGGAAATAGGGAAGAGTCGCATGCGTTCTCAGAGATTTTCAAAATAAACTAGTTAAGGAAATTGACCCTTATCGTCTTGAAGAATTTCATCAAGTGTTCTTGACTTAGGTTCCAGAGTTGTACATATTTGAGCAATTTGCACAATTGAGGAATCTATTTGTTAAGCATATCAATGATGAAATACACAAGACTGCCCAAAAGGAAGTGCTGAAGAATTGAAAGAGTGGTAAAAATAGCACTTGAAGATTTTTGAGTTAAGTGAAGATCAAAGAGGGGCAGTAAATACACATTTAATTACCCCAGTGATGAACTCGATGAACTGGACAATGAGGCTAAGGAAATTGTCAGCTCAGATCTTTCGTGCCCTAACTTGGCGACGAAAGACGTCTACGGCAGCGGCGGAGGTGAGGAATTCCGCGTCTGACGTGAGTACATCGACGAAGAAGTCGAGGCAGTGAAGCTCTTCTTCTCTGGCGGTGATGAGATCTAGTGGCGGTGCTAGGGTTTGAGGACTCAGAGCGAAGGGAGCAAGGGGACGAAGTGAACTAACATTGACAGGGCCAAGGCTATTTATAGCCGCAGTGAAAACTGAAGGGTCCAAAATTTTTGGACAGATAAGCCCCTGACCATTCGCATCTCGGTGACACGCGTCACGCATGCTTTTTCATCCTTATCTATCTTACTGAAAGCACGGGATGAAGTTACAACGGCAACTGCCAGAAAAAAAAACTTTGATAATTTTAAAATGGTTCGCAATTTCTTCAGCTGTCAAGGACACAGTGAAGACTTTGAACGGTGTCAAGTAGAACACATATGAAGAATTTGTGAACAGAGTGGGTTGAGCTTAGCATAGAGGGGAGCGAGTCCAATCACATCCCCATAGATGAAGAAATCGAATTAAAGAATTAGCAATATGTGGATGTTGTTGAGGACATGAAAAGCTCGGTAAAACACACACACACACACATATAAGTAGTGAAGAAAAACCTCAAATGACGAATTTGAAAAGTTTGACG
This sequence comes from Thinopyrum elongatum, assembly GCA_011799875.1. NCBI lineage: Eukaryota > Viridiplantae > Streptophyta > Magnoliopsida > Poales > Poaceae > Thinopyrum > Thinopyrum elongatum. The sequence goes on from CM022300.1 coordinate 181,188,093, forward strand.
AAATTGCAAATGATGAAAAACTCAAATTTGAAGTATGTCATAAAGAGGTGGTGGCTTTACCCACCGTATAAGAACTATGATAACTTCAGACACCGTGTACAATTGTCGTAGGGTTCTGAGAGTCAAGTTCTTCATTAATTTCTTCACACATAGAGGGTTAGTCTTCATTGATTGAAGAAAAATGTTACTTCCTGTGTTGTGCATCAAAGTCATCAAGAATGCATAAGCGTTAGGATGTGTGTCCACTTCAGAGGACATTAGAAGATTCTAGGATGTTTAGCTCACACCGCAACTTGCAGAACCTCTTTTCATCCATGGGCTTAGTGAAGATATCGATAAGCTGATCTTCAGTCTTCATGTGGTCGATGACGATGTCTCCCTTCAGCACATGATCATGAAGAAAATGGTGACGAATCTGAATATGCTTCGTCTTGGAATGTTGCACTGGGTTGTGGGCGATCTTGATAGCACTCTCGTTGTCACAGACGAGAGGGACTTTCTTCATGTTGACGCCATAGTCCTTGAGGGTTTGCTTCATCCATAGCAACTATGAGCAGCAGGCACCAGCGGTAATGTATTCAGCCTCAGCTGTGGATAGAGCCACGCTAGTCTGCTTCTTCGAGGACCAGCAGACAAGAGATCATCCTAGGAAATAACATGTGCCTGATGCAGGCTTGCGATCCGCACGATCTCCAGCGTAATCAGAATCAGAAAATTCAGCTAAATCAAAAGATGAGCCCTTGGGATACCATAATCCAAGCGTTGGTGTGTGAGCTAAATATCAAAAAATTCGTTTCACAGCCTAGTGATGTGATTACTTTGGCGTTGCTTGAAATCGGGCACACATGCAAACGCTAAGAAAAATACCTGGCCTAGATGCACATAGGTAAAGAAGCGAACCAATGATGGAGCGATATACCTTCTGATCGAAATCTTTACCATTTTCGTCAGTGCCGAGTTGACCATTAGTAGGCATTGGAATTTTGAGGCCTTTGCAGTCTTGCATGCCGAATTTCTTCAGGCAATCTTTGAGGTATTTCTCTTGAGAAATGAAGATGTCATTGGGTTGTTGATGAATTTGAAGACCAAGGAAGAATTTCAACTCTCCCATCATGGACATTTGATATTCTTCACGCATCATGTATGCAAATTCGTCACTAAAACGCTTGTTAGTGCAACCAAAGATAATATCATCAACATATAATTGGCATAGCAACAATTCACCATCATAAGACTTAGTGAAAAGAGTAGGATTAAGGAACCGGGTTTGAAACCCTTTTTCTTCAGGAATTCCTTTAGAGTATCATACCAAGCCTTTGGGGCTTCCTTGAGGCTATAGAGAGCCTTGTTCAATCTGAAGACTTTGTCAGGATGCTTTGGATCCTCAAAACCTGGTGGTTGAGCAACATATACTTCTTCCTCAAGCTTACCATTGAGGAATGCACTTTTCACATCCATTTGATATAAGAGAATATTGTGATGGTAAGCATATGCAAGCAATATACGAATAGCTTCAATCCTAGCAACAGGTGCAAAAGTTTCACCGAAATCAATACCCTCAACCTGTGTGTGGCCTTGTGCTACAAGATGGCCCTTATTTGTTACCACTTGGCCATTTTCATCTTGCTTGTTGCAGTAGATCCACTTAGTGTCAATGATATTGTTCTTGCGTGGATCGGGTCAATTCACAAGCTCCCACACATTTTGAGCTCCAATTGTTGCAATTCTTCTTGCAAGGCTTGAATCCAGTCAGGCTCCAGAAATGCTTCATCAACTTTGGTGGGCTTTCTGATAGAGACAAATGCAAAGTGCCCAGAAAAGTTAGCTATATGTGAAGCTCTTGAGTGAGTGAGGGGACCAGGTGCATTGATGTTGTCGAGGATCTTCTCAATTTGCACTTCATTCACCACTCGTGGATGAGTTGCACGAGGGCCTTGTTGAGGTTGAGCATTTTCCTCAGAGTCATTTTCTTCGGGAGCAGCAGTTTCTTCAGGATGAGAAATGATCACTTCTTCTTCAGCTATTTCTTCACTGGGCACTATTTCACCAGTGCCCATCAGCTTGATAGATTCCTCAGGAGGCATTTTATCTAGCACAGGAGGCAGGTGCTCTCTTTGCGAGCCGTTAGTTTCATCGAACCGCACATCTATAGATTCAATAACCTTGTTGTGGTAGGTGTTGAAGACTCTGTAGGCGTGCAAGTCCTTTTCGTCACCAAGCATAAAACCCTCATGTGCTTTCAGTGCAAATTTGGAATTGTGATGAGGATCTCTAATCCAGCATTTACCACCAAAGACTTTGAAATAACTTACATTGGGCTTTTTATCAGTGAGGGGCTTATATGAAGTCTTCTTGAGGAATTTGTGAAGATATACCCGATTGATGATGTGAAAAGAAGTATCAATTGCTTCAGGCCACCATCGACGAGGTGTCTTGTATTCATCAAGCATAGTGCGGGCCATCTTAGTGAGTGTCATGTTCTTGCGCTCAGCAATTCCATTCTGTTGAGGAGTATAAGGAGCAGATAGCTCATGAGTGATACCAAGTTCGTCAAGATAGTCATCAAGGCATGTATTCTTGAAATCGGTGCCATCTCGCTTCTGATATGCTTGATCTTGATGCCATAATTCGTCATGGCACAATTAGCGAATCGTCTGAAGACACCCTGCACTTCAGTCTTGAAGGTAATGATATGCACCCAGGTGTAATGAGAATAATCATCAACAATGACGAATCCATAGAGTGATGCTGCATTAGTTAGTGTGGCATAATGAGTAGGACCAAATAGATCCATATGAAGTCATTCAAAGGGACGAGTAGTGGTCATGATTGTCTTCGCGGAGTGCTTGGATTTGGTCAGCTTTCCAGCCTCACAAGCACCGCAAAGGTGATCTTTGACGAATTTGATGCCCTCGACGCCAATGATGTGCCTTCTTCCTGACGAGTGTGCTCAAATTCCTCATGCCATCATGTCCAAGTCGTCGATGCCATAGCCAGCACTCTGAGGCTTTTGCCAGAAAACATGTGGCTGGTTGAGGACCTAGAGAGGAATGTACAATATACAAATCACCACTCCTAAAGCCTTCGAAGACTTTGGAATTTTCAGATTCCATTAGCACAATGCATCTATATTTGCCAAAGATGACAATCATATCAAGATCACAAAGCATTGATACAAACATGAGGTGGTATCCTAGGGACTCGACAATCATCACCTTTTCCATGTGTCGATCCTTTGAGATAGCAACCTTACCTAGGCCCAATACCTTGCTTTTTTCCTTTGTTAGTGTAGGTGATATGCATCAGATGAGAAGGAGCAAGGGGAGCATTGATGAGGAGATTCCTGTCACCAGTCATGTGATTGGTGCAACCACTGTCCAAAACCATTTAGTAGCTTTTGGAGTATCATCCTGTAGAAGCATTCAATACTGCAGGATGCTGCTAACGCGACACTACAATTAGAGACCCTTTGACGAAACTGTGTGTAAAAAACCGTCAAAAAGGATGCAAAACATTTGCGATGGCGGATACATCAAACACGGTTCAGATTTTAGTTGCGTGTGCGATGCGGGCCATACGGTTGAGTTCAATGAACTATTTGCGATGAGGCAGAACAACAAAAACGGGCAGCCAAATGAAGGCGTGTGCGATATACGGCATACAATTCACTTGGATAAACTGTTTGTGATGAGGCGGAACAATAGAAACGGGTAGCCAGATGAAGCTGTGTGCGATATACGGCATACAGTTCACTCGGATGAACTGTTTGTGATTACGCAACACAAAAGAAACGGTCAGCCAGATCAAGGTGTGTGCGATATACGGCATACCGTTCACTCGGATGAACTGTTTGCATTGAGCCAAGAGAACAGAAACGGTTCAATTTAACAAGATGTGTGTGATATGCGGCAAACAGGTCTGTAATCAGAAATGTGTGCGAAGACCGATAATAACAGACGATTGCTGCTAATAAGCCGTGTGTGTTGTGGGCAAACGCTTGCTGGTATACAATTGTCAGCGATTGATGAAATCATCACTGACGGGTTCCCTAGTGTGGTCCGTGTGCGATATCATTGCACACAGAACAACAACATATGTACTTATAACTTATAAGGACTTGATTCCATAAACAGATTGAACATCCAATTACATAGGTGGCTAGTATACACATGACCTTTGCACACACCAAAGTATGTTCCAAAATGCCTAGAAAACTCAAATAATGTATAAAAAGGAAAAACGAACCCTGAATAATTTCATATTTTTAGGACAACGCTCCTATAGTTGCATGTTGCCTCTATAAAATAAATCAAGGCGGGAAGAGACAATGTATGTCATTTCGCACACATATGTGACAAGTTCCCTCTTAGAACCATGAGCCTTTTTTAGAGAAGCTCCGGTTTGTAAGAAGTTTACACCAAAACTTGTCCCAAATTGGACTAATTTTTTACCACAGCATGTTGGTGCCATGTCATAACACCATGCCAAGTTTCATGATTTTGAGGTGAGTTTTGGATTTACAGTAATTTTAAAACCAGGTTTCTCAATGTTTACTGTCGAGTCGGCTCCGCCTTGGATAGGCTTTTTCCTCATAGGTCCCAAATGACAAATCCAAATCTGTCATTACCCTGCAGCTTTTCTTATTAAGAATTACAGCCCATTTGGTGTGCTAGCTGAAAATAGGTTTGTGGGTGCTGGCAGGCGCTAAGAACTTGCAGGTTCTGTAATGAACAAAGATCTCAAGGATCCCGCGAGAGTGATGTTCTTTCCCTATGTTGTGAATGCTTATAATATTTATGTCTTAATTAAAGAAATGGCAAGCCACTGGCCCAGTATGAAAGAAAATATGGGTCAAAGCCGAGTTGAAAAGGGCAACAATATCTAACTCCAGCTTACAAACAGTACAAAAGCATGAGGATTAATTGCTCATCAGGTTTAGACAAAATACAGAGTGAACAGGACAATGACATCTAACTCAACCAAAGTGGTCGGCAGTCACAATCAAATGGATCGGTCTGATCCATAAAATCAAGATCCCAGTACAAAAATTCTAGTGCTCCATGATGACGACAAGTTGTTGTAAATAGAAGCCGAGCACGATCAGAAGCCCTTAGGTCCACCCGAAACTTCTTTTTATGTTGTTCAACACTTGCAGCCGTGAGAAATTTCTTGTCGAAAAACTTAATCCTCACGGACAATAGTGCCCTCGCATTCAACATGAGGAATGTGACAAAGCTAGTGTTCGCATTGTTGGATGCATATCCTTCCAGCGTTACTGTCTTCAAACGAATATCATGAGATCTGAGTAAATCCTGGTGCTTCTTAAACCATCGATTGATTATACCTTTTTCTCCTTGTGTTAGTGCCTAAATAGAGATGAAGATTGAAAACAGTTAATGTCTAAAAAAGATTATGTTGAAAGAGAGATAGCTGAACGATTAATTATAGTACATTATATATGGGCTTTCAATGTGCGTGAAATCATCACCTTTATATACAAATTCTCCAAACATGGAAAGCATTGGAGCAAGGCAATAATGATGTTGAGATCAAAACACCACATACTAATATATAAGGTCTTGACAGAATCCACCACCACGGATAGGATGGACAAGCTCTTCATTGAGCATAGAACATAATATTAGCACTGAAAGTGTACTCCAAGATGATACTTAACTTATGCGCACAAATGAAAAATGCAAATTACAAAAGTGTACATGAATAATATACAGTACCTCAATAGGTGTGGAGGCAAACACCATCTCGAACCATTTAAATGGATCACGAATTGCACCCAAGGTCTCCAGTTTAGGCGCAGAGACCACAGTTATTTGCGAAGGTTTATAAAAACAATCAAGGAGCAACCTTTGAAGTGAAGGGGCATCTTTAATTATGAGCTCCTGTCCTTCAAAATGAATTCCAATGCTTACAAGGTGAGGCGACTTTATTTTGAGACAAGGGATAAGGATTCCTTTTCCAAAAACAAGCACCAAACGCTCCAGTGCAGGGCAGCTGGAGTGGATGATGCTGTGCAGTGAGGCCACCGACAGATGAACCAACACAAGCGCAAGTTTTTTCAGTAGTGGGAGTCAAAGCATTTGTACCAGATTGTCTGCTAGATGGCACTGGGTCAAGGTGGCGGTGTGGAGAGAGGAGGAAAACCATGAGATGGGCATCGGTGGTGAGGGCACAGATGCAGCTCTTGGTGGTAACCTATCGCTGTACTAATGGTAGAACTCAAGCTGCTGGAGTTTATCGAATTGACGGGATGTCAGCCACGCGGCCACCGTGCAGGGTATGTCCAGCAGATAGCATGCCGGGATGCAGATGCGTTGAATGGAGCCCTGGTGGGAGGAGATGATGGCTCCGGGGAGTTCAGAATCATCATCGACAGATAGCTGACGACAGTCGAGATTAAGAGGTGCGGCGCACCACTGAGTGCGCCACCGAGATGCGAGGACTTGTGTGCAGCAGCCATCCTTGGTGGGGAGAAGGGAGATCATCTCACAAAGGATGGCGTCCGGGAGATCGCTGATGCGGTCCGCCAGAGATTCTACTGGTTCCTCAGGTCCAGGGGGCGTGGCCGCTTCTGGCCGCGCTGCCGGGTCCAAGATCTACATCCGGCGGCGACGCTGGCCGGAGCCTCATCTGTGTACATACCAATCTAAAAGAAAAAATGGCAGAAACATACATGTAGGACATTCAAAATCAATTCTCAAGATCTGGAAGAAAAAAGGCACAAACCTATATGTAGGACATTCAAAATCAATTCTCAAGATCTGGCCACGAATTATTAGCACGCACGCTAACCCTAGTCAGATTATTAGCAAAAATCATTTGTACAGAACAAACAATTAATCACTAACCCTATACGGATACCATTCAAACAATCAATACACTACGTGCATCTAACGGATCTTAATTACTCTGATTTAATGGACTGAGAGAACATAACCATACGATTTGTATTCCAAAAAAAATAGAGAGGGGGGGAGTAACCAGAGAAAACACATGATATGTTTGCCACACAAATGGGTATATAGATGACTAACCGGTTTTCCGTCGGAGTCACAGTCGTTGCTGGAATTGCTATTGACCTCCGGCTCTGGTTGGGGGGCACGACAGCGCCGACGAAGTCAAGGTCATGCTGCTGCCCGCACGTGACCTCCTCAGCGGCGACAGCAACCTCTGTGCCAAGCTTCACGCATTGAGCGGGTGCTTCACCAGCCCTGGCGTCGCCACTCCCTCCGATGGTGCGCTTCGGTGGCATCCTCATACAATCCAGAGTCTAGACGTTGGTGACCACTATGGACCGGGGGTGCGGCCGCCTATTATGGCCGGCGGCTCGGGAGCGCCATTAATACGGACCAGTGGGAGCGAGGTGGGCGGCGGTCAAAGGCAGTCTCGCCTCCCGGTGAGCCTGTGTGGCGGACTTCTGGCATTCCTACCATCATTTCACACAGCTAATCGCACGCCTCCCGGTGACACTGCGCAGCGAAAACGCCTCCCGTCAATTCACACACCTGCACGCACGCCTCCCGGTCTGCCTGCACGGCGGACTGCTCGCATGCGTCCCGTCAACTCACGCCTGCTCGCACGACACACGGGGCGCGTGGCACACGTATATTTTTTTGGTTTTTGATGATTCATTCTGCCGCTTTATTGCTTAACCGAAGCATGGCACGGTCTAACGCACACGGTCCGAATAAATAATCCGTATGAGATATTGGTTGCCAGTTATTAACAATCTCCTGTTTGTAGAAGATTATATCAAAACTTGTCTCAAATTTGACGAAAAAATACAATATCACAGTCTACTGGTGTCCATTTATGACACCACGATAAGTTTCATGAATTTCAACTAAGTTTTGGATTTACTGAATTTGAAAAATCAATATTCTCAATGTTTTGAAATCTCTTGCACGGGGAAACATGCACCCAGGGACACACATATGATTTTGCAATCCATTTTGGTGCACACATGTAGCTCAAATTTGATTTTTGCACATTAAATCCCTAGGAAATCAATCAATGTATAAAACGGGTCGAATGATCTCTGTTTTTTTAACTTTAACATTACACTCCTTTGGTCACATGTTCACTGCAGAAAAAGTTTGACATGCCTCACAGTGGTGCGGGATGTGTGTCTCTCTGTGTGGGGGCGTGGGGGAGTCCGGCAGTACACTACTAGTCGCGAGCGTCCGTGATGTGGGATTATTGATCATTTTGTGAGTCGTGTATATATGCCACATCAAAGTCATGAATTGGTTATTTAAAGCATTACACAACCCTTTCATACATACATGTTCGGGCCACATGCATGCATTGGTGGTCCTCTCGGACACTCCCTCATGAGGTTAGCAGCGACGTGCCCATTCATTAGCCCGCAAAGGTTTTCAGTTTCCACCGACAACGAGAGGCATCGGACCGAAGGTGGATTCATCTTGGCTTGTGTGTTACTGTGTGGATCATGGTGAGATTCCATATCAAAGTTCGGGCACGTGCGTACACATGAGTCCCTCCCACCGGCTCGAAGTGATGGGGCTACGCATATCGTGAACCTCTGTGTAGTGCGTTTCCGGTTTGCGAAGCATGTGCCACGTCAAAGTTGTGCGTTGGGTATTCAAACATCACACAACACACGGCAACATGCATGCATGCAGTGGTTGCCCTACGACACTCGCTCGTGTGTGACTCTCTCTGTGGGCCCGCGAGGTCTTCGTCGATCAATTGAACGTACAACAAGAGAGAGGTTAATTTGACCAACAAGGATGGTTCTTTTTTTGTTTGTGTTACGTATGTGCATGGTAGGAGTATGTAGTACATGTCAAAGAGGGGGCAACATGTATACTCTCTATGTATGTGTCATAACCTTGCTCCATGTGGGGACTTTCCAGTTCCCAAGGCAGGTGCCACATCAAAGTTGTGCATTGGTATTCAAACATCACGCAATACCATGCAGACGGTGGTTGCCCTATAGGAACTCACTCGCGTGTGGCGCTTCCATCTGTGGGCCCGCGAGGTTGTCCTCCATCACTTTGACCCAACGAGCGAGAGGTTAATTTGACCATCAAGGAATGATGATTCTTTTTGGTTTGTGCTATACAGTATAAGTATATATATATACCAAGTGTCTAATGGGGGCGTAGCACGTACCACGCATCATGAACCTCACTCTGTCGGTGTACTAGAATAGGGGTACCCTAGTACCCCGTACTTGTGCACGGGCAGTAGTAGCATCCCGCGGCCAGGCTTGCGGGAGGACAGCCAGAGAGAAGCTCAAGATTATTAAGCCATTCAAGAACAAAGTATACAAAGCAAGAGTTAAGGCCCCGGCAAGAGGAGCTTGCCGGGAGGGACAGCTAAGGCCCAGCCTGGGCATTGCTGAAGCAGAGTACTTGCCGCGGCAAGGTACTTGCCCCGGCAAGTCATTGGCTGCGGCAAGGTATTGGCTGCGGCAAGATAGCGGCTGCGGCAAGGTACTTGCCCCGGCAAGTTACCTTGCGCGGCAAACTATGGGTTGCGGCAAGCTGTCAGGTGCGGCAAGGTCTTGCCGCGGCAAGCGTTACTGTACCACTATGCTACTGTGCTGCTCCGGTGCCTCTGCCAGCGTGGCGCTCTGGGTCCTTCCAAGCGTGCGTGGCAGGGCACTGTGTAGACGGCGGTGCACTGTAGCTAGCGGTGCAGGAGCAGGTGGGATAGGCTTTTCCCACGTCCAAGACGTCCGGGTACATGTATGTGGACAGCAAACGCATGGGCATTTAATGCCCTTGTCTCCTGTCGTCAGTGGTAGGTAGGACATGTCATCCTGGTAATAGTGGCCTTACTGTAGCAACTTTCCACCTCTACCTTTACTGTTTGCCACCTGTTGGTGACCCCTTTGTGCGTATAAAAGGAGGCCCATAGGCAACGTGGAGGGGGAAAAAGAGGAACTGGGAGATGGAGAACTCCAGTATTGTACGCAGCTACTCGGTACTGTAGCGCTCCTGGAGCTAGAACAATCATACAGATAATAAACCAAAAAGCAGGAGTAGGGTTTTACGCATCCGTGCGGCCCGAACCTGGGTAAATCTCTCTCGTGCACTGTCGTGTTCTTCGCTAGATTTGCTCTTCGTGCGACCATCTCTCCCTGCCGAACGTAAAGGGGTCCTTCCCTGGGTCCCATAGGTGATCGCGGATTCGTCCCCGACACACTCTCTATGGGGACTTTTCGGTTTCTGAGGTATATATATATAGCATCCTATATAGGACTATGTACCACCGTCTACATGTGGCCCAAAGAGGTGTTTGTGTGATGTTTGAATACGCAACACACACATGGTTATAGGATGCTCACTCGCGTGCGATGTACGCTTCGTTCCTGTGGGCCCGCGAGGTCGTCGTCCATCACTTTGACCCAACGAGATAGAGGCACATTTGAAGAACAACGAGGCTTAATTCTTTTAGGGCTGTGTTAGGGTAGGAGTATATATATAGTACGTGTCGAAGGGAGGATAGGACCAACATATACTAGGTGTCACATGAACCTCACTCTGTGTGGGGACTTTGTGGTTTTTTAGGCAAATGCCACATCAAAAGGTTGTGCATTAGGTATTCAAAACATCACAACCACACACCTCTCCATATATATGTTTTGGCACGCAAGTGATGGTGGTTGTCCTGTGGCACTCACTCACGTGGTTATCGGCGATGTTTCCATCTGTCGGCCCGCTGGTCCATCACTTTCACCGACAGCGAGAGAGGTTAATTATTTTGACTTAGGTGGGGATTAATTTTTTGTTTGTCTCACGATATAGGTCATGATGTGAGATTACATACATAATAGTGCATGTGTACACATGAATCCATCCCGCTGGATCGAGGTGGGGGGCGAGCACACGACACATCATGAACCTCTTGCTCTGTGTGGGGACCTGTGCGATTTTGAACGCATGCACCACATCAGTGTTGTGCATTAGGTATTCAACACATATGCATGCATCACGCACCTCCATAAATATGTTTGGGATACATGCATGCAATGGTTGTCTTTGGACACTCTCACTCGCTTGGTTATGGGCGGCAAGCCTATATATATTCATGGGCCCGCGTGGACGTCCATCATTTCGATCGACGACGAGAAAGGTTACCAGGGTGGATTCTTCTTCTTTGGTTTGTGTTACCGTATAGTAGGTCGATCATTCCAGGCCTAATTAAGTTTGAGCGCATGCATGCTGCGCATCGTGAACCCTCACTCAGTGTGGGGATTTTACGGTTCCAAAGAATGGTGCCACATCAAATTCGTGCATTGCATATTCAAACACCACACACACCACTTCCATATACATAATTGGGCCACATGCACAGAGTGGGTTTTCTCTTCAGACAGTACTCCCTCGCGAGGTTATCGGCGACAAGCTAGCCCATTTTGCGGGGCCGTGTGGACGTCCATCACTTTGACCAACAACAAGTGAGAGAGGTTATGCGATCAAGTTGGATTATGTTTGGTCCGTGTTACAATACGTCTTGGTGAGATGCCCTCCCCCCCCCCCCAACACGTGTCTGTGTGGGGAGGCTACTTCGCACTACCCGCAACCTCCGTGGGGTCAGGGAAGTCCAGTTATTTTGCGAGGCACATGTGCCACATCAAAGTTGTGAATGGTAGTTAAATATCACGCCACACCCTTTTCATACATATAGTATAGGGCCACCCGCAGGTGGTTCGTATGTGGCCTCACCCATCTCCCGCCACAAACACACATTTGTGGGTCGGCACACGGTCCACCTTTGTCCGGAAGCGAAAGGGGAAGTTTGACCATATATATGATGGACTCCTATAGGTTTTGTGTTACGGTAGGGTGAGATTTCAAACTGAACTATCTGGGGGCATGCATTCATAGCTAGGATTCCCTTACCACCGACACGAAGTGGGGTTCGTAGGGGGTGGCTGACTAGCAATACTGTGCGCTTTGTGTGATAGGTGCCACATCAAAGTTGTGCATTGGGTATTCGAACATCAAACCACCCTTTTCATACATATATTTTGTCCACATGCAAGTGTGTTTGTGTCCTGACCCTTTCCCGCGTTATTCTTTTTCCCAAATTTATAAACAGCACACGAGTTGGATGCAGAAACCGTTTGTGATTGGGTACGCAACAAATACGGTTTGGTCAGACTACCCGTGTGCCACGCCCGTGCCCCTGCAGTCACTCACATCAGCACAGTAGATTGGGCTCCACGAGGCTTGCCTCCCGCTCTCAAAAATATCTACTGCCTCGTAATCTCGAAAATATCTACCACCAGGAAGGTTTTTATGTTTGATAGCACACGATTAGTATGTGCGAACCGTGTGCGATGTCTGTTACTCCCGCTCTGCTTCAATCCCTTGATTCAAATTTTCAGTAGCCTCGGCATTTTACTCCCGCCTCTGCATCCCTCACAATCTCAAAAATATCTGCTCGCCCTTGATTCAAATTTTCAGTAGCCCCACCTTATTACTCCCGCCTTTGCATCCCTCACAATCTAAAAAATATCTGCTCTCCCTTGATCCAAATTTTCAGTAGCCCCGGCATTTTACTCCCGCCTCTGCATCCCTTGCAATCTCAAAAATATCTGCTCGCCCTTGATCCAAATTTTCAGTAGCCCGACATTTTACTCCCGCGTAGTAAAATTTTTAATTGTCGTGGTATTTCCTCAAACACCACCTCCCCCCCTCCACACACAACACACTCCCCAAAACCTCCGGTCACACAGACACACACCACCCCTCCCTCGCTCGAAACCATTGGTAGGTCGACGCCATCGCCGCCGCCGCCTCCATCCTCAACCTCTGCCTGTGTGCCGGGGAGCTCGAGGAGCCAATGGCCCAAAAGAGGTTAATTGCGGCCTCTTTGCCCGACGCCAGGGAGGTGGCCGCCGAGGTGTCCCTGTCATCCTCCGCGGGCTCTTTATCGATCCGCCTGCTGCCACGCCCCTACGCCGGTTCGAGGACTTCCCCATCCTTCCTCGGGCCTGACCGCCGATGAGGTCCTACCTTGGTGTCCGGCAGCGGCGGTGGGGGACGTGGGTCACCGAGATTACGGATCGGGAGACCCACACCCGCCGGTGGCTTGGTAGCTTCCACACGGCCGAGCTCGCGGCCGAGGAGTACGACCGCTGGCAGGTCTGCTACCACGGCGTGGCGGGTAGGCTCAATTTCCCCTTCGCACATGTCCGGTCGACCTCGTTCCGTCGGAGCCTGGGGTGGTGAGCACGGCTATGGCTCGGGAGGACCGCGAGGCATGGGAGCGCCTCGAGGCTGAGGCCGCCAACAAGGCCTACATGCAAGAGCTCTGCTGGCAGCACCCTGAGCTCGTGGAGGCGGAGCGGTGATCTTTTCTGGCGCGGAGGGCGGCGGGGTTCTCATGCTCTCCTCCGATGACGAGGTCGAAGACGGCGAGGACGGTGGCGTGGAGGGCATCGAGGTGGGTGGCGAGGACGAGGAGATTGATGTCGATGAGTGGAGGAGTGTCTTCCCCAACGACCCCGACGACGGCACCGGCCTGGACCCGGCTCGCGGCACACCATACCTGATGAGGAAGGATTGGCTCGACCTCCACTTCGACCGAAAGTAGTTTAGTTTAATTTAAATTTATGTTTTATGTTCGTTTATGCAAAACTATCTATGTTTATCTTTGAATGCATGCTACTTTCGGTTGAACCTACTTTGAACTTGATCAAATTGAAGTTTACAACGTTAAGTTTAGGGGATCGACTAGAAACAACCAAAAATTGCTAGAGTATATATATATTTCCATTAAGGGTTTTAGTCCGTTAACTTTGAAAGGATCGTCTAGAGATGGCCTTATGCCTTGTTTATTTCAGTTCTTCACAATGTGATGCTCCATATGTGCAACTATTTGCCGTGCAGTTCAATTTCATCAATAATAGTTTCAACAATACCACTATGAATTACGATATTTGGTTGCTGTTAAGGATGTTGCAGTTAACATGCCTTTTCATTTTTTTTACAATAACTAGTGTACTTTAGACATGCACAATACCTGTTTGAATGACTATATTTGCTTGTTTTTAAATGTTATGCCTGTTGCAGTTAACACACCTTTCCACTTCTTGTGTTGCTTAACTAGCATGCTTAAACCTGCACACTGAAGCTATCATTTGTAGATTATGTTGTCTACCATGGATATACTTGGTTGATGTTTAGCCTGTTGTGCTTAACAGGCCTTTATATGTACTCATACAGGACCATATTTAGAATAGTTGCTGTTTTCCATTGAGGTTAGTTTCATCGCATTGCTTATATGTACTCACTATTCAGGATATCGGTAGTTGGTACCATATAGCCTAGGGGCTGATAAGGGATTAATCGTCGAATCGGACATTTCACTGAATATATCTGTAACCCATTTATCGGTAGGTTAACTAGGGCCATATTTAATATATCTAAGGCTACATAGCAACATGCATTGTACTGAATGACTAAATATGCAATCCCAGGCTACATAGCAACATGCATTGTACTGAATGACTAAATATGCAATCCCAGGCTACATAGCAACAAGGAAGAGTGTTACCTTAATGTTCTGATGATGTCTAGATATATATGTAATAAGATCTTATATAATGGCATGGAGGGAGTGTTGTACTACATCATTTTGCAATTGTTGTTTAGCTTCTAATATTAGCTTGGTGCTTTTAGGTACATATGTCATTGCCAAAGATCCACACTTTGACCCTTTCTACGTATGGGGCAAAGAGATATTCATGAACCAGCATCAAGTGAGGAAACTGATAAAGATTGTTATTAAAATGGGTCAAAAGATGCCAATCGAACTATTTGTTTACACTTTATGCAAGACAACAGTGAACCGCGGGATGGTAAGTAAGAACTCTGTAGCCTTCTTTTTACTACCATAATGAGTTGTGTTAGATGACAATGTCTGAATCTTTTTCCTTTGCAGTGGATCCTGAAGCAGTTTAATCAAGATTACCTCTCAAACTACATGATTGGCGGCCGGCCATCACAAGGGGTTGGACTAGAGTAGTGCGTGCCTTCTGCATCGAGGAGAGCACAATAGGGCCATTCCGCTTCACCTTGTTCAGCAACCAAAATGTCTCTCGCCTCTTTCTTTACCATCTATAATAGTACAAGTATACAACCCTGGTTCATCATTCTTTATTTGGTGCTTATGTAATTCTTGAACATATGTACCTGTGAATCAAATAATGCATTAGTTGTTTGAACCTGATGGATATGAATAAAGCTATAGACTACTTTCAAATTCAAATTAGGTACAATTTTAAATAGCAGCAATTAAATTAGGGTGAAATTACGCTCTGCAGGTCATTACGGCGCACACGGTCAGTAAAGCACAGCGTGTGTGATATACATCATAATCCGACATGGTTCACGGAGTGGACAAGTGTGTAACCATGCACACAGTTGCCGTTTGCAAAGCGTGTGTGATGTCAGACAATATCACAAACGGTGCGGGAAAACTAAATGTGTGTGATTGTCGACCTATCATACACGGTTTACAATGATGAATAGTTTGTGATGTGTCAGGCATCATAAACGTAGAGCCAGTTTGGTACGTGCCTAGAAAAATCCCGTGCCTGGAATGTGCCTGGAATGCGCCTGGTTTTAGGTAAAACCATAGAACTCCGACTGTGATGGTAATGCAAGCACAAACGAGTAGCAAGGATGAAGCGTTTGGGATATTTGAGATATCAGAAACAGTTTTATTGGGACAACTGTATGCATCAAGGCTCCCTATCCCAGACGGTTTCTGGGTCGTGTAGGAAGGAACCCCCTATTGCAGTCACTCACTTGGCGACGGTTCAAAACATCGTCGCGGAAAGGGCTTAAAACCCATTTGTATAGCACCTTGATGTACCAGTGATTAGTCTCACTTACAAATTCATATACTTCAATTAAAGAATATGATGATCAATTTCATCAATGAATTTCATTAGTAAGCATATAACAAGTAGCATAGGGATGTGTGAAATGAAGAATTCATTTCATCATGATTAGCTTGCATCCCAACAAGCATTATGTCAGTCCTTCAGCAAATTCATCAGACATTCATTGTGTCTGAAGACCTAACCCTGCAGAAGAGATTAGTTCTTCTTCTTAACCACCCACATCTGAATGGGTTGCTGAGAAGCAATGTAATGCAAAGCATTGATAGAGAATTTAGGCATTGAAGAATATGCATTCTGCCTCACAGGAGGAGTATAGTACTCATAAGAGTATGCAGAAAAATTCTTACTAGTTTTGTGCACATAGTGATTTGAAGAATAACACACATATTCACCAGATCGATGTTTGTTTCCCTGCATTGAAGTGTTAGTACGAGCATGAGTTGGTCTACGTCCATTTGACGACTTTGGTCCGGGTGAAGAATTTGCCCTGGGATTGTTCCTTTTCTTCGGTGGTGTCATGATGACATTCACCTGAAGATTTTGAAGAACACTTTTGGGCACCCAGATTTTCTTCACTGGGGAACCATTCCTGTAGTTAGTACCAACAAATCTAGCAAATACTTCACCATTTTGATTTTTGAATAGCTTATAGTTGGAGTCAAATGACTCATCTAAAGAATGTGGAGTATCATAGTTATAGCCAAATAGAGTGGATGGATCAACTGGAGGTCCTTTTGCAGCAACCCATGTGGTTTTGGGATACTGCTCAGGTCTCCAATAAGATCCATCTGCGTTCAGCTTTCCCTCAAAAGAAATACCCTCTTTCCTAGGGTTCCTGCTCAGAATTTACTTCTTGAGCACATCACAAAGAGTTTGGTGCCCTTTGAGGCTTTTGTACATGCCTGTGACATACAGTTCCTTCAGACCTGCATTTTCGTCAGCAACACTTGTGGTCTCCTCAGATGAGGGGATTGAAACCATAGAGATATTTGAAGAAATAGCAGCAGTTGAAGCATTTGAACATTCAGCTGAGGAATTTGCATTATCACATTCAAGGCATTTTAAGAATGGAGAAACAAATTATTCTTGAGAAGTGTTGATCTGTTGAGCGAGTAATGAATCGTTGTCTTTCTGAAGATCATCATGAGATGCTCTCAGCTTTTCGAGTTCTTGCTTCCTTTGAAGAAATTCATAGAACAACTTCTCGTGTGTAGTTGAGAGGGCCACATGAATACTTTCAAGTTCGTCATATTGTGACTTTAGGTGTCTGAGGTCCTCAGACAAGCCTTGACTGTGATCCATTTCCTCATCTAACAGATCATCACTTTTGTCTAGCAATTTTTGAATCTTCTCCATAGCATTTTGTTGTTTAGTTGCAATTTTAGCAAGTTTCTTATAGCTAGGTTTTGCTTCACATTCAGAGTCATCCTCACTTGAGGTATTAAAGTAAGCTTCTCATGAGGTTACCTTGGCACCCCATGCCATGAAGCAGTAGGTGGGAGTGTAGTCATCACCATAGTCTTCAGTGTTGGTGGAATCACCTTTTTCTTCATGGTCGAAGATGGACTTGCTGACAAAATCCGTAGCGAGGGCCAAGCTTACAACTCCAGAGTCAGATTCTTCCTCATATTCTTCCTTAGAATCCATTTCCTTCCCAATGAAAGCGCGAGCCTTGCCGAAGGTACTTTTCTTCTTTGATGAGAACTTTGATGAAGATCTTGACGACTTTTTCTTATTGTCATTAGAGTCGTCATCCTTGCTAGAACTTTTCTTCTTTGAGCCCTTTTTCCAGAGAGGACAATCAGCAATGTAATGACCAACCTTTTTGCACTTGTGACACGTTCTTTTGTCATAGTCTCGAGCAGAAGCTTCAGTGTTCTTCGAGTCGTACTTTGAAGATTTTCCGAAGCGGTTCCTCTTGGAGAACTTCTAAAATTTCCTCACAAGCATAGCCAGTTCTCTCTCAATTTCCTCAGCGCCATCAGTGCTGCATTCTGACACTTCTTCTTCTTCTGATGAAGAAATTGTCTTGGCTTTAGCCTTAGCCTTCAAAGCGCAAGATCGTCCATAGCTGGGACCATACATATCTCTCTTCTCAACTTGCTGAAATTCATGAGTATTGAGTCTCTCAAGAATATCAGCCGGATCAAGTGACTTGTAATCTAAACGCTCTTGAATCATCAGGGCCAAGGTGTCAAAGGAGCTGTCAAGAGATCTCAGTAATTTCTTCACCACCTCGTGGTCAGTGATGTCAGCAGCACCTAGTGCTTGAAGTTCATTGGAGATATCAGTGTGGCGATCGAAAGTTAACATGAATCCATCCCGCTGGATCGAGGTAGGGGGAAGGAGGTTGTGTGAACCTAATCTAGCGATTTGCGCGTTAGTTTTTGGGCCATCCTCCGTCTTATGGCTCCAAAAAAGAAGACTTCAGCCATCGGTGCGTCTACGTCCAACCCGCCTGCTCCCATGCAGGAGGGTGCCGACGTGATTGCGGCTGCTGGGGGGACTGGAGAGCGAGAGCTCCTATTACCTCCACCTGTCCAAAACCGGGCCAGCAACGCCAATCTTGGCGCTGCTGGGTCTGGGAACGCAGCGCTGCTCGCTGCTGCTGGCCCTGCAAGCTCCAGAAACGGTGCTGCGCGTTCTGGAACGCCTGCGCCGGTTCAGACGCCGCGGCCTTCGCAAGAAGCCCGTGACAGGCAGCGTCCTGACGCCCCAGGTGCCAGGCGCTCCCTGGATAATGAACTTGCGCATCGATCTCGAGATGTGCGGGGTCACCATACGCAACAACACGTTGGCGGGGTCGAGGTACGGTCGCCTGGGCGTGGAGATGCTCCTTCTAACACTGTTAGGAGTAAGAGCATCCCACAGTCCTCACGCCACTCGATACCTCCCTCACTAGCAGAAGCGTTGGCGCGTGCGCAGCTGCTCCTGAACTTCCCTCCACCAGCAGATAAGCTTGACGGGTGGAGGGCAACCATTCAGAGCCTTCTCAGCTTCGCTGATGCCGACCCGGTGCGCGCGGCCGACAAGAGAACTGGTGACAATGCTGTCACCAACAAGAACGGCGAGGGGGCAACAACCGTACACTCCCCGCCCAGACGGCCTCGGTCGCCGACACGTTGAAACGACGCCCGTGGCGATGATTCCACGGCGTCGTCTGACCTGCGAGCTCGTTGTGACCAGCGCCTCATTCTTCAGGAACGCAGAGGAGAAGACGCTCGTACCACTATCGAGCGAAGGAGAGAAGCGCATCGTCAGTCCGACAGACGCGCAGGGCCCGCTGTTCACATGCATGCGCCAGGGGATCCTGGTGACTTGCCGTACGCGGTAAGTTGTCCAGCGTTCACCCGTGAGCTGCGGCAGGTCCAGTGGCCCAACCGCAAGGCTTTCAAGCCTGACGTGCCGGAGAAGTATGATGGCAAGACACACCCGTCGGAGTTCCTCAGCATTTACACCATTGCGGTGCAAGCTGCCGGGGGACGAGACGACAAGATTCTTGCTAACTACTTCCCGCTCGTGTTAAAGCGCAACGTCGTCTCATGGCTCATGCACTTGCCGGAGAACTCCATTTCTTCATGGGCGGACCTGTGCCATCAGTTTGTTGGTGCCTTTACTGGCGGTCATCAACCTCATGGCCAGGAGAGTGATCTTCATCTCATCCCCCAGAAGGAAGGAGAGCCCCTGCGCAAATACATTCAAAGGTTCAGCCGCGTACAGTACAACATCCCAGATGTTCACCCCGCTGCGGTTATTAGCGCGTTCCATCAGAACGTGCGTAACCGCAAGATGCGGGAGGAAATGGCGATGACCAAGGTCAGAGACATTGGCCAGCTATATGCTCTCGCCGACAAGTGTGCGCGCGCTGAAGAGGGAAGGAAACTTCCCGGTGAAGGTGTTGGCACAGGGGGGAGCTCTGACAGCGAAGGTACCGCCCCGGCAAAGAAGGGCCGGCGGCGGAACAACAGGAAGAAAAAGGGCAAAACTGTGCTTGCCATCGAGCAGTCCAGCGGCAACGGCAGCGCCGACAAGGCCAAAATCGAGGGCTCCGGCAAGGAGATTGCCGCGTGCGCCAACTGTCAGGCCTTGGCGGCTGCCGACAAGCAGGACGGCTCCGACAAGCAATATTGCAAGATCCACCGCACCAAGGGACACGATCTCCAGAACTGTCGACGAGTCGAGCAGCTTGTCGAACAGCAGAAAGCTGAGTATGAGAGGCGCGACAAGGAGAAGGCCCCAGAAGGTGCTGGCGGGTCCGGCAAGAAGTGCACTGCCCGAGGAGGGCGTCACGGCAAGGCCAAGCAGCAGCAGAGAGACAGGCCTCCTCGTGGCCGCGACAAAGATGATGATGATGATGATCTAGATGATGAAGAATCCAGTGAGCATGAATTTCAGAAAGCCGCAGAAGTCTTGTGTGTTGACGGTGGTGCTTCATTGCATTCTTCTCACCGCCAACTTAAACAGTGGGCGCGAGAGATCAATGCGGCGGAACCATCTGTTGACGCCAGAAAGCTTCTGAAGTGGTCTGACACGCCTATCGTCTTTGACATTGAGGACCACCCTGACCGCACAACGGCGGTCGGGTGCTTGCCGATGTTGGTTTCACCAACGATCCGCAACCTCAAGGTCACGAAGATGTTAGTTGACGGTGGGGCCGGCTT
Organism: Thinopyrum elongatum; assembly: GCA_011799875.1. Taxonomy (NCBI): domain Eukaryota; kingdom Viridiplantae; phylum Streptophyta; class Magnoliopsida; order Poales; family Poaceae; genus Thinopyrum; species Thinopyrum elongatum. The sequence goes on from CM022300.1 coordinate 181,208,664, forward strand.
GAATCTGATTTCGCCCGCTGTGCTCCGGAAACTTCAAATCTCTGACGGCGAGCTTGAGGAAACTGGTACTTTCCAAGGAGTCAATCCAGGAAGGAGCAAGCCGAAAGGGAAGATCGCGCTGCCAGTGACATTTGGCGGCGAGCTGGACTACCGGACCGAGAAGGTCACCTTTGATGTTGCCGATATTCCATTGCCTTATAATGGGATACTTGGCCGTCCAGCGCTCGCCAAGTTCATGGCAGCCTCTCATTATGCCTACAACGTGTTGAAGATGCCAGGTCCAGTAGGTATTATCACAGTTCCCTGCGACAAGAAGGATGCGCTTATTTGCGCCGACAAGATCTACCGGGAAGCAGCTGCCGCAACTGCGACCAAGGCACTTGCCGCTGAAGCGCAGAGGGAGGAGGAACTGGGAGATGGAGAACTCCAGTATTGTACGCAGCTACTCGGTACTGTAGCGCTCCTGGAGCTAGAACAATCATACAGATAATAAACCAAAAAGCAGGAGTAGGGTTTTACGCATCCGTGCGGCCCGAACCTGGGTAAATCTCTCTCGTGCACTGTCGTGTTCTTCGCTAGATTTGCTCTTCGTGCGACCGTCTCTCCCTGCCGAACGTAAAGGGGTCCTTCCCTGGGTCCCATAGGTGATCGCGGATTCGTCCCCGACATCTTTGGCGTGCCAGGTAGGGGGAAGGAGGTTGTGTGAACCTAATCTAGTGATTTGCGCGTTAGTTTTTGGGCCATCCTCCGTCTTATGGCTCCAAAAAAGAAGACTTCAGCCATCGGTGCGTCTACGTCCAACCCGCCTGCTCCCATGCAGGAGGGTGCCGACGTGATTGCGGCTGCTGGGGGGACTGGAGAGCGAGAGCTCCTATTACCTCCACCTGTCCAAAACCGGGCCAGCAACGCCAATCTTGGCGCTGCTGGGTCTGGGAACACAGCGCTGCTCGCTGCTGCTGGCCCTGCAAGCTCCAGAAACGGTGCTGCGCGTTCTGGAACGCCTGCGCCGGTTCAGACGCCGCGGCCTTCGCAAGAAGCCCGTGACAGGCAGCGTCCTGACGCCCCAGGTGCCAGGCGCTCCCTGGATAATGAACTTGCGCATCGATCTCGAGATGCGCGGGGTCACCATACGCAACAACACGTTGGCGGGGTCGAGGTGCGGTCGCCTGGGCGTGGAGATGCTCCTTCTAACACTGTTAGGAGTAAGAGCATCCCACAGTCCTCACGCCACTCGATACCTCCCTCACCAGCAGAAGCGTTGGCGCGTGCGCAGCTGCTCCTGAACTTCCCTCCACCAGCAGATAAGCTTGACGAGTGGAGGGCAACCATTCAGAGCCTTCTCAGCTTCGCTGATGCCGACCCGGTGCGCGCGGCCGACAAGAGAACTGGTGACAATGCTGTCACCAACAAGAACGGCGAGGGGGCAACAACCATACACTCCCCACCCAGACGGCCTCGGTCGCCGACACGTCGAAACGACGCCCGTGGCGATGATTCCACGGCGTCGTCTGACCCGCGAGCTCGTCGTGACCAGCGCCTCGTTCTTCAGGAACGCAGAGGAGAAGACGCTCGTACCACTATCGAGCGAAGGAGAGAAGCGCATCGTCAGTCCGACAGACGCGTAGGGCCCGCTGTTGACATGCATGCGCCAGGGGATCCTGGCAACTTGCCGTACGCGGTAAGTTGTCCAGCGTTCACCCGTGAGCTGCGGCAGGTCCAGTGGCCCAATCGCAAGGCTTTCAAGCCTGACGTGCCGGAGAAGTATGATGGCAAGACACACCCGTCGGAGTTCCTCAGCATTTACACCATTGCGGTGCAAGCTGCCGGGGGACGAGACGACAAGATTCTTGCTAACTACTTCCCGCTCGTGTTAAAGCGCAACGTCATCTCATGGCTCATGCACTTGCCGGAGAACTCCATTTCTTCATGGGCGGACCTGTGCCATCAGTTTGTTGGTGCCTTTACTGGCGGTCATCAACCTCATGGCCAGGAGAGTGATCTTCATCTCATCCCCCAGAAGGAAGGAGAGCCCCTGCGCAAATACATTCAAAGGTTCAGCCGCGTACAGTACAACATCCCAGATGTTCACCCCGCTGCGGTTATTAGCGCGTTCCATCAGAACGTGCGTAACCGCAAGATGCGGGAGGAAATGGCGATGACCAAGGTCAGAGACATTGGCCAGCTATATGCTCTCGCCGACAAGTGTGTGCGCGCTGAAGAGGGAAGGAAACTTCCCGGTGAAGGTGTTGGCGCAGGGGGGAGCTCTGACAGCGAAGGTACCGCCCCGGCAAAGAAGGGCCGGCGGTGGAACAACAGGAAGAAAAAGGGCAAAGCTGTGCTTGCCGTCGAGCAGTCCAGCGGCAACGGCAGCGCCGACAAGGCCAAAGTCGAGGGCTCCGGCAAGGAGATTGCCGCGTGCGCCAACTGTCAGGGCTTGGCGGCTGCCGACAAGCAGGACGGCTCCGACAAGCAATATTGCAAGATCCACCGCACCAAGGGACACGATCTCCAGAACTGTCGACGAGTCGAGCAGCTTGTCGAACAGCAGAAAGCTGAGTATGAGAGGCGCGACAAGGAGAAGGCCCCAGAAGGTGCTGGCGGGTCCGGCAAGAAGCGCACTGCCCGAGGAGGGCGTCGCGGCAAGGCCAAGCAGCAGCAGAGAGACAGGCCTCCTCGTGGCCGCGACAAAGATGATGATGATGATGATCTAGATGATGAAGAATCCAGTGAGCACGAATTTCAGAAAGCCGCAGAAGTCTTGTGTGTTGACGGTGGTGCTTCGTTGCATTCTTCTCACCGCCAACTTAAACAGTGGGCGCGAGAGATCAATGCGGCGGAACCATCTGTTGACGCCAGAAAGCTTCTGAAGTGGTTCGACACGCCTATCGTCTTTGACATTGAGGACCACCCTGACCGCACAACGGCGGTCGGGTGCTTGCCGATGTTGGTTTCACCAACGATCCGCAACCTCAAGGTCACGAAGATGTTTGTTGACGGTGGGGCCGGCTTGAATCTGATTTCGCCCGCTGTGCTCCGGAAACTTCAAATCTCTGACGGCGAGCTTGAGGAAACTGGTACTTTCCAAGGAGTCAATCCAGGAAGGAGCAAGCCGAAAGGGAAGATCACGCTGCCAGTGACATTTGGCGGCGAGCTGAACTACCGGACCGAGAAGGTCACCTTTGATGTTGCCGATATTCCATTGCCTTATAATGGGATACTTGGCCGTCCAGCGCTCGCCAAGTTCATGGCAGCCTCTCATTATGCCTACAACGTGTTGAAGATGCCAGGTCCAGTAGGTGTTATCACAGTTCCCTGCGACAAGAAGGATGCGCTTATTTGCGCCGACAAGATCTACCGGGAAGCAGCTGCCGCAACTGCCGCCAAGGCACTTGCCGCTGAAGCTCTCGGGCGGGAGAACAAGAGGAAGTCCGGCAAGAGCTCCTGTGCCCACTCTGGCAAGCGCACCTCTTCGGAGTGCTGCGCTGCCGTCGAGGACGCACCAGAGAGCTCCACCGGCAAGTGCAAGAAGAACAAAGCCGCTCCGCCGGCGACAAAGAAGGTGCCCGCCAAGGAGGACGGCACTGGTGGTTCCTTCACTATCAGTGCCACACTTGACAACAAATAGGAAAACGCGCTCGTTGCTTTCCTACGGGCGAATGTCGACATATTTGCATGGCAACCGTCCGACATCCCCGGTGTTCCCAGGAAAGTAATTGAGCACCACCTTGCCGTTTGTCCCCACGCGAGGCCCGTCAAACAGAAAGCCAGAAAGCAAGCTGTGGAGCGGCAAGAGTTTATTGCGGAAGAAATCAAGAAGTTGGAAGCAGCAGGCCTCGTCAGAGGAGTGCTCCATCCTACGTGGTTGGCCAATCCTGTTGTCGTGCGCAAAGCGAATGGAAAATGGAGGCTTTGTATTGATTTCACTGATGTCAATAAAGCTTGTCCCAAAGACCCATTTCCTTTGCCCCGCATAGACCAGATTGTTGACTCCACGGCAGGATGTGATTTGCTTTCATTTCTTGACGCATATTCAGGGTATCATCAAATCTTCATGGCTGAGGAAGATGAGGAAAAGACCGCATTTATCACACCCTGTGTCACATACTGTTTCGTACGTATGCCATTTGGTTTGAAAAATGCTGGTTCGACATTTGCAAGAGCTGTCCAGATTGCTTTTGAGCCTCAGCTGCACAGAAATGTGGAAGCCTATATGGATGATATAGTGGTCAAAAGCAAAGACAGGGCTACTTTGGTTCAAGATCTAGAAGAAACTTTTGTAAATCTGCGCAAGATCAACCTGAAGCTCAACCCCGAGAAGTGCGTGTTTGGAGTTCCCTCCGGCAAGCTTCTCGGGTTCTTTGTGTCTCAACGTGGAATTGAAGCCAATCCTGACAAGATCAAAGCCATTGAGCAAATTGAAGCACCGAAGCGCGTCAAGGATGTACGACGACTTGCCGGCTGTGTTGCTGCCCTCAGTAGGTTTATCTCCAAGTCAGCTGAGCGCGCCCTGCCATTTTTCAAAATCTTAAAAAAGGCAGGTCCATTGAAATGGACTCCGGAGGCGGAGGCAGCGCTGCAAGACTTGAAGAGATACCTCTCCTCTCCTCCAATACTTCTCGCACCTAAACCACAGTTGCTGTATCTAGCGGCAACCAATCAAGTGGTTAGTGCTGCGCTGGTAGCGGAGAGAGAGGTGGATGAGGAGGCAGTAACTGCGGCAAGCACGACCAGCGACAAGCTGGGGGCTCCCCCGACAAGTTTTGCTGCCGACAAGGAATCGTCTGCGCAGTCAGGCGAAGTGATACAAAAGAAGAAAATGGTGCAGCGCCCAGTCTACTTTGTGACCTCTCTTCTGCAGGGAGCTAGGTCAAGGTATTCTGGTGTGCAGAAGCTGCTTTTCAGCCTTCTCATGGCCTCGAGAAAGCTGCGCCATTACTTTCAAGCACATGAAGTTACCGTCGTCACTCGCTTCCCGCTGAAAAGGATTTTGCAAAATCCAGAAGCGACAGGCAGGATTGTCGAGTGGGCGTTGGAGTTGTCGAGCTTTGGTCTCAAGTTTGAGAGTACATCAACCATACAGAGCCGAGTTTTGGCAGAGTTTGTCGGAGAATGGACACCAACGCCAGACGAAGAAATCCCAGAGACGACTCTCCCCGGCAAGGAGACAAGCAAAGAGTGGCTTATGTACTTTGATGGTGCCTTTTCACTGCAAGGCGCCAGTGTTGGCGTACTGCTTGTCGCACCCACCGGAGAGCACCTCAAGTACGTGGTCCAAATGCAGTTTCCGAAGGAACAGGCGACGAACAATACTGCAGAATATGAGGGGTTGCTTGTCGGTCTCAGGATCGCAGCAGACCTTGGGATCAAGAAGCTTATTGTCAGGGGAGATTCGCAGCTTGTCGTCAGGCAAGTGAACAAGAACTACCAATGCCCATTGATGGAAGCTTATGTAGATGAGGTGAGGAAGTTGGAGGAACGCTTTGACGGCCTACAAATGGAGCACGTCCCACGTGCTGAAAATGACATTGCCGATGGTTTGTCAAAGCGCGCCGCACTCAAATTGCCTGTGGAACCAGGCACTTTTGTGCTCCAACTAACTCAGCCATCCGTGACGCCATCAGTAGGGCAAGGCAGGAAGAGGAAGTTGGCTTCTGGCGACTACTTCCCGGCAGAGCTCCCCGAAGCCGCCGGCAAGAAGGCTGCCAAAGCCAGCGCCAAAGATGCAGAGGGGCAACTTGCTCCGACAAGGCCTCACGCTCTTGTCGTTGAAGCGGGTGCTCCTAGGCAAGAGGCAAAGGGGCAACTTGCTCCGACAAGACTTCGGGTCCTTGTCGTTGAAGCAGGCGCTCCTGATCGAAGTGCTGAGGAGCAAGATGCTCCGACGAGGCCTTGGGCTTCCGTCGTTGAAGCAACCGCTCCCGATGAGCTTGTTGAAGGACAGCACGCTCCAGCAGGGCCCCAGGCTCTTGTCGTTGAAGCGGCTGTTCCCGCCAAGCTCGTCGGGGAACGGCCGGCTCTGGTAGAGCGACGAGCTCTTGCCGTAGGGCCTGATGTTCCCGCAGCAGAAGAAATGCCTTTAGTCCTCGTTGTCGAGCCACAGGCTCCAGCGTGGGCGCAGCAGATCGTCCGTTTCCTTCAGACAGGAGAACTTCCCGAAGAGCAGGAAGAAGCGGAGAAAGTAGCCCGACGGTCCAATATGTATCAATTTGTCGATGACATGCTGTGCAGAAAAAGACCAAACGGTGTGAAATTGAAGTGTATTCCCCGGGAAGAAGGACAGGAGCTGTTGGCGGAGATTCATGGAGGCATATGTGGTCACCACATAGGGTCAAGAGCCCTTGCTGGAAAGGCTTTCCGGCAAGGTTTCTTTTGGCCCACCGCCCTCCAGGATGCAACTGCACTAGTAACCAAGTGTGAAGGGTGCCTGTTTCATTCCAAGCAGATTCATCAGCCAGCTCAAGCTCTCCAGACAATCCCTCTCTCCTGGCCATTTTCGGTCTGGGGGCTCGACATCCTCGGCCCCTTTCCCCGTGCCACCGGGTGCTTCGAGTACTTGTATGTGGCCATCGACAAGTTTACGAAGTGGCCAGAAGTGGAAGCAGTGAGGAAGGTGACAGCACAATCAGCCATCAAGTTCTTCAAGGGAATTGTTTGTCGCTTTGGTGTTCCTAACAGGATCATCACCGATAACGGTACCCAGTTCACGAGCCACGCCTTCATGCAGTATGTCGAAGACCTTGGCGCCAAGGTCTGTTTCGCTTCTGTTGCTCACCCCCGAAGCAACGGTCAAGCTGAAAGGGCAAATGCTGAAGTGCTGCGTGGGCTCAAGACGAGAACTTTCGACAGGCTGCGCAAGTGCGGCAAGAACTGGATCCAGGAGCTGCCAGTGATTCTTTGGTCGATCAGGACGACGCCAAATCGAGCTACTGGCCAGACGCCTTTTGCTCTAGTTTATGGAGCAGAGGCAGTTCTCCCCACGGAACTCGTATACGGGTCACCTCGAGTGCTCGCTTACGATGAGCTTGAGCAAGAGCAACTGCGGCAAGATGATGCTGTGCTCCTCGAGGAGGATCGTCTTCAGGCTGCTGTGAGAGCTGCTCGCTACCAGCAAGCTTTGCGTCGCTACCATAGCCGCAAAGTTAATGCCAGAAGTCTCGAGGAAGGCGACCTTGTTCTTCAGCGCGTTCAGTCGGCCAAGAATTCAAACAAGTTGACGCCAAAGTGGGAAGGCCCTTATCGGGTGAAACGAGTCACCAGGCCCGGCGCTGTCCGCCTGGAGACCTAGGATGGCATTCCAGTGATCAATTCCTGGAACATTGAGCATCTTCGTAAGTTTTTTCCATAAGGCGCGGTTGCCGGGCCCTTCCCCGGCAACCACCTTTTGTACAAGTATTGCCGCTGTTGCATGTAATCCTTTGTACAAAGCCAGGCGCAGACCCTGTGCATAAATAAAGCTTTTGTATTTCGCAGTTTTTGACGATTTCATGTTTACTTTTATTTTGCATGATTATCTGACATACTGTGCAGTACAGCCTCCCCGGTAAGCATTAACGAGCCGCCAAGCTCCTATATCTTTATTTTCTCTTCTTTCTTTTTCTCAAAGAGACAGAAGCTTCCCTCGCGCACAATTTTTGCCGGGGGGGGGGGTGGGATAATGATATGGACCAGGCGTCGTTCAAAGAAACTTTGCCTTGCCGGGAAGAAGGCAGCGGCAAGCAGTGACAAGACCTTGCCGCGGAGAGATCAGCGACAAAGCTAAGTGCCAAAGTTTGAATAATCAAATTCTTTTTTATTTTCAAGGTTATTTCCCTTGAACGATACTACTCTTTGTATGGAAAACTTGTGCGCGACGGAACCTAAGCGTAATCGGTCGCGCCCTTACCTTGTTTCGAGTCCGCTCAACAACCTAAGTGGCTGCACTGAGCGCGACAAGGTTGCTTGCCGGCAGCGGCACCGCCAGCAGGCTGCTGGAGTCCCGCACCCAGCGCTCGCGGCGATGGTGCGCGCACCGGCAAGTTCCCTATAAGCGTAGGGCAAGTACACACAAAGAAAGAAATTGCTCAAGGGAGATGACATGCATTAACGTCAAAATATTGCAAGTTATATTACAAGATAAGTTGCCGCGGCTTAAACAAATTGTTCTTTAACATGTCTAGCGGCGGCAAGGAGGGAGAAGAATGGGCTCTCTAATTGCGGTGCTCGCCTTCGACTCTCTGGATTTGGTCTACCCTCTCCACGATGGGCGCGACAAGGGCCTCTAGTGGCGCGGGGTCGTATCCCTTCGGCAAGCTTTTGAAGATGTTGCTGAAGTCGACGCCCGGGTTTCTGTATGCTATCTTCACCAACAACCTCCGGAGAACTCCCCGGCAAAGCCTGCGTGACTCGTCGGCCAGTTGAGCCTTGTGATTGACTTGGAGCTGTTGGAGTGCTTCTTCTACTCCGTCGAAGAACTCGGCTAGCTTGACGCTAGTTTGCGTGTTCTTGTCGGTGGAGTACCCAAAGTCCGGCACCTTCAGGGCAGTCAGCTCCTTGTCGATGTCCTCGGCGGCGCTGGCAAGCCTGTCTGTGAAGATCCCCACGTTATCCCTGAACTTCTTGTGGGTTGCAATAGCGTCTTGAAGCAGACCCTTTTCCTTCTGGAGCTCTGTCATTAGAAGCCCTTCGCGCTTTCTGGTGGTGTCGAGCGTCTCCTTCAGCGTGGTCAGCTTCAGCTTCAGGTCTACTCTGGAGTCGTTGGCGGCGGCAAGCAGATTGTTCTTCTTGGCTATGGTAACTTGCATCTCCGCCAAAGTGTGGGTCACCTTTGCCCTCTCACTTTCAAGCGTTGAGAGCTTGTCACCGTTTGCCTTGAGGGCGGCCTCTAGTCTTGCCACTTTCTCCTCCGTTTCCTTCCTGTTCACTTCTGCAGCAGCGACAGCATTGGTGGCCTCCACCAACTTGCTGGCGTACTCTTGGGCCAAGGCTTCAATTTCCTTCTGGTGTTTTTGTGCCTGCCCCTGGGTCCGCTCTGCGACAAGTCTTGCCACCTCCTCGTCTTTCTATCGGAGGGTTTCGGCAAGTTTCCTCTTGCGCTCGGCAAGTTCTTCTTCGTGGGCATCAAGGTCCACTTTCCGCTGGTTCAGATCACCGGCCTGAGCAGACATCTCCTTGGCGGTCTTCTCCTGTTTTTGTTCAATGTCTTGCTTCATCAGGAGGAGGGCCTGCCGTTCTTCGGCCAGCTGTGCCCGCTTGACCTCCAACGCATTAAGAGATCGCGCGCGGACGTCCGCCAAGATCTCCGCGCGCCTCAACATGTCAGCTTCGGCCTTCTCGATGAGCGCCTCCCTGGAAGCTAGCTTCTCCCGTCGGGCGCGATGTAGATTCAGCAGCTTTTGAAGCAGTTGCTCCTCTTCAGACGTGCTGCTGCTGCTGGCGCCTGGCGCATCCACAAGCTGGAGCCCGGCAGCGGCAAGGATCTCCTCGTCCACAACATCCTCCTCGGTTGGTGCTCTGGAGCCCACCGTCCAGGGGAGGCTGACGTAGACGTTCTCGCCGACCAGGATGTATTTGCTTGGCGGAGGCGAGTTGGGCGCTGCCGCCTCGTCAGTGGTTGAAGGACCCGTGGTCGGAGTAGCGCCTGGCGCTCCTGTGGCCTCAGGGCCGTCAGTACGACCACCGGCTCCCTCGCTGGCCTCCTCAGCAGCCTTCTGGGCGGCCTCAGCTTCAGCAGCCTTGGCGGCTTCATCGGTGGGTGCCTTGGCGGTATTATCCTCGGCGGCCTTGCCGGCCTCTTCGGCAGCATTGGCAGTTTCTTCGTCGGCAAGCTTGTCGGCTGCCAGCTTGTCGGCCTTGGCAGCGGCGGCCTTGGCAGCCTCGTCGTCGACGGCCCCTGTGGTGTTCTCCTCGGCAGAAGAGTCAATGTTCATTGGCTCCACCGAGGAGGGCTCTGCCAACCCGAGAAGTAAGGCAAAAAGAGCTTCAGGAAGAAATTCAAGAAGACAAAAGAAAGAAAGCAGAAAGAGTTTTGCGGCAAGTGGGTTTACCCGTGTTGAGCTCAGGAGCGGTGGTCTCCCCTCCCCCGTCAACGTTTGTCATTGGGGTGGGGTCGCCAGCGCTGGTGCTTGGCACTTCGGCGCTTGCCGGCTCCTCTTCGTGGCTCGGCTCGCTAGTGGGAGCCCTTACCGGAGATCTTCACCTTGGCGGTGTGGTCGAGGGGGGTGGTACTTCTGGAGCACCTTCAGATGGCTCCACTTGCTGCTCCTCTCCTCCACGCCCAAAGATGTCAGTGACAAAATGCTTGTTCCTCAGCGACCGCCAGCGAAAGGTAGTTGAAATACTTACGCTGGGGGCTGCGCTGGGGGCTGCGACGAGGGCTGGGCTCCGAGCTGGTCGGCATGGTCTCAGACGCTCTCCCGGTGGTTGCCGTGGGCTCATCTTCGACGACCACCACGGTCTTGCTCGTCGAGACCTTAGCTCTCTTCCTTGTCCTCTCCGCCAAGGTTTCCTTCCTGCGGAAGCAAGGCCGGAGCGCGACAAGTGAGGACAGAAACAAAACCTTACAAAGATTGAGGGTCGCGGCAAGGGAACTTACTCTTCCTCGTCGTCCTCTTCGCTGAGAGCGGAAAAATCAAAGTCCGCCTCCGTGTGAGGAGGGGGAGGAGGGGGAGCTGGACTCCTTGGCCGCTTGGCGGGGGTAGTAGCAGCGGTCTTTGATGACCCTGCTCCAGTTGCCGGGGCCGCGTGAGACGCTCCCGCAGCACCAGCCCTTGCCGCGGTCGAGCGCGTCGAACGGCGCTCCGGCGGTTGTTGAACCTCTTGCCGCTCAGCCACTTTGCCAAGCCTGCGAAGGCGTTTCCTCCTCCGAGGGGCTGGGGACTCTGACTGCGGTGGGCTTTCGGTGCCCTCCTCGGAAGAGGAGCCCTCATCCTCCGAGCTGCCTGACTTGTCGGCAGGCTGGCTTGGCCCGACATCCTTGCCGGGTGCGGCGAGCTCGCCCTTCCCGGCAAGCATCCCCTGCTCGGCAAGGATCTCCTTTTGTGCCTCGTCGAGCTCCGCCAAAGTATAACCAAAATCGCCAGCTTCCCTGGCGAGCCTGTCCTCCTCCACTCTTCGAGCAATGAATTCTATTTCTTGCTCAGTGGTGTTGCGGACGAGCCACTCCTCCTCCCGGACCTGCTTTTCGACCGTGGAGTCAAAGAATCGCCGCACGTCTTCTTCGAGCGGCACGTCCCAAGTTGCTTCAAGGCTGTGCGCATTGCAGAGCGGCATCATAGCGATGATTGTACTCAATGCGGAGTTGTTGCAAAGGGGCACGATGTGCTTCGGCAGCGTGAACACCTTGTCGCGCTTCTCTGGATCTGTCTCTTGCTTGAACAGTTCTCGCATGAAAAAGTCGTGCTGTAGAACTGTGAAGTTGTTGATCAGTCCAGGGCGCAGCCGCATGATATCGGCTGGGTTCTTCCAATCAGAGGCCGGCCTTCCTCTCTGCTGCAGAGGAGCAATGCAGCGGCGGAGGAAGTCTGCGCCAACCATCCCTATGGTGAGCCCGGCCTCCCTGAGCCGTATGATCCTGGTAGCGGCAATCTCCAGCTTTTTGTCCTGGGGATCCAGATCGCTCCAGTCTGTGCCACGCGCTGCTGGGGTCTTGCGAAGCGCACAGTATGGTGGCGGCTCGTCGTCAATGATCCAACACCATTCAGACCGGATTTCTCCCCATCTTGGGCGGAGATCCCCCTTCTGATAATGCTCCTTGGCGCCCAATCTTGAAACGAACGAGACGCCAACAGTGAGAGGCTCCCCCTTTTCAGCACGGGGAGTGAAGTAATGCCTGAACAGCGCAGTGTTGGGTGCGACGCCAACGAAGTTCTCGCACAGATGCGCAAATATTGCCATGGTGGATACGGCATTCGGTGTGAGATCCAGCAGATGGAGGTTGAAGGTGTACATGACGTCGCTAAAGAAATCCGAGTACGGTGGGCAGAGCCCGCACCAAAAGTAGCAAGCGAAGAAGGGGTACTTGCTCACTTCGCTCTCGTTGGTGGCTGGGCGAACGCGGGTGGCCGGATGCGCCTTGGTCCTCGCGGCCCACATGCCTTGGAACTTGGCCTTCAGATCCGCCCCCGTGAGCGTCGGAGCGAAGAGCGCGTACTTCTGCCTCTTCAACTGCGCCTGGGTCTCCGTCCTTGAGGACTTCCCCGTCTTCCCCTTTTCTCATTTGGGAGGCATGGCGAAGGCGGAGCTGAGGACCGAGGGAGATGCAGACGCGCGCGGTGGCGGAGGATTGGGAAACCGCTTTGTTTTAGAGCGGAGGAAGAAGAAGGCGGAGATTTGGAGATCGAGAATGGTGAGAGGGGTGTGTGAGTGCTTCTGCAGGTCCCTCTTTTTATGGGGAAAGATGCGGAACCATCCGCCCCTTCGTCATTCGAGATAGCTGCCCACGCTTCCCATGCTCCGCATTCAACGCGCGACGCGTGGGAGAGCATGCAATTAAACAGCATAGGGACGTTTCGGCTTATCCCAGCCACGCGTGCCCATGCACTGTTTGGGCCTGGCCCAACAACGCCCGGCACATTGTGTGGCCCAGGCCCGGGGGCTCCTGTCGGTGTACTAGAATAGGGGTACCCTAGTACCCCGTACTTGTGCACGGGCAGTAGTAGCATCCCGCGGCCAGGCTTGCGGGAGGACAGCCAGAGAGAAGCTCAAGATTATTAAGCCATTCAAGAACAAAGTATACAAAGCAAGAGTTAAGGCCCCGGCAAGAGGAGCTTGCCGGGAGGGACAGCTAAGGCCCAGCCTGGGCATTGCTGAAGCAGAGTACTTGCCGCGGCAAGGTACTTGCCCCGGCAAGTCATTGGCTACGGCAAGGTATTGGCTACGGCAAGATAGCGGCTGCGGCAAGGTACTTGCCCCGGCAAGTTACCTTGCGCGGCAAACTATGGGTTGCGGCAAGCTGTCAGGTGCGGCAAGGTCTTGCCGCGGCAAGCGTTACTGTACCACTGTGCTACTGTGCTGCTCCGGTGCCTCTGCCAGCGTGGCGCTCTGGGTCCTTCCAAGCGTGCGTGGCAGGGCACTGTGTAGACGGCGGTGCACTGTAGCTAGCGGTGCAGGAGCAGGTGGGATAGGCTTTTCCCACGTCCAAGACGTCCGGGTACATGTATGTGGACAGCAAAGGCATGGGCATTTAATGCCCTTGTCCCCTGTCGTTAGTGGTAGGTAGGACATGTCATCCTGGTAATAGTGGCCTTACTGTAGCAACTTTCCACCTCTACCTTTACTGTTTGCCACCTGTTGGTGACCCCTTTGTGCGTATAAAAGGAGGCCCATAGGCAACGTGGAGGGGGAAAAAGAGGAACTGGGAGATGGAGAACTCCAGTATTGTACGCAGCTACTCGGTACTGTTGCGCTCCTGGAGCTAGAACAATCATACAGATAATAAACCAAAAAGCAGGAGTAGGGTTTTACGCATCCGTGCGGCCCGAACCTGGGTAAATCTCTCTCGTGCACTGTCGTGTTCTTCGCTAGATTTTCTCTTCGTGCGACCGTCTCTCCCTGCCGAACCTAAAGGGGTCCTTCCTTGGGTCCCATAGGTGATCGCGGATTCGTCCCCGACACACTCTCTGTGGGGACTTTTTGGTTTCTGAGGTATATATATAGCATCCTATATAGGACTACGTACCACCGTCTACATGTGGCCCAAAGAGGTGTTTGTGTGATGTTTGAATACGCAACACACACATGGTTATAGGATGCTCACTCGCGTGCGATGTACGCTTCGTTCCTGTGGGCCCGCGAGGTCGTCGTCCATCACTTTGACCCAACGAGATAGAGGCACATTTGAAGAACAAGGAGGCTTAATTCTTTGAGGGCTGTGTTAGGGTAGGAGTATATATATAGTACGTGTCGAAGGGAGGATAGGACCAACATATACTAGGTGTCACATGAACCTCACTCTGTGTGGGGACTTTGTGGTTTTTAAGGCAAATGCCACATCAAAAGGTTGTGCATGAGGTATTCAAAACATCACAACCACACACCTCTCCATATATATGTTTTGGCACGCAAGTGATGGTGGTTGTCCTGTGGCACTCACTCACGTGGTTATCGGCGATGTTTCCATCTGTCGGCCCGCTGGTCCATCACTTTCACCGACAGCGAGAGAGGTTAATTATTTTGACTTAGGTGGGGATTAATTTTTTGTTTGTCTCACGATATAGGTCATGATGTGAGATTACATACATAATAGTGCATGTGTACACATGAATCCATCCCGCTGGATCGAGGTGGGGGGCGAGCACACGACACATCATGAACCTCTTGCTCTGTGTGGGGACCTGTGCGATTTTGAACGCATGCACCACATCAGTGTTGTGCATTAGGTATTCAACACATATGCATGCATCACGCACCTCCATAAATATGTTTGGGATACATGCATGCAATGGTTGTCTTTGGACACTCTCACTCGCTTGGTTATGGGCGGCAAGCCTATATATATTCATGGGCCCGCGTGGACGTCCATCATTTCGATCGACGACGAGAAAGGTTACCAGGGTGGATTCTTCTTCTTTGGTTTGTGTTACCGTATAGTAGGTCGATCATTCCAGGCCTAATTAAGTTTGAGCGCATGCATGCTACGCATCGTGAACCCTCGCTCAGTGTGGGGATTTTACTGTTCCAAAGAATGGTGCCACATCAAATTCGTGCATTGCATATTCAAACACCACACACACCACTTCCATATCCATAATTGGGCCACATGCACAGAGTGGGTTTTCTCTTCAGACAGTACTCCCTCGCGAGGTTATCGGCGACAAGCTAGCCCATTTTGCGGGGCCGTGTGGACGTCCATCACTTTGACCAACAACAAGTGAGAGAGGTTATGCGATCAAGTTGGATTATGTTTGGTCCGTGTTACAATACGTCTTGGTGAGATGCCCTCCCCCCCCCCCCCAACACGTGTCTGTGTGGGGAGGCTACTTCACACTACCTGCAACCTCCGTGGGGTCAGGGAAGTCCAGTTATTTTGCGAGGCACATGTGCCACATCAAAGTTGTGAATGGTAGTTAAATATCACGCCACACCCTTTTCATACATATAGTATAGGGCCACCCGCAGGTGGTTCGTATGTGGCCTCACCCATCTCCCGCCACAAACACACATTTGTGGGTCGGCACACGGTCCACCTTTGTCCGGAAGCGAAAGGGGAAGTTTGACCATATATATGATGGACTCCTATAGGTTTTGTGTTACGGTAGGGTGAGATTTCAAACTGAACTATCTGGGGGCATGCATTCATAGCTAGGATTCCCTTACCACCGACACGAAGTGGGGTTCGTAGGGGGTGGCTGACTAGCAATACTGTGCGCTTTGTGTGATAGGTGCCACATCAAAGTTGTGCATTGGGTATTCGAACATCAAACCACCCTTTTCATACATATATTTTGTCCACATGCAAGTGTGTTCGTGTCCTGACCCTTTCCCGCGTTATTCTTTTTCCCAAATTTATAAACAGCACACGAGTTGGATGCAGAAACCGTCTGTGATTGGGTACGCAACAAATACGGTTTGGTCAGACTACCCGTGTGCCACGCCCGTGCCCCTGCAGTCACTCACATCAGCACAGTAGATTGGGCTCCACGAGGCTTGCCTCCCGCTCTCAAAAATATCTACTGCCTCGTAATCTCGAAAATATCTACCACCTGGAAGGTTTTTATGTTTGATAGCACACGATTAGTATGTGCGAACCGTGTGCGATGTCTGTTACTCCCGCTCTGCTTCAATCCCTTGATTCAAATTTTCAGTAGCCCCGGCATTTTACTCCCGCCTCTGCATCCCTCACAATCTCAAAAATATCTGCTCGCCCTTAATTCAAATTTTCAGTAGCCCCACCTTATTACTCCCGCCTTTGCATCCCTCACAATCTAAAAAATACCTGCTCTCCCTTGATCCAAATTTTCAGGTCTGCTACCACGGCGCGGCGGGTAGGCTCAATTTCCCCTTCGCACACGTCCGGTCGACCTCGTTCCGTCGAAGCCTGGGGTGGTGAGCACGGCTATGGCTCGGGAGGACCGCGAGGCATTGGAGCGCCTCGAGGCTGAGGCCGCCAACAAGGCCTACATGCAAGAGCTCCGCTGGCAGCACCCTGAGCTCGTGGAGGCGGAGCGGTGATCTTTTCTGGCGCGGAGGGCGGCGGGGTTCTCATGCTCTCCTCCGATGACGAGGTCGAAGACGGCGAGGACGGTGGCGTGGAGGGCATCGAGGTGGGCGGCGAGGACGAGGAGATTGATGTCGATGAGTGGAGGAGTGTCTTCCCCAACGACCCCGACGACGGCACCGGCCTGGACCCGGCTCGCGGCACACCATACCTGATGAGGAAGGATTGGCTCGACCTCCACTTCGACCGAAAGTAGTTTAGTTTAATTTAAATTTATGTTTTATGTTCGTTTATGCAAAACTATCTATGTTTATCTTTGAATGCATGCTACTTTCGGTTGAACCTACTTTGAACTTGATCAAATTGAAGTTTACAACGTTAAGTTTAGGGGATCGACTAGAAACAGCCAAAAATTGCTAGAGTATATATATATATATCCATTAAGGGTTTTAGTCCGTTAACTTTGAAAGGATCGTCTAGAGATGGCCTTATGCCTTGTTTATTTCAGTTCTTCATGCTCCATATGTGCAACTATTTGCCGTGCAGTTCAATTTCATCAATAATAGTTTCAACAATACCACTATGAATTACGATATTTGGTTGCTGTTAAGGATGTTGCAGTTAACATGCCTTTTCATTTTTTTTACAATAACTAGTGTACTTTAGACCTGCACAATACCTGTTTGAATGACTATATTTGCTTGTTTTTAAATGTTATGCCTGTTGCAGTTAACACACCTTTCCACTTCTTGTTTTGCTTAACTAGCATGCTTAAACCTGCACACTGAAGCTATCATTTGTAGATTATGTTGTCTACCATGGATATACTTGGTTGATGTTTAGCCTGTTGTGCTTAACAGGCCTTTATATGTACTCATACAGGACAATATTTAGAATAGCTGCTGTTTTCCATTGAGGTTAGTTTCATCGCATTGCTTATATGTACTCACTATTCAGGATATCGGTAGTTGGTACCATATAGCCTAGGGGCTGATAAGGGATTAATCGTCGAATCGGACATTTCAGTGAATATATCTGTAACCCATTTATCGGTAGGTTAACTAGGGCCATATTTAATATATCTAAGGCTACATAGCAACATGCATTGTACTGAATGACTAAATATGCAATCCCAGGCTACATAGCAACAAGGAAGAGTGTTTCCTTAATGTTCTGATGATGTCTAGATATATATGTAATAAGATCTTATATAATGACATGGAGGGAGTGTTGTACTACATCATTTTGCAATTGTTGTTTAGCTTCTAATATTAGCTTGGTGCTTTTAGGTACATATGTCATTGCCAAAGATCCACACTTTGACCCTTTCTACGTATGGGGCAAAGAGATATTCATGAACCAGCATCAAGTGAGGAAACTGATAAAGATTGTTATTAAAATGGGTCAAAAGATGCCAATCGAACTATTTGTTTACACTTTATGCAAGACAACAGTGAACCGCGGGATGGTAAGTAAGAACTCTGTAGCCTTCTTTTTACTACCATAATGAGTTGTGTTAGATGACAATGTCTGAATCTTTTTCCTTTGCAGTGGATCCTGAAGCAGTTTAATCAAGATTACCTCTCAAACTACATGATTGGCGGCCGGCCATCACAAGGGGTTGGACTAGAGTAGTGCGTGCCTTCTGCATCGAGGAGAGCACAATAGGGCCATTCCGCTTCACCTTGTTCAGCAACCAAAATGTCTCTCGCCTCTTTCTTTACCATCTATAATAGTACAAGTATACAACCCTGGTTCATCATTCTTTATTTGGTGCTTATGTAATTCTTGAACATATGTACCTGTGAATCAAATAATGCATTAGTTGTTTAAACCTGATGGATATGAATAAAGCTATAGACTACTTTCAAATTCAAATTAGGTACAATTTTAAATAGCAGTAATTAAATTAGGGTGAAATTACGCTCTGCAGGTCATTACGGCGCACACGGTCTGTAAAGCACAGCGTGTGTGATATACATCATAATCCGACATGGTTCACGGAGTGGACAAGTGTGTAACCATGCACACAGTTGCCATTTGCAAAGCGTGTGTGATGTCAGACAATATCACAAACGGTGCGGGAAAACTAAATGTGTGTGATTGTCGACCTATCATACACGGTTTACAATGATGAATAGTTTGTGATGTGTCAGGCATCATAAACGTAGAGCCAGTTTGGTACGTGCCTAGAAAAATCCCGTGCCTGGAATGTGCCTGGAATGCGCCTGGTTTTAGGTAAAACCATAGAACTCCGACTGTGATGGTAATGCAAGCACAAACGAGTAGCAAGGATGAAGCGTTTGGGATATTCGAGATATCAGAAACAGTTTTATTGGGACAACTGTATGCATCAAGGCTCCCTATCCCAGACGGTTTCTGGGTCGTGTAGGAAGGAACCCCCTATTGCAGTCACTCACTTGGCGACGGTTCAAAACATCGTCGCGGAAAGGGCTTAAAACCCATTTGTATAGCACCTCGATGTACCAGTGATTAGTCTCACTTACAAATTCATATACTTCAATTAAAGAATATGATGATCAATTTCATCAATGAATTTCATTAGTAAGCATATAACAAGCAGCATAGGGATGTGTGAAATGAAGAATTCATTTCATCATGATTAGCTTGTATCCCAACAAGCATTATGTCAGTCCTTCAGCAAATTCATCAGACATTCATTGTGTCTGAAGACCTGACCCTGCAGAAGAGATTAGTTCTTCTTCTTAACCACCCACATCTGAATGGGTTGCTGAGAAGCAATGTAATGCAAAGCATTGATAGAGAATTTAGGCATTGAAGAATATGCATTCCGCTTCACAGGAGGAGTATAGTACTCATAAGAGTATGCAGAGAAATTCTTACTAGTTTTGTGCACATAGTGATTTGAAGAATAACACACATATTCACCAGATCAATGTTTGTTTCCCTGCATTGAAGTGTTAGTACGAGCATGAGTTGGTCTACGTCCATTTGACGACTTTGGTCCGGGTGAAGAATTTGCCCTGGGATTGTTCCTTTTCTTCGGTGGTGTCATGATGACATTCACCTGAAGATTTTGAAGAACACTTTTGGGCACCCAGATTTTCTTCACTGGGGAACCATTCCTGTAGTTAGTACCAACAAATCTAGCAAATACTTCACCATTTTGATTTTTGAATAGCTTATAGTTGGAGTCAAATGACTCATCTAAAGAATGTGGAGTATCATAGTTATAGCCAAATAGAGTGGATGGATCAACTGGAGGTCCTTTTGCAGCAACCCATGTGGTTTTGGGATACTGCTCAGGTCTCCAATAAGATCCATCTGCGTTCAGCTTTCCCTCAAAAGAAATACCCTCTTTCCTAGGGTTCCTGCTCAGAATTTGCTTCTTGAGCACATCACAAAGAGTTTGGTGCCCTTTGAGGCTTTTGTACATGCCTGTGACGTACAGTTCCTTCAGACCTGCATTTTTGTCAGCAACACTTGTGGTCTCGTCAGATGAGGGGATTGAAACCATAGAGATATTTGAAGAAATAGCAGCAGTTGAAGCATTTGAACATTCAGCTGAGGAATTTGCATTATCACATTCAAGGCATTTTAAGAATGGAGAAACAAATTCTTCTTGAGAAGTGTTGATCTGTTGAGCGAGTAATGAATCGTTGTCTTTCTGAAGATCATCATGAGATGCTCTCAGCTTTTCGAGTTCTTGCTTCCTTTGAAGAAATTCATAGGACAACTTCTTGTGTGTAGTTGAGAGGGCCACATGAAGACTTTCAAGTTCGTCATATTGTGACTTTAGGTGTCTGAGGTCCTCAGACAAGCCTTGACTGCGATCCATTTCCTCATCTAACAGATCATCACTTTTGTCTAGCAATTTTTGAATCTTCTCCATAGCATTTTGTTGTTTAGTTGCAATTTTAGCAAGTTTCTTATAGCTAGGTTTTGCTTCACATTCAGAGTCATCCTCACTTGAGGTATTAAAGTAAGCTTCTCATGAGGTTACCTTGGCACCCCTTGCCATGAAGCAGTAGGTGGGAGTGTAGTCATCACCATAGTCTTCAGTGTTGGTGGAATCACCTTTTTCTTCATGGTCGAAGATGGACTTGCTGACAAAATCCGTAGCGAGGGCCAAGCTTACAACTCCAGAGTCAGATTCTTCCTCATATTCTTCCTTAGAATCCATTTCCCAATGAAAGCGCGAGCCTTGCCGAAGGTACTTTTCTTCTTTGATGAGAACTTTGATGAAGATCTTGACGACTTTTTCTTATTGTCATTAGAGTCATCATCCTTGCTAGAACTTTTCTTCTTTGAGCCCTTTTTCCAGAGAGGACAATCAGCAATGTAATGACCAGCCTTTTTGCACTTGTGACACGTTCTTTTGTCATAGTCTCGAGCAGAAGCTTCAGTGTTCTTCGAGTCGTACTTTGAAGATTTTCCGAAGCGGTTCCTCTTGGAGAACTTCTAAAATTTCCTCACAAGCATAGCCAGTTCTCTCTCAATTTCCTCAGCGCCATCAGTGCTGCATTCTGACACTTCTTCTTCAGATGAAGAAATTGTCTTGGCTTTAGCCTTAGCCTTCAAAGCGCAAGATCGTCCATAGCTGGGACCATACATATCTCTCTTCTCAACTTGCTGAAATTCATGAGTATTGAGTCTCTCAAGAATATCAGCCGGATCAAGTGACTTGTAATCTAAACGCTCTTGAATCATCAGGGCCAAGGTGTCAAAGGAGCTGTCAAGAGATCTCAGTAATTTCTTCACCACCTCGTGGTCAGTGATGTCAGCAGCACCTAGTGCTTGAAGTTCATTGGAGATATCAGTGTGGCGATCGAAAGTTTGCTGAACATTTTCATTGTCGAGTCTTCTAAAGCGATTGAAGAGATTGCGGAGCACGTCAACACGTGAGTCACGCTGAGTCAAAATGCCTTCATTGACCTTGGAAAGCCTATCCCAGATAAGCTTCGCTGTTTCCAGAGCACTCACTCGATCATATTGTCCTTTGTTGAGATGTCCACATATGATGTTCTTCGCTTGAGAGTCGAGTTGCTTGAATCTCTTCACATCAGCAACATTGACGCGGGCAACAGAGGGAACACTGTTCTCAACAACGAACCAGAGATTGTTGTCAATTTCCTCAAGATGCATGCGCATCTTGTTCTTCCAGTAAGGATAGTCAGTGCCATCAAAGATGGGGCACGCAGTAGAAACCTTGATCATACATGTGGTCGACATAACTAAAACTCTAGGTGGTTAAACCAAAATCACACAGAACAAGGGAGTACCTTGCTCTGATACCAATTGAAAGCGCAAGTTATCTCCCAGAGGGGGTGAATGGGAGATTTTTAGAAATTCATCAAACTATGAACAATTTGACAAAAAACAGAATGAAGAAATAGAAACGCAAGGGAAACTAAGTCATCACAGAATCAGAGTACATGCAATCAGGATACGTAACACTGAAGAACATGCAATCATACAAGCATGAAGAATATGAACTAAGGAAATGAAAGATAGCATGGTGAAATACATCAGTTCAAATTCGTCAGAGGATAGATCACAAATTCTTCAGTAGCGGAATAATGTAAGAGAGGGTGAGGAATTTGAAACCAGGTTGGCTCGATGAAGACAATGGAATTTTGTAGACCAGTTCCAGTTGCTGCATCAACTGTACATCTGGTTGAGGCGGCTGAGTCGCAACTCAGAGGACACACAGTCCTCGCCATATTCCTCTTGAGCTAAGGCCCGCAAACCTCGCCCAATCACTTGTGGTAAGTCTTCAAGGTAGACTTCCAAAACCTTCACAGACTAGTTCACCGGCACACCACAATGACTTTTGGTGTACTCAAAACTTGACGCCTAACCATCTGGAAGAATGACAGTCTTCAAAGTTAAAAGGTGTCAGGTTACACAGATCAATCTCTTCAGTGATGCTCAATCACTTTGGCTCTGGGTTTTTCCTCACTTAAGATTCTCTCAAAGTCGTCGGAGGATGGGTTGCTCTCTTATGACAAGTGTCAAGTTCTCTCGGAGTAGCCAACCAACTAGTGATTGTCGGGGGCGATGATGACCCACAAGTATAAGGGATCAATCGTAATCCTTTCGATAAGTAAAAGTGTTGAACCTAACGAGGAGCAGAAGGAAATGACAAGTGGTTTTTAGCAAGGTATTTTCTGAAGCACTGAAATAGTCGGTAACAAGTAGTTTGATAGCAAGATAATTTGTAACGAGCAAGTAACGGTAACGGTAAATAAAGTGCAGCAAGGTAGCCCAATCCTTTTGTGGCAAAGGACAGGCCAAAATGGTCTCTTATGATAAGCAAAGCGTTCTTGAGGGTACACGGGAATTTCACCATATCGCTTTCATCATGTCTGTTTGATTCGTGATCGCTACTTTGATAATTTGATATGTGGGTGGACCGGTGCTTAGGTGTTGTTCTTACTTGAACAAACCTCCTACTTATGATTAACCACCTCGCAAGCATCCGCAACAACGAGAAAATTATTAAGATAAAATCTAACCATAGCGTTAAACTTTTGGATCCAAATCGGTCCCTTACGAAGTAGCGCATAAACTAGGGTTTAAGCTTTTGTCACTCTAGCAACCCATCATCTAATAACTACTCCACAATGCATTCCCATAGGCCAAAATATGGTGAAGTGCCATGTAGTTGACGTTCACATGACACCAGTAAGGGAATCACAACGTACATATCATCAAAATATCGAACACATATCAAGTTCACATGATTACTTGCAACATGACTTCTCCCATGACCTCAAGAACAAAAGTAACTACTCACAAATGATAAACATGCTCAAGATCAGAGGGGTATTAAATAGCATAATGGATCTGAATATATAATCTTCCACCAAATAAATCATATAGTAGTCACCCACAGGTACCAATCTGAGGTTTCGGTACAAAGATTGAACACAAGAGATAAACTAGGGTTTGAGAGGAGATAGTGCTATTGAAGATGTTGATGGAGATTACCCTCCCAAAGATGAAAGGGTTGTTGGTGATGACGATGATGATGATTTCCCCCTCCGGGAGGGAAGTTCCCCCAGCGGAATCGCTCCGCCGGAGGGCAAAAGTGCTCCTGCCCAAGTTCCGCCTTGAGACGGCGGCGCTTCGTCCTGAAAGTCCCCCTCTGATTTTTCTAGGTCAAAATGACCTATATACCAGAAAATGGGCACCAGAGGTGGGCCGAGGAGGGCACAACCCACCAGGGTGCGCCTGGGGGCCCAGGTGCGCCCTGGTGTCTTTTGCTCACCAGGGTGGCCCCCTCCGGTAGTTATTTGCTCTAGTATTTTTTATATATTCCAAAAAAATTCTCTGTAAATTTTCAGCTCATTTGGAGATGTGCAAAATAGCTAACTCTGATGTAGCTTTTTCAGGTCCAGAATTCCAGCTGCCGGTATTCTCCCTCTTTGTGTAAACCTTGCATATAATGAGAGAAAAGGCATATACTCCAAAAAGCATTATTATGCATAAAAACATTATAAATAATAGTAGGAAAACATGATGCAAAATGGACGTATCAACTCCCCCAAGCTTAGACCTCACTTGTCCTCAAGCGAAAAACCGAAATAAAAAAACATGCCCACGTGCTTAGAGAGAGAGGTGTCAATAAAAACAAAATACGGACATAGAAGCATCATGCTTATTATTTTAATAGCAAAGAACTTTTAACATAAAACTTTATCACATAACTTTTATCATATAACTTCTCATGAGCAAGTAACAATTCATCACAACATTGAAGTATAAAGCAAAAACCTTATTGAAAACCAACAAACTATGTTCTCAGTCAACTTTGCAACTACAATTCATCATATTTTCAGGAAGGGTCACGTATCGGAGCCTTTAGGCAAGTCCACATACTCAACCATCATTTAACCTTCTATGATTGCTAACACTGACAGCATACCCATGAACAAAAAGTTTCAACTAGGCACATAGAAAGATAGGGGCTTATAGTTTCGCCTCCAAATGTATTCACCTCAAGGGTGATGTCAACAATAATAACTCATGCTCACTCATATCCAACTGGATATATGTGCCTAGATCTTTCCTCGCCACATGATGCTTGCAAAAAGAGAAAATAAATGCATAAAAGTAAAAGATAGGCCCTTCGAAGAGGGAAGTAGAGGTTGTCATGCACTTTTTGTTTGTATGCCAAATCCCTTAATGCAAAAGAACATCACGTTATATTGCCCCTTATGATAGCAACCTTTATTATGCAGTCCATCGCTTTTATTACTTTGCCATCATAAGTTCGTACAACGCTCAATTTTCTCTTACTAAATGATTCAACACATTTAGAAGCAATTTTTATTGCCTTATTGCACCGATGACAACTTACTTGAAGGATCTTACTCAATCCATAGGTAGGTATGGTGGACTCTCAAAAAGATTTTGGGTTTAAGGGTTTTTGGATGCACAAGTAGTATCTCTACTTAGTGCGGAGTTTTTAGCTAGAAAAGATATTGAGCAAGCACCACATGTTGAAGGATCTATGACAATATAACTTCTTTGTGAATATGAACAAACATAAATCATTACATTATCTTCCTTGTCCAACGTCAACAATTTTGACACATAATATTTAATGGGGGATCACAACCATAAAAGATGTCCAAGATAGTGTATTTGTATGTGAATCTTCTCTTCCCTTATTAATTCTTTCATGAATTGCATCATTGACCAATGCTATGTTTGTCAATCGCTAACAAATTTTACCACTTATACTTTTCCTTATGTGATGTCATTACTTACCATAAGATTAGCATGTGATATTTTCCATTTATTTTCCTTTCTTTTTATTGGAACAAAAGAGTAAAGAAACAAAACTCAAACTACTCTTTATTATATATCTCGTACACGATTACATAGATAGATCACTAAGCAAGCACTCAAAAAGAAAGGATCGAACTAAACTTTTATTCAACTAAATCATAGGATAACTAAATATCGAACTAAAATAGATAAAGGCAAAGATAGTGGTGGTGATACGATACCGGGGCACCTCCCCCAAGATTGGCACAAGCCAAGGGGAGTGCCCATACCATGAACTAAAGTCTCCTTTGGTGGTGAAGAAGGTGATGGTGGTGTGGTCATGTTCTCTAATATACTCATGAGTAGCTCCCTCAAACCTTGAATCTCTCGAAGGGCTTGATGAAGTAACTCAATATTTTTCTCCACTTCAGCCATAATATGTTCATTCTCCGGGCCCCAAGAGTTTGTTCCTGCATCACTTTCTCTTGGACGAGGTGTGTCCCAATTGGATGGTAGGTGCACACGAGGAGTATTCTTGAACCCATAATTTTGAATCAAATTGTAAAAATTGTTTCGATGTAACCTGTGTAAAGGCCTCCTCGGAGGGAGTTCTTCTTGCGCTTCGGGGCTTTCTTGGCTGTTTGTTAGTCTCATGGCCTGATGGGGATTAGGACGAGTGGAGATGCCGGCCAGTGTGCCCCTCTCGGACGCTGGAGGGTGAACTCCAAGTAAGCTCCCCTCACCTTCCTCCATGGAAACATCCTCAATTCCCTCTCCCTCTAGCTCCTCCTGTAGGAACCAAGCATCATCTTCCACGTTGTTGGAGGAGGGAGTAGACATGATGCCTAGCTTGACAGATTTGACAGAAAATAGCAAGAAACAAGAATAGAAGATTACTCCGCGATACGGTGGTCAATACGTTCGGGGGGTATATAAAGATTTTTTATCTTGGGAAACAAGAAAACGAGAGAAAAACGGAGTCGGGAAGGTTCCCGAGGTGGGCACAACCCACCTGGGTGCGCCAGGCAAGCCAGGCGCGCCCTGGTGTCTTGTGCCCTCCTCGGTTACCTTCCTGGTTGTTTCTTATTTTCCTAATTTTTGTAATGTTCCAAAACTGACAAAAAATATTTTTGTAGATTTTTTGGAGTCCGTTTACTTACCGTATCACACACCTCCTCTTTTTTAGTATTCTGGAGTGTTTCGGAAGGTTTCTTTTATGTGTTCCTCCAGTGTCATGGTTTGAATAATATTGCTTTCAAGTTTAATAGGAGTACCTGAGATATAGTGCTTGATTCTTTGCCCATTGACCACCTTCGGGTTAGTACCTTCGGCATTATTTATTTTGATGGCTCCAGAGTGATAAACCGAGTGATAGTATATGGTCCTTCCCATTTGGAGAGAAGTTTTCCTGTAAAGAATCTAAAACGAGAGTTGTACAAAAGAATATATTCTCCAACTTTGAATTCTCGGTTTTGGATTCTTCTGTCATGCCATCTTTTAACTTTTTCTTTAAATAATTTGGCATTTTCATAAGCTTGGGTTCTCCATTCATCTAATGAGCTAATATCAAATAACCTCTTTTCACCGGCAAGTTTGAAATCATAGTTGAGTTCTTTAATTTCCCAATATGCTTTATGTTCTAACTCTAAAGGCAAATGACAAGCTTTTCCATTAACCATTTTGCAAGGAGACATACTCATAGGGTTTTTATATGATGTTCTGTAGGCCCAAAGTGCATCATCCAATTTCTTAGACCAATTCTTTCGGAACATATTAACAGTTTTTTGTAATATTAATTTTATTTCTCTATTGCTAAGTTCATCTTGACCACTAGATTGAGGATTTTTAGGGTGATGCAATTCTATGGTTAACATCATATTTAGCAAGCATTTTACGGAAAGCACCATAAATAAAGTGTGAACCACATCAGTCATTAAATATCTGGGGACTCCAAACCTCAGGAAAATAACTTCTTTAAGCATTTTAATGGAAGTGTTATGATTAGCACTACTAGTTGGAATAGCTCCTACCCACTTAGTAACATAATCAACATCAACCAAAATATGTGTATACCCATTAGAGGAAGGAAAAGGTCCCATATAATCAAAACCCCAAACATCAAATGGTTCAACAGCAAGTGAATAATTCATAGGCATTTTTTGACGCTTACCGATACTACCAATTCTTTGACATTCATCACAAGATAAAACAAACTTATGGGCATCCTTGAAGAGAGTAGGCCAATAAAAACCAGATTGCAATACCTTATGAGCACTTCTATCTCCAGCATGATGCCCTCCATAAGCTTCGAAGTGACATTTCCATAGGATTTGTTCCTATTCATGCTCAGGTACACAACGTCTAATAATACCATCTACTCCTTCTTTATAAAGATGTGGGTCATCCCAAAAGTAATCATAGAAGAATTTTTTCTTTTGTTGGTATGTGAAACTAGGTGGTATGTATTTAGCAACAATATAATTAGCATAGTCAGCATACCACGGACTGTTATGAGAAACATTTATTGCAGCTAGTTGTTCATCAGGAAAGCTATCATCAATAGGTAGTGGGTCATCAAGAATATTTTCTAACCTAGACAAGTTATCAGCTACGGGGTTCTCAGCTCCTTTTCTATCAGTAATATGTAAATCAAATTCTTGTAGCAGAAGAACCCACCTAATGAGTCTAGGTTTAGCATCTTTCTTTTCCATAAGATATTTTATAGCAGCATGATCAGTGTGAACAGTTACTTTGGAATCAACAATGTAAGATCTGAATTTATCACAAGCAAATACAACTGCTAAAAATTCTTTTTCAGTGGTAGCATAATTTCTTTGGGCACTGTCTAGAGTTTTGCTAGCATAATGAATAACATTTAATTTCTTATCAACTCTTTGTCCTAGAACAGCACCAACAACATAATCACTAGCATCACACATAATTTCAAAAGGCAAGTTCCAATCAGGTGGTTGAACAATAGGTGCAGAAGTTACGGCTTTCTTAAGTGTTTCAAAGGCTTCTACACAATCATCATCAAAAACAAATGGAAGATCCTTTTGTAAAAGATTTGTAAGAGGCCTAGAAATTTTAGAGAAGTCTTTAATAAACCTCCTATAGAAACCAGCATGACCAAGGAAACTACGAATACCTTTAATATCTTTAGGACATGGCATTTTCTCAATTGCATCAACTTTAGCTTTATCCACCTCAATACCTTGTTCAGAAATTTTATGCTCCAAGACAATTCCTTCATTAACCATAAAGTGGCACTTCTCCCAATTCAAGACAAGATTAGTTTGCTCACATCTCTGCAAAACTTGATCAAGGTTGCTCAAGCAATCATCAAAAGAAGTTGCATAAACAGAAAAATCATCCATGAAAACCTCAACAATCTTTTCACAAAAATCAGAAAATATAGCAGTCATACATCTTTGAAAGGTTGCAGGTGCATTGCATAATCCAAAAGGCATACGTCTATAAGCATAA
The DNA here is from genome assembly GCA_011799875.1 of Thinopyrum elongatum. Lineage (NCBI taxonomy): Eukaryota > Viridiplantae > Streptophyta > Magnoliopsida > Poales > Poaceae > Thinopyrum > Thinopyrum elongatum. The sequence goes on from CM022300.1 coordinate 181,237,042, forward strand.
GTTCCAAAAGGGCAAGTAAAAGTGGTTTTCTCTTGATCAGGTTGTGAAACAGGTATTTGAGAAAAACCAGAATATCCATCCAGAAAACAAAAGTGTGTGTGCTTAGATAATATTTCCAACATTTGATCGATAAAAGGCAAAGGGTAATGATCTTTTCTAGTAGCTTTATTTAATTTTCTAAAATCAATTACCATTCTATAGCCAGTAACAATTCTTTGTGGAATGAGTTCATTTTTATCATTTGGAACAACAGTAATACCTCCCTTCTTAGGGACACAATGAACGGGACTCACCCATCTACTATCAGCTATGGGATAGATCATACCTGCTTCCAGAAGCTTTCATATTTTAGTTCTTACCACTTCTTTCATCTTAGGATTCAAACGTCGTTGATGATCAACAACTGGTTTAGCATCAGGTTCCATATTAATCTTGTGCTGACAGAGAGTGGGACTAATGCCCTTAAGATCATCAAGAGTATATCCAATGGCAGCACGGTGCTTCTTCAGAATTTTCAATAATCTTTCTTCTTCATGTTCTGAAAGGTTAGCACTAATAATAACAGGATATATCTTTTTCTCATCAAGATAAGCATATTTCAAAGTATCAGGCAATTGTTTTAATTCAAACACAGGATCACCTTTAGGTGGAGGAGGACCTCCTAGAGTTTCAATAGGCAAATTGTGTTTGAGCAGAGGTCGTTGTTCAAAGAAAATTTTATCTATTTCATTTCTTTCATGCATATGCATATCATTTTCATGGTCTAGCAAATATTGTTCTAGTGGATCAGTAGGAGGCACGGCAATAGCAACAAGACCAATTATTTCATCCTTACTAGGTAATTCTTTCTTATGTGGTTGTCTACTAAACTAGAGAAATTAAACTCATGTGACTCATTACCAATGCTAACACCGACAGTTTGTTTTTCACAATCTATTTTAGCATTCACGGTGTTCAAGAAAGGTCTACCAAAAATAATAGGACAAAAATCATCTTGTGGGGAACCAAGAACTAGAAAATCAGTAGGGTATTTTATTTTCCCACACAAGACTTCAACGTCTCTAACAATCCAAAGTGGTGTAATGGTGTCTCTATTAGCAAGTTTAATAGTAACATCTATATCTTCTATTTCAGTGGGTGCTACATCATTCATAATTTCTTGGTATAGGGTAAAAGGAATTGCACTCACGCTAGCACCTAAATCACATAAACCATGATAACAATGATCTCCTATTTTAACTGGGACAACAGGCATGCCAACGACAGGTCTGTGTTTATCTTTTTCATTGGGTTTGGCAATTCTAGCAGCATCATCGCAGAAGTAAATAACATGCCCATCAATATTTTCTACCAGGAGATCTTTAACCATAGCAACACTAGGTTCTACTTTAATTTGTTCAGCAGGTTTAGGTGCTCTAATATTACTTTTGCGAACCACAGTTGAAACCTTAGCATGTTCCTTTATCCTAACAGGGAAAGGTGGTTTTTCAATATAAGCAGTAGGCACAACTAGATCAACATTGTAAATACTCCCTCCGTCCCAAAATTCTTGTCTTAGATTTGTATAGATACGGATGTATCTAACACTAAAACGTAACTAGATACATCTGTATTTAGACAAATCTAAGATAGAAATTTTGGGACGGAGGGAGTAATAGTTTCATCTTTAACTATGACCTGTTCTTTAATTTCTTCTTGAATAGGTGGGTGATATTTAAACCACTTCTCCTTAGGGAGATCAACATGAGTAGCAAAAGATTCACAAAACGAGGCTACTATCACAGAGTCAAGTCCATATTTAGTGCTAAACTTGTAAAAAGCATCGGTATTCATAAAAGATTTAAGAAAATCAAATTCAAGCTTAATACCTGACTCTTTACCTTCGTTGAGTTCCCAATCTTCAGAGTTGTGTTTAATTCTTTCGAAAAGATCCCAACTGAATTCAATAGTCTTCTTCATAAAAGAACCAGTACAAGAAGTATCGAGCATGGATCGATCATCATGAGAAAGCCGAGCATAAAAATTCTGAATAATAATTTCTCTGGAGAGCTCATGATTGGTGCATGAATATAACATTGACTTAAGCCTCCCCAAAGCTAGAATTTCTCCTTCACAAGGCCAAAAATTATGTATATAATTCCGATCACGATGAACTAGATGCATAGGATAATTTTTTTGGTGAAATTCCAATTTCAATCGATTCCAGTTCCAAGATCCAATATCATCGCATAGCCTATACCATGTCAATGCCTTTCCCTTCAAAGATAAAGGGAAAACCTTCTTCTTAGCTTCATCTCTGGATAAACCTGCAAGCTTAAATAATCCATAAATTTCATCCACATATATCAAGTGCATATCAGGATGTTTGGTTCCATCTCCTGCATAAGGATTAGCTAGCAGTTGTTCTATCATACCCGAAGGAATTTCATAACCAATATTTTCAGTAGGTGCAGTAGGTTGAGGGGCAACTAATTGTGCTTCCGGTCAAGGTGAAGATACCCCAAACAAACCCCTCAAAGGATGGTTCTCCATAGTAACAAGTGACAATAAATTTCAGCACGTAGTAGTAATTTTTCCTTACCAATTTCCACTTACCAAGAGCGCTTCACTCCCCGGCAACGGCGCCAGAAAAGATTCATGATGACCCACAAGTATCGGGGATCAATCGTAATCCTTTCGAAAAGTAAGAGTGTCGAACCCAACGAGGAGCAAAAGGAAATGACAAGTGGTTTTCAGCAAGGTATTTTCTGCAAGCACTGAAATAGTCGGTATCAAGTAGTTTGCTAGCAAGATAATTTGTAACAAGCAAGTAACGATAACAGCAAATAAAGTGCAGCAAGGTATACCAATCCTTTTGTGGCAAAGGATAGGCCAAAACGGTCTCTTATGATAAGCAAAGCGTTCTTGAGGGTACACGGGAATTTCACCATATCGCTTTCATCATGTTTGTTTGATTCGTGTTCGCTACTTTGATCATTTGATATGTGGGTGGACCGGTGCTTAGGTGCTGTTCTTACTTGAACAAATCTCCTACTTATGATTAACCCCCTCGCAAGCATCCGCAACTACGAGAAAAGTATTAAGATAAAATCTAACCATAGCATTAAACTTTTGGATCCAACGAAGTAGCGCATGAACTAGGGTTTAAGCTTCTGTCACTCTAGCAACCCATCATCTAATAACAACTCCACAATGCATTCCCATAGGCCCGAATATGGTGAAGTGCCATGTAGTCGATGTTCACATGACACCACTAAGGGAATCACAACATACATATCATCAAAATATCAAACACATATCAAGTTCACATGATTACTTGCAACATGACTTCTCCCGTGACCTCAAGAACAAAAGTAACTACTCACAAATGATAATCATGCTCAAGATCAGAGGGGTATTAAATAGCATAATGGATCTGAATATATAATCTTCCACCAAATAAACCATATAGTAATCAACTACAAGATGTAATCAACACTACTAGTCACCCACAGGTAGCAATATGAGGTTCTGGTACAAAGATTGAACACAAGAGATGAACTAGGGTTTGAGAGGAGATGGTGGTATTGAAGATTTTGATGGAGATTGCCCTCCCAAAGATGAGAGGGTTGTTGGTGATGACGATGACGATGATTTCCCCCTCCGGGAGGGAAGTTCCCCCGGTGGAATCGCTCCGCCGGAGGGCAAAAGTGCTCCTGCCCAAGTTCCGCCTCGAGACGGTGGCGCTTCGTCCCGAAAGTTCCCCTCTGATTTTTTCTTGGTCAAAATGACCTACGTACCAGAAAATGGGCATCAGAGGTGGGCCAAGGAGGGCGCGCCTGGGGGCCCAGGCATGCCCTGGTGTCTTGTGCTCACCTGGGTGGCCCCCTCCCGTAGTTATTTGCTCCAGTATTTTTTATATATTCCAACAATTCTCCGTAAATTTTCAGCTCATTTGGAGATGTGTAGAATAGGTAACTCTGACATAGTTTTTTCAGGTCCAGAATTCCAGCTGCCGGTATTCTCCCTGTTTGTGTAAACCTTGCATATTATGAGAGAAAAGGCACTAGAATTACTCCAAAGAGCATTATTATGCATAAAAACATTATAAATAACAGTAGGAAAACATGATGAAAAACGGACGTATAGGCGGCTATTTATAGCTAGGGGCAACCTGACAAGAAATGTCATAAATGCCCTTCTCCGATTCGACTGTTGTCAAGATAAGGATCCACTCGACAGCTAGCACGCGGCGCGGCAACGGTCGGAATATGAGCTCTCAAATTCGTCGGGGCACTCAATTTCCTCACTTTTAGGTAGATCGCACCGGCGAACTCCTAACTCCTCGGCATGACCAAATTCGTCAGCGACCAGATGAACTTCGGCACTGTCGCTAGCAAATGCCTCAGTTGTATTGGAGATTTCCAAAGGCTTCACTCGAAGCGGCTTTTTTGTATGGGTTTGAATAGGTTTGAGCATCACTTTGGAAATGTGAAATATGTTTCACCTAAACCCCCTTTAACAGTACGGTTTTTCCTATGACTCAAATAAGAAGAAAAGAAACTATGAAAACAAAGTCTTCAAGCTTCAGAGTCTTCACATCAATTTCTTCAAAGGTCGTACCAATTTCATCACCAAATACTTAACTTGAAGAAATCCATTTTTAGGGGTCGTCTTCCATGTGTTAAACCAAATCTTCAGGGACTATATTACCTATGTATACTCACAAGCACATTAGTTTCTCAACCTATTTGTCTTCAATACTCCAAAATCACTAAGGGGCACTTGATGCACTTACAGAGACCACTACTCGCCTAAAGAAAGGCGGGCTGATAGGAGGTCATATCGTGCGCACCTGGGTGGTGTGCCGTGTCCTGCCGCTGCAGGCCCGGGGCCTTCTAATGTCCCAGTACGCGGGCTCAAAGGACCTCGCATGAGTCTCTCAGGAGGAGCTGGACCCTGAGGCCATTAACGACTATCTTGGTTTCTTGTTGGGGCCGGACGCAATCGCCAAGTCCCACAAGGAGGCCATCCTGCCATTCTCCGCCGATCTCCTCTCGGGAAGCATAAGTGTCTCTCTCATGGTACCATCGCTGTTGGAGGCCCAGGGGGTCATGTGGCGATTCTCTTTGTTTTTCTTGTCAGGAATTTGCCAGCTTTGAGGCTTTCTGCTCCGAGCCCCCACTTCCGAGGCAACAAGTGAGCCCTACCATGGCAGCCCTTATGACCGCGGTCTCTCCCGGGACCTCCCGTGCGGAGGCCGAGGCCGTCAAGAAATAGAAAGGGGGCCCGGGAGAAGTTTCTGGGGAGGCTTCCGAGGTTCGAAAGGACGATGTGGGCGCAGCCTCACCATCGAACGACAATGGTGGTAAGGGCGGCGATGATGATGATGATGATGAGCACGATGTCGTCAATGTTCATGACGACAAGGAGGTCAAGGATGCCGAGGAGGACAAGGACGAGGACGAAAATGAGGAGATGAAGGGGGCGACTACCGAGGCGCCACGCCAATGTAACACCCCTAGTGTCATGCTACAGTGACCTCCCCCTAATTATGTCAAGTCATCATCATTAACTTCTAATAGTCATTAAGATCCAAGATCCATTCCAATTCAAAATTCAAATAGTGAGTAAAAATAAAACTTATTCAAATAAATAAACAAAAGTGTTCATGTTCTTGCGAATATTCACTAACTATTTTTCATGTAGAAACCAACATTATTTATGTTGTTGAAATGCCCCTAGGAACTAAAAAGTGGAACAACAGCCATTTAGTTGACCTTTTCTTTTTCAAAAAAAAAATCTAAACTATCCCAAGTGCCCTGAAACTTTTTGTGCAACACCACAATATTGTACATAATTTATGTGACAAGTTTCAAATATATCAAACTTGATTTGGTGGGCCAATTAAATATAAAACAACAACTAAATAGAAACAGAAAATAATAAAGAAAAAGGTAGAGCTCACTTGTGCAATTGGGCCTTAAGTGAATAGTGGCGGCCTAGCCCACCCCGCAGCCATATTCAACCTTCTGTTCACAGAAGGCTCGGTGGCCACCGTTCACTCGTACACGCCGCAGATCCTCCACGTGTCGTGCATCCGCCGCCTCCCCTCGTGGATAAGAGCACCCCCCCCCCCTCACTCCCCCGCAAACCCTAGATCCCTATAACCCTAGTTTCCCTCTCGTTTCTAATCTGGAAGAGAGCCGAACACCGCGTCACCACGCCATCATCATGGTCGCAACCATCGTCCACCATGAGCCACAACGGGAAGTCCAGGGGTTGAGCACTGTCATCCTCGACACCGGAGCAGAAGGAGCTGGACCGCGGAGCACCAACGCCGACGCCAACTATGTCTTCTTCCTCGGATCACCGTCGCGGTTCTTCGTCAATCCCTAGCTGTCGCTACCTCACCATCTCCCCCGAGCTGTCCCCGAGATCTCTGTGAGGCCCTCCGTACTTTCCCTCTCCCCCACCGAATCCATGATCGTAGTCGTCGTGGGCCATCGCCGCCCCACGACCATGGCCACGCCCGTGCAGCGCTGCCTGCTGCTCTTCCTCGCTACTTGCAAGCCCCGCGCGCGCCCTCGGTCTCCCGTGCGCTCGCGCGCCGTGCTCTACTACTGCCCGCTGCTCTGCCGCAATTGCTTGCTGCTGCAAGCACCGTTCTGCCGAGTGTCGTTGCTTACTGCAGCCGCCCGCGCCGCGCGCTGCTGCCGCCTATCCCTCTGGCCTTCCTTGCCACGCCCCACCGTTGCCCGGGCATGCGCTCGCCATTGCTACATTGCACCCGCTCGCGCCGCCCGCCTGCGCTGCCTCGCCCGCCGACCGTACCGCTCGCCGCGCCCACGCGTTCCGGCCGCCCCGAGCGCTACCTGTTGCGCGCCACTGGCCGCCCGCCTGCGTGCCGCCGCCGGCACCTGACCGCGCCAGCCAGGGCTGTCGCGGCCCGGGGCCTCACCTTGTTCTCCGCCCCTTGCTGCGGCTGAGCAAGGCCGCCGGCGCCTTGCGCCCGCGCAAGCCCCACCGGCCCCCTGCCTCGATTAATTAGGGTCCTAACCCTCCCCACTAACCCCCACTGACCCGTGGGCCCAAGGCCATTAGGCCTAGTTTAATTAGACTAAATCAATACCCTTGTGACACTGATTGGTGGACCACCCCTCTAATTATTTAAACTATTAAAACTCTGATAAAATTATGTCCCTATGACACCTAGGCCCCACTGCCCAATTTTGACTAGTCAACAGTTGACTGTTGACTATTGAGTCAGCACCCCTCTGGTCCCACATGTAATAGACTCTGGCTAGAGTAGTACTAGGTGAAAAAAGTGTTCTATTTTTATTTTAATTTAATAATTACAGAAATGGATCAAATATTTGAAAATTCGTAGAAAATTAACCGTAAGTCAGATGAAAATAGTTTATATATGAAAGTTTCTCAGAAAAATATGACATATCCGAATATGCCATCCGTTTGTGTTTCACGTGCCTCTAGCATAGTGAACATGGATCCGTCCCCTCCGTTTCATCTGTCCGAAAAATGCTAAACGCTGGGAAAACATCCGGATGTTTTCCCTCTTCGTCTGTATCACCTAGCACTGCGTTAGGTCACCCCTAACACAGTGTATAGCCATGTTATGCTTTCTGATGCTTCATTTGCTTTATATTTATTGTTTCTTCCCCTTCTTCTCTCCGGTAGACCCCGAGACCACTGCCGATGCCACCATGATCGAGTACGTCGACGAGGACCCTTCCTTCTCAACAGAGCTTCCAGGCAAGCAAAACCCCCTTGATCATTCCGATATCTCCCATTCCTTTCTCTCTCATGCTTGCATTAGATTTTGCTATTGTATTTGATTGCTCCTACTCTGATGCATAGCCTGCTTTTTGTAACCTGCTTTTGTACCTTACCTGTTTATCCTATATGCTTAGTATAGGTTGGTTAGTGATCCATCAGTGGCCCCTCACCTTGTCCTTGTTGCCCCCACTTTATGAACGATGACTCGATCAATGTGATCGACGTCAAGAGCCCGACACATCACATCACAACCCCCTTAGTTGTACGACTCTGCAGAGCTACTATCGAGTGTCGAGGGTGACACCTCGTATAGCACTTCTGATGTTAACTCTGTAGTGTAGCTAATCGGTAGTGGTCTTCGAGGGTGATTCCTCCTTCACCACTCCCGATAATGACTCTGTCATGCAACCCCTCAAGTGTGGACCATCGAGGGTGATTCCTCCAAGTCCACCTTGACGGTTACATCAACTGGGAATCCATCGAGGGTGATTCCACGGGTTTCCCCCTTGCTGTTTTGTACACATGGTTACTTTGACTTTACCATAGATCCTTGTTAAAGTCGGGTTGGCCCTGAGGGGTACCCGCGAGTTGTTGTGTAGTCGGGTTGACCTGGAGGGTACCCACGAGATTTCTACGTGGCACGGCCAGGCATTACGGTCCCTTGCCGTAAGTCCATGAGACGGGGCGACGGGGTCACATGATCGTGATTCTCTGCTTGTTACCGCGCGCTTCCAAGACACTAACGAGATTAGGGTATTTGATCTGAGTTGGCCACTGGCCTATACGCACTAACCACTACGCAGGACAAGATATGGGCAACGGACGTCGTAGTATCAGCCGAAGCTCTTCAGACGTCAGCGACTGAGTGGCGCGCGCCGGGTTGGACTGGAACGCCTGCGCATATATAAGGGGCTAGGTCTGCTCACCGGTCGCGTTCGCAACGTGCAGGAGTGCAAAGGGCGATGGGCCTAAGACCCCCGCGCGCTTAGGATGTCGACCAGCGTGCAGCCTCTCTGTTGAGCCTAGGTAGGGCTGTGATGTGTTGATCTTCCAAGGCCGAGCATGACCCAGGAAAGTGTGTCCGGCCAGAGCGGTCAAGCATGTTGGGTAATGTGGTGCACCCCTGCAGGGAAGTTTATCTATTCTAATAGCCGTGTCCATGGTAACAGGACGACTTGGAGTTGTATCCCGATCTATACAACTAGAACTGGATACTTGAGATGTGAAATGGATATGATGGCTCCGGGATTGCTTTCTCGCAGGGAGTTGGGAAAGGATCTCTGGGCGCTAATGCTACAACATACTTATAACTTATGATATGTTACCCGTATCTCTTCTGATGCTGCAAGATGCTAGTCTTCGATAGGTTAGGCCTTCCCTCTATTCTAGCATTTCTGTAGTCTAGTCCACAGATACAACACATTCCTTTGATACTGATGCATACTTAGCATAGATCTGATGTAAGTCTTGCGAGTACTTCGGATGAGTACTTATGGTTGCTTTGCTACCTCTTTCCCCCCCATACCCGATTGTTGTGATCAGATGACGGATCCCAGGAGCCAGATGCCACCATCGAGGACTACTACTACCCCGAGGGTGCCTACTACTATGTGGAGACCGCCGACGACCAGGAGTAGTTAGGAGGCTCCTAGGCAGGAGGCCTTGCCTTCTCAATCATCGTTGATGTTTGTGCTAGCCTTCTTAAGGCAAACTTGTTTAACTTATGTCTGTACTCAGATATTGTTGCTTTTGCTGACTCGTTTGTTTTCGAGCTGATGTATTTGAGCCCTCGAGGCCCCTGTCTTGTAATATAAAGTTTGTATGACTTTAATTTGTGTCTAGAGTTGTGTTGTGATATCTTCCCGTGAATCGCTGATCTTGATCGTACACATTTGCATGTATGATTAGTGTACGATTGAATCAGGGGCGTCACAAGTTGGTATCAGAGCCGACTCCCTTTAGGAAACCCCCTTCCCAACTCCTTGGCCGAAGTTGAGTCTAGTCATTGCAAAACTTTTACTAACATTGTTGTGTGGCTTACTGGCCCACATCACAATTGGGTGGAGTTAGGATCTTTTATTCCTTGTCTTTACTCTGGGACTCTGATCTCTCTTTCATTCGGGTTAAATATTTTACTAACTCTAACTCTAGGTTCTCGTGACTACTTCCTCCTGAAGATCCCTTCATTCTAGATGATCGCCTGCTTCATCAGAAGATTCCGAGGATACTATTCAAGGTTTTCCTGAGACCCTTGTGCCACCTCCTTAGCAATTCCCTACCACTGATATATCCATATGGATAACGACATACACTTGTCGTACATACGATCTTTCCTAGTTGCTGGTGTTATTACAAGATACATCGGAATGTTCTCTAACTTTTAAGAATCCTTTGTGACAGTGCCTTGCAGTTCTTTGCCACATGAATACCCATGCGGATAATTACTCGTATTTATCGAGTATCATTTCATCCCCAGTTGTTCATATGTTTCATAAGATACTTTGAAATACTATCCGATCTTCCAAGAATCCTCTGCAACCTATTGCTCTCGAAAGTCTTGCCTGCCTGCATTATGGTTAATTCCATATGTCTAGCTATATTCATTAGCATCTTTGTCATCGTCATTTTGAGCATTTGATTCGATATGTTAGTGGATGCTTGCAATCATCAGTCGCAATTAGAATTCTTCCCTTCGGCTCAGACATCATTCCGGATATGAGCTGGTTCTCGGAAAATCAATCCTGGATTGATTGCCCATTTGATTCTATTCAACTTACTCATCTTTTGATCAAGGCATCTGCTTCTGATCCCCCGATTTGGAACTCATAATTCCTTTGTATTTAAGCATCGAATTATCCAGATGTTATATAAACCTATGCCCTTGCATTCTTTCTTCCTCTGGTTGAGTACCGGTACTCACATTAGCTCCGTTGCGGATCGCCATATCCATTGTTGGATTATTATCCGACAGTGTCCTTCATATTTAATCACCTTGTGAGTTATTTCCTTGATACATAATGCCTTTGGTAAATTGTATCCTCTCCTTTTTTTCAACCATGCTATGCTTTCGAGCTTGTGTTAATTACTCCTGAAGTTTATGGTATATGTTCCTAAGATGCCCCTATGGGTTGAACCTATGCCTTCCCTAATCCGTGTGAACCCGAAAGTTATGCGGGTTATACCCTACTAGCGCTTCATCAGATAACTTTTCAACACTACAACTTCGAAAACGAAAGGTGAATGAAAGGTTATGCATTGAAGAAGTGGGAGTCGACCTTGAACTTTGTGTTCATGCTCATGGAAGCGATGTAGATCTTTTCTTAGTAGCTTCTCGTAACAATAATTATTCCCTTGGTATAATTTGGACTTGTATCTGTGATTTGGTCCTTGGCAACCGGGGTTCCGACCATGTTGTTCTTCTTTGATTTCATTTCTCTGACAAGTTAAAGTGCTTGTCTTCTAACATATCAATACACTAGCCTAATCTCTATTCTGGTCTACCTTCGAGATTTACCTTCTGGTATCTCGAGAATATCACGGAACTACATAACTTCTGATGAGTTCTTCATCAACTATTCCGCTCTATCATTTCCTTTTGCTTGATGTCGTCGATGATCTATTACATCTTCATGAAACCTCTCGACAATTGTGTCGTGATCATCATCAACATTCTGAGCTCTTCTAGGATATCATGAATTCATGATGAGAAATACCATCCTTGCCCCTCGATGATTTGTGTTATCATCGACAACATTATTGCCTTCCCTTCAACACAAACTTGATCAAGTTATGGAGTTCCTTGCTATCGAACTTATGTTATGTTCCACCTTGGAGTATTGCTATCTTTTATGTCAAGGATGTTGTGCGAATTACTCCACCTATTAAGAATTCTTGGTATAGTAATATTTCTCGCCATCTCCATTCATTTCTTGGTCCCCGTGTTGTTTCTAACCGGAATACCGACAATTGAACTATGATGTGTGAATTCTAAACTTGTAGCAACCCTATTGCTTTGAAGTGAATGGTTGATAGTTTCATTCTAAGTCTTTAGGTTATTGAATCACCATTCTAACATTGCTTGTTCTACTTGGTCCATAATTCTAGGTGCACTTTCGTTCAATGTTTAATTGTGGATGTTCTCCTCGAACATACTTCATTATATACTTTGGTGTGTCCAATGCTATCACCTTGTTCTCTTAATGGTGGAAATCCATGTTTATGGAAATCTTGATGAATTGTGCTGAGCTCGTCGGCCACATCCTCATCTTTTCCTTGCTGAAATTGTATGACTTAATTTATAAGTTGTTTCCGATGGATCCTTTGTGTTTCTGAAATCCGACCTTTACCTGATGACCATGTCAATGCTATCCTGAAGCATGTCTGTGGTACTCCGATCATCAACAAGAACATTGGAAGCGCAATGCTAATTTTTTTTGATCAATTATCCAAACACCGTTGTATGGGTAAACCTCATAAATTGCTTGCCCCTTTGTCTAAATGGTTTCATACTTGGAGCCTTATCATGTATATCATGCTCTACCTTTCCTTGCGAAAGATATACTCTTGATACTCGGGTATAAACACATTTTCCTTTCTGTTGGTCTGATTATTATACTAATCATATTTTCCTTTCCATTGTTTTATTTAACCTTTCCTGTAATCTAACTTATCTGAGCAGAGATAATTCTCTGTCAGTAAGACCCTGTTACTAATGTTGACGACATTCCGGTAACCATCGATGGACGAGAACTTTGCCTATTGGTCCGCCTCATTTCAACGAGCAGGAAAATGGTTCTCTTCGTCCCTCGCCCATGGTACCAATGTTGTTGCCAACATAACTGACAGGCTATCCTCTGACATGCCTTGTTATCATGACAGTGCAAGATGTCAGCGCCCTTCCTACTTTTAACCCACATGGTGGGCCCATTACCCACAGTTCCACAGGATCGAAACCTGACTCTCCGATACAACCTTGATTCCGAAGTATCCTTTGCACTGGGATTCATATGTAATTCACGAGCTGCCTTCCTAGAGATGAACTACTCTAGTATCAAATGCAATAGTTATTTTGTTACTCTGAAACCCTTTTACCTTCTGATTAGGCATAAAATGATTGCCTGCCCGTTCGAAACTTCTCATGGTACCTTCTTACCTTGCTCTTGATATTTCTAAAGTTTCAATTCAAGAGTTACTTCACGCCACCTTCCCTGATGTTATCTACCAGATAAGCAACCTTGTAGAGGTCCGTTCTTCCAAAGCTACCCCTTATCCTTTTCGTAAGTACGATGGGATTCCCGAAGAAAAGATGACGACCTCCTCATGATGGCCTGAAGCAGAGAAATGAAGACATCAATGTAATGGATCGACCTCTTCGAGAATAGCAACCAAGACCGAGAAGGTCCGTTAGAGTTTCGTAACTAGAACTTTCCCCCTTACTCCATCTCTTAAATCTCGGGACGAGATTTCTTGTAGTGGAGGAGATTTGTAACACCCCCAGTGTCATGCTACAGTGACCTCCCCCTGATTATGCCAAGTCATCATCATTAACTTCTAATAGTCGTTAAGATCCAAGATCCATTCCAATTCAAAATTCAAATAGTGAGTAAAAATAAAACTTCTTCAAATAAATAAACAAAAGTGTTCATGTTCTTGTGAATATTCACTAACTATTTTTCATGTAGAAACCAACATTATTTATGTTGTTGAAATGCCCCTAGGAATTAAAAAAGTGGAACAACAGCCATTTAGTTGACCTTTTCTTTTTCAAAAAAAATCTAAACTATCCCAAGTGCCCTGAAACTTTTTGTGCAACACCACAATATTGTACATAATTTATGTGACAAGTTTCAAATATATCAAACTTGATTTGGTGGGCCAATTAAATATAAAACAACCAAATATAAACAGAAAATAATAAAGAAAAAGGTAGAGCTCACCTGTGCAACTCGGCCTTAAGTGAATAGTGGCGGCTCAGCCCACCCGGAGCCATCTTCAACCTTCTGTTCACAGAAGGCTTGGTGGCCACCGTTCGCTCGTACACGCCGCGGATCCTCCACGCGTCGTGCATCCGCCGCCTCCCCGTGTGGATAAGAGCACCCTCCTCACTCCCCCGCAAACCCTAGATCCCTATAACCCCAGTTTCCCCTCTTGTTTCTGTTCTGGAAGAGAGCCGAGCACCGCGTCGCCATGGTCGCGACCATCATCCACCATGAGCCACAATGGGAAGTCCAGGGGGTGAGCACCGTCATCCTCGACACTGGAGCAGAAGGAGATGGACCGCGGAGCACCAACGCCGACGCCAATTACGTCTTCTTCCTCGGATCGCCGTCGCCGTTCTTCGTCGATCCCCGGCCGTCGCTACCTCGTCGTCTCTCCCGAGCCGTCCCCGAGATCTCTGTGTGGCCCTCCGTACTTTCCCTTTCCCCCCACCGAATCCATGACTGTAGTTGTCTTGGGCCATCGCCGCCCCGCAACCGTGGCCACACCCGTGCAGCGCTGCCTGCTGCTTTTCCTCGCTGACCGTGACCCCACACGCGGCGTCACTCTCCTGTGCGCTCGCGCACCATGCTCTACTACTGCCCGCTGCTCTGTCATGGTTGCTTGCTGCTGCGGCCGCCGTTCTGCCGAACACCATTGCTTACTGCAGCCGCCTGCACCGCGCGCTGCTACCGCCTACCCCTCCGGCCTCCCCTGCCACGCCCCACCGCCGCCCGGGCATGGGCTCGTTATCTCTGCATTGCGCCCGCTCGCGCCGCCCGCTTGCGCGGCCTCACCCGCGGCCTGTACTGCTCGCCGCGCCCACGCGTTCCAGCCACCCCCTTGCGTCGCCTGCAGCGCGCCCTTTGCCGCCCGCCTGCGTGCCGCCGCCGGCACCTGACCGCACCTGCCAGGGCCGTCACCGACCGGGACCTCACCCTGCTCTTCGCCCCATGTCGTGGCCGAGCTAGGCCGCTAGTGCCTTGCACCCGCGCGAGCCCAGGTGGCCCCCTGCCATGATTAATTAGGGTCCTAACCCTCCCAACTAACCCCCACTGACCCGTGGGCCCAAGGCCATTAGGCCTAGTTTAATTAGACTAAATCAATACCCCTGTGACACTGACTGGTGGACCACCCCTCTAATTATTTAAACTATTAAAACTCTGATAAAATTACGTCCCTATGACACCTAGGCCCCACTGCCCAATTTTGACTATTCAATAGTCAACACTTTGACTGTTGACTGTTGAGTTAGCACCACTCTGGCCCCACATGTAATAGACTCTGGCTAGAGTAGTATTAGGTGACAGAAGTGTTCTGTTTTTATTTTGAATTTAAATAATTATAGAAATTGATTAAATCTTTGAAAATTCGTAGAAAATTAACCGTAAGTCAGATGAATATAATTTATGTATGAAAGTTGCTCAAAAAAATATGACAAATCCGAATATGCCATCCGTTCGTCTGTCACGTGCCTCTAGCATAGTGAACATGGATCCGTCCCCTCCGTTTCATCTGTCCGAAAAATGCCAAATGCTGGGAAAACATTCCCGGATGTTTTCCCTCTTCGTCTCTATCACCTAGCACTGCGTTAGGTCACCCCTAGCACAGCGTATTGCCATGTTATGCTTTGTGAAGCTTTGTTTGCTTTATATTTATTGTTTCTTCCCCCTCTTCTCTCCGGTAGACCCCGAGACCGCTGCCGATGCCACCGTGATCGACTACGTCGACGACGACTCTTCCTTCTCAACAGAGCTATCAGGCAAGCAAAACCCCCTTGACCATTCCGATATCACCAATTCCTTTCTCTCTCATGCTTGCATTAGATTTTGCTACTGTATTTGATTGCTCCTACTCTGATGCATAGCATGCTTTTTGTAACCTGCTTTTGTACCTTACATGCTTATCCTATATGCTTAGTATAGGTTGGTTAGTTATCCATCAGTGGCCCCTCACCTTGTCCTTGTTGCCCCCGCTTTATGATCGATGACTCGATCAACGGGATCGACGTCCAGAGCCCGACACATCACATCACAACCCCCTTAGTTGTATGAATCTGCAGAGCTACCATCGAGTGCTGAGGGTGATACCTCGTATAGCACTTCTGATTTTAACTATGTAGTGTAGCTAATCGATCGTGGTCTTCGAGGGTGATTCCTCCTTCACCACTCCCGATAACGACTCTGTCGTGCAACCCCTCAAGTGTGGACAATCGAGGGTGATTCCTCCAAGTCCACCTTGATGGTTACATCGAGTGGCAATCCATCGAGGGTGATTCCTCAGGTTCCCCCTTGCTGTTTTGGACACACGGTTAGTTTCACTTTGCCATAGAACCTTTTTGAAGTCGGGTCAGCCCTGAGGGGTACCCGCAAGTTGATGTGTAGTCGGGTTGAACTGGAGGGTACCTGCGAGATTTTTACGTGGCACGGCCGGGCATTCCGGGCCCATGTCGTAAGTCCACCAGACGGGGCAACGGGGTCACATGATCATGAGTCTCTGCTCGTTACCGCGCGCTTCCAAGACACTAATGAGATTAGGTATTTGATCTGAGTTGGCCACTGGCCTATACGCACTAACCACCACGCAGGACAAGATATGGGCAATCGGCGTCATAGTATCAGCCGAAGCTCTTCAGACATCAGGGACTGAGTGGCGCACGCCGGGTTGGACTGGAACGCCTGCGCTTGTATAAGGGGGCTAGGTCTGCTCACCAGCCGCATTCGCAACATGGAGGAGTGCAAAGGGCGATGGGCCCAAGACCCCTTCGTGCTTATGATGTAGACCGATGTGCTGGCCTCTCTGTTGAGCCTAGGTAGGGCTGCGACGTGTTGATCTTCCGAGGCCGGGCAAGACCCAGGAAAGTGTGTCCGGCCAGAGCGATCGACCGTGTCATTGTGGCATCAAATGACCATCATGGTAAATCCGGGCATTTCCAATGTCCCCAGACAACACACTACAATCTGTCACTGCATCACTGTGGCATCAAACGACCATCATGAACTTCGTCGAGTAGCCACGACATGGGCATTCGCACCATGAACACTACCACCGTGCACCACCTCTAGAAAGCCACACTGTAGCAGAGAATCGCCGTTGGACACCGCTCCAAGCCTCAACCACAAACTAGAGACAGAAGGAAGTGACAGCTACAACGCAAACCTCCTACAAAACATGGGGCCCTACAACCAAGATGATCTCTAAAACGATGCCCCCAAGAAAGTACACGACACAGATGATGTGATCGTCTGATCCGAGGTAACCGAGACCTAGGGTTTCCCTCTTGAGCAAAAGGGGATTTGAGGAGAGAAAGGCATCTTTGACGCCTAAATCAGGTAATAGCGCAAGCATGCCGCCTTCATCGGCTTTCGCCGATGTACTCACCACCCAAACATGAAACGAATAGAAACTTGTTAGGCTCCCAATCTATGTAGGGCGACAAAAACCTACTCATTTTGAGCCCCATTTCTATTCCTAGACATTATTGATAGCCTTTCTTAAATTCATGAAAAAGAAACAATCCAAAACAAATAAAAATATTCTTTTGTAAATTTGATCCTTTTTTGGCAAATTTGAGAAAGTAAAAAAGAAATCCACGTGTCAAACAAACATCCCAGAAATATCCTGTTTAGACTCATCTAATCTTTAACTACTCCATCTGATCCAAATTAGTTTTGTCAATTAATTTGGATTAGAGGTAGTAGTTTATTTATATAGAGGTGTGATCTTTTGCTAGCAGAAGGCAAAAAGTAGGTAAATAAGTTTTTAAATGTATGGTTATGGAGGGGATCTTATTTTAGAGCCAAAGGGAAAAAATCCAGCCCTCACAATAAAAGTCACACACGATCAGATCAAGTCATGATCCCTTGTTAACCAAAAGCCAACACATCTAGGTCACCGCTTGCAAGAACAGATCCCATAAGTAGAAAAGCAAAGGAAGAAGCGCCCATTCTTTTTTGGGAAGGTTCTCACAACAGAGTAGAGGAATCACCACTAACCCCCACTGACCCGTGGGCCCAAGGCCATTAGGCCTAGTTTAATTAGACTAAATCAATACCCCTGTGACACTGATTGGTGGACCACCCCTCTAATTATTTAAACTATTAAAACTCTGATAAAATTATGTCACTATGACACCTAGGCCCACTGCCCAATTTTGACTAGTCAACAGTCAACACTTTGACTGTTGACTGTTGAGTTAGCACCCCTCTGGCCCCACATGTAATAGACTCTGGCTAGAGTAGTACTAGGTGACAGAAGTGTTCTGTTTTTATTTTGAATTTAAATAATTACAGAAATTGACTAAATCTTTGAAA
Source organism: Thinopyrum elongatum (assembly GCA_011799875.1). Taxonomy (NCBI): domain Eukaryota; kingdom Viridiplantae; phylum Streptophyta; class Magnoliopsida; order Poales; family Poaceae; genus Thinopyrum; species Thinopyrum elongatum. Next base: position 181,255,107 of record CM022300.1, read on the forward strand.
ATTCGTAGAAAATTAACCGTAAGTCAGATGAAAATAATTTATATATGAAAGTTGCTCTGGAAAATATGACAAATCCGAATATGCCATCCGTTCGTCTGTCACATGCGTCTAGCATAGTGAACATTGATCCGTCCCCTCCATTTCATCTGTCCAAAAAATGCTAAATGCTGGGAAAACATTCCCGGATGTTTTCCCTCGTCGTCTCTATCACCTAGCACTGCGTTAGGTCACCCCTAGCACAGCGTATTGCCATGTTATGCTTTGTGATGCTTTGTTTGCTTTATATTTATTGTTTCTTCCCCCTCTTCTCTCCGGTAGACCCCGTGACCGATGTCGATGCCACCGTGATCGACTACATCGACGATGACCCATCCTTCTCAATAGAGCTTCCAGGCAAGCAAAACCCCCTTGATCATTCCGATACTGCCCATTCCTTTCTCTCTCATGCTTGCATTAGATTTTGCTACTGTATTTGATTGCTCCTACTCTGATGCATAGCATGCTTTCTGTAACCTGCTTTTGTACCTTACATGTTTATCCTATATGCTTAGTATTGGTTGGTTAGTGATCCATCAGTGGCCCCTTACCTTGTCCTTGTTGCCCCCGCTTTATGACCGATGACTCGATCAACGTGATCGACGTCCAGAGCCCGACACATCACATCACACCCCCCCTTAGTTGTACGACTCTATAGAGCTACTATCGAGTGTCGAGGGTGATACCTCGTATAGCACTTCAGTTGTTAACTATGTAGTGTAGATAATCGATCATGGTCTTCGAGGGTGATTCCTCCTTCACCACTCCCGATAACGACTCTGTCGTGCAACCCCTGAAGTGTGGACAATCGTGGGTGATTCCTCCAAGTCCACCTTGACGGTTACATCGAGTGGGAATCCATCGAGGGTGATTCCTTGGGTTCCCCCTTGCTATTTTGGACACACGGTTACTTTGACTTTACCATAGAACCTTGTTGAAGTCGGGTCAGCCCTGAGGGGTACCCGCAAGTTGATGTGTAGTCGGGTTAACCTGGAGGGTACCCGCGGGATTTCTACGTGGCACGGCTGGGCATTACGGGCCCTTGTCATAAGTCCACCAGACGGGGCGACGGGGTCACATGATCATGAGTCTCTGCTAGTTACCGCGCGCTTCCAAGACACTAATGAGATTAGTGTATTTGATCTGAGTTGTCCACTGGCCTATACGCACTAACCACCACGCAGGACAAGATATGGGCAATCGGCGTCGTAGTATCAGCCGAAGCTCTTCAGACGTCAGGGACTGAGTGGCGCGCGCCGGGTTGGACTAGAACGCCTGCGCTTGTATAAGGGGGCTAGGTCTGCTCACCGGTCGTGTTCGCAACGTGCAGGAGTGCAAAGGGCGATGGGCCCAAGACCCCTGCGTGCTTAGGATGTAGACCGACGTGTTGGCCTCTCTGTTGAGCCTAGGTAGGGCTGCGATGTGTTGATCTTCCAAGGCCGGGCATGACCCAGGAAATTGTGTCTGGCCAGAGCGAATCTAGTGTGTCATTGTGGCATCAAACGACCATCATGTTAAATCCGGGCATTGCCAATTTCCCCCAGACAACACACTACAATCCGTCACTGCATCACTGTGGCATCAAACAACCATCATGAACTTCGTTGAGTACCCACGACATGGGCATTCGCACCATCAATGCTACCACCGTGCACCACCTCTAGAAAGCCACACTCTAGCAGAGAATTGCCGTTGGACACCGCTCCAAGCCTCAACCAAAAACTAGAGAGAGAAGGAAGTGACAGCTACAACGCAAACCTCCTACGAAACATGGGGCCCTCCAACCAAGACGATCTCTAAAACGATGCCCCCAAGAAAGTACATGACACAGATGAGGCAATCGTCTGATCCGAGGTAACCGAGACCTAGGGTTTCCCTCTTGAGCAAAAGGGGATTGGAGGAGAGAAAGGCATCTTTGACGCCTAAATAAGGTAATAGCGCCAGCATGCCGTCTTCATCGACTTTCGCCGATGTACTCACAACCCAAACATGAAGCGAATAGAAACTTGTTGGGCTCCCAATCTATGTAGGGCGACAAAAACCTACTCATTTTGAGCCCCATTTCTATTCCTAGACATTATTGATATCCTTTCTTAAATTCACGAAAAAGAAACAATCCAAAACGAATAAAAATATTGTTTTGTAAATTTGACCCTTTTTTGGCAAATTTGAGAATGTAAAAAACAAATCCACCTGTCAAACAAACATCCCAGAAATATCCTGTTTAGGCTCATATAATCTTTAACTACTCCATCCGATCCAAATTAGTTTTGTCAATTAATTTGGATCAGAGGTGGTAGTTTATTTATATAGAGGTGTGATCTTTTGCTAGCAGAAGGCAAAAAGTAGGTAAATAAGTTTTTAAATGTATGGTTATTGAGGGGATCTTATTTTAGAGCCAAAGGGAAAAAAATCCAGCCGTCAAAATAAAAGTCACACAGGATCAGATCAAGTCATGATCCCTTGTTAACCAAAAGCCAATACATCTAGGTCACTGCTTGCAAGAACAGATCCCATAAGGACAAAAGCAAAGGAAGAAGCGCCCATTCTTTTTGGGCAGGTTCTCACAGCAGAGTAGAGGAATCACCACTAACCCCCACTGACCCGTGGGCCCAAGGCCATTAGGCCTAGTTTAATTAGACTAAATCAATACCCCTGTGACACTGATTGGTGGACCACCCCTCTAATTATTTAAACTATTAAAACTCTGATAAAATGACGTCCCTATGACACCTAGGCCCCACTGCCCAATTTTGACCAGTCAACAGTCAACACTTTGACTGTTGACTGTTGAGTTAGCACCCCTCTGGTCCCACATGTAATAGACTCTGGCTAGAGTAGTACTAGGTGACAGAAGTGTTCTGTTTTTATTTTGAATTTAAATAATTACAGAAATTGATTAAATCTTTGAAAATTCGTAGAAAATTAACCGTAAGTCAGATCAAAATAATTTATATCTGAAAGTTGCTCAGAAAAATATGACAAATCCGAATATGCCATCCGTTCGTCTGTCACGTGCCTCTATCATAGTGAACATGGATCCGTCCCGTCCGTTTTATCTGTCCGAAAAATGCCAAATGCTGGGAAAACATTCCCGGATGTTTTCCCTCTTCGTCTCTATCACCTAGCACAGCGTTAGGTCACCCCTAGCATAGCGTATTGCCATGTTATGCTTTGTTTGCTTTATATTTATTGTTTCTTCCCCCTCTTCTCTCCGGTAGACCTCGAGACCGCTGCTGATGCCACCGTGATCGACTACGTCGACGACGACCCTTCCTTCTCAACAGAGGTTCCAGGCAAGCAAAACCCCCTTGATCATTACGATATCGCCCATTCCTTTCCCTCTCATGCTTGCATTAGATTTTGCTACTATATTTGATTTCTCCTACTCTGATGCAGAGCATGCTTTTTGTAACCTGCTTTTGTACCTTACATGCTTATCCTATATGCTTAGTATAGGTTGGTTAGTTATCCATCAGTGGCCCCTAACCTTATCCTTGGTGCCCCTGCTTTATGACCGATGACTCGATCAACGTGATCGACGTCCAGAGCCCGACACATCACATCACACCCCCCTTAGTTGTACAACTCTGCAGAGCTACCATCGAGTGCCGAGGGTGATACCTCGTATAGCACTTCTGATATTAACTATGTAGTGTAGCTAATCGATCATGTTCTTCGAGGGTGATTCCTCCTTCACCACTCCCGATAACGACCCTGTCGTGCAACCCCTCAAGTGTGGACAATCGAGGGTGATTCCTCCAAGTCCACCTTGACGGTTACATCGACTGGGAATCCATCGAGGGTGATTCCTCGGCTTCCCCCTTGCTATTTTGGACACATGGTTACTTTGACTTTACCATAGAACCTTGTTGAAGTCGGGTCAGCCCTGAGGGGTACCCGCAACTTGATGTGTAGTCGGGTTGACCTGGAGGGTACCCGTGAGATTTCTACGTGGCAAGACCGGGCATTCCGGGCCCTTCTCGTAAGTCCACCAGACGGGGCGATGGGGTCACATGATCGTGAGTCTCTGCTCATTACCGCGCGGTTCCAAGACACTAATGAGATTAGGGTATTTGATCTGAGTTGGCCACTGGCCTATACGCACTAACCACCACGCAGGACAAGATATGGGCAATCGACGTCGTAGTATCAGCCGAATCTCTTCAGACGTCAGGGACTGATTGCCGCGCGCCGGGTTGGACTCGAACGCCTGCGCTTGTATAAGGGGGCCAGGTCTGCTCACCGGCCGCGTTCACAACATGTAGGAGTTCAAAGGGCGATGGGCCCAAGAACCCTGCGTGCTTAGGATGTAGACCGACGTGCCGGCCTCTCTGTTGAGCCTAGGTAGGGCTGCGACGTGTTGATCTTCCGAGGCCGGGCATGACCCAGGAAAGTGTGTCCGGCCAGAGCGATCGAGCGTGCCATTGTGGCATCAAACGACCATCATGGTAAATCCAGGAATTGCCAATGTCCCCAGACAACACACTACAATCCGTCACTGCATCACTGTGGCATCAAACGACCATCATGAACTTCGTCGAGTAGCCACGACATGGGCATTCGCACCATCAACACTACCACCGTGCACCACCTCTAGAAAGCCACACTATAGCAGAGAATCGCCGTTGGACACCGCTCCAAGCCTCAACCACAAACTAGAGAGAGAAGGAAGTGACAGCTACAATGCAAACCTCCTACAAAACATGGGGCCCTACAACCAAGACGATCTCTAAAACGATGCCCCCAAGAAAGTACACGACACAGATGATGTGATCGTCCGATCCGAGGTAACCGAGACCTAGGGTTTTCCTCTTGAGCAAAAGGGGATTGGAGGAGAGAAAGGCATCTTTGACGCCTAAATCAGGTAATAGCGCCAGCATGCCGCCTTCATCGGCTTTCGTCGATGTACTCACCACCCAAACATGAAACGAATAGAAACTTGTTGGGCTCCCAATTAATGTAGGGCGACAAAAACCTACTCATTTTGAGCCCCATTTCTATTCCTAGTCATTATTGATATCCTTTCTTAAATTCTCGAAAAAGAAACAATCCAAAACGAATAAAAATATTGTTTTGTAAATTTGACCCTTTTTTGGCAAATTTGAGAAAGTAAAAAACAAATCCACCTGTCAAACAAACATCCCAGAAATATCCTGTTTAGACTCATCTAATATTTAACTACTGCATCTGATCCAAATTAGTTTTGTCAATTAATTTGGATCAGAGGTAGTAGTTTATTTATATAGATGTGTGATCTTTTGCTAGCAGAAGGCAAAAGTAGGTAAATAAGTTTTTAAATGTATGGTTATTGAGGGGATCTTATTTTAGAGCCAAAGGGAAAAAATCCAGCCATCACAATAAAAGTCACACACGATCAGATCAAGTCATGATCCCTTGTTAACCAAAAGCCAACACATCTAGGTCACCGCTTGTAAGGATAGATCCCATAAGTAGAAAAGCAAAGGAAGATGCGCCCATTCCTTTTTGGGAAGGTTCTCACAGCAGAGTAGAGGAATCACCACTAACCTCCACTGACCCGTGGGCCAAGGCCATTAGGCCTAGTTTAAATAGACTAAATCAATAGCCCTGTGACAATGACTGGTGGACCAGCCCTCTAATTATTTAAACTATTAAAACTTTGATAAAATTATGTCCCTATGACACCTAGGCCCCACTGCCCAATTTTGACCAGTCAACAGTCAACACTTTGACTATTGACTGTTGAGTTAGCACCCCTCTGGCCCCACATGTAATAGACTCTGGCTAGGGTAGTACTATGTGACAGAAGTGTTCTATTTTTATTTTGAATTTAAATAATTATAGAAATTGATTAAATCTTTGAAAATTTATAGAAAATTAACCGTAAGTCAGATGAAAATAATTTATATATGAAAGTTGCTTAGAAAAAAATGACAATTCCGAATATGCCATCCGTTCATCTGTCACGTGCCTCTAGCATAGTGAACATGGATCCGTCCCCTCCGTTTCATCGGTCCGAAAAATGCCAAATGATGGGGAAACATTCCCGGATGTTTTCCCTCTTCGTCTCTATCACCTAGCACTGCGTTGGGTCACCCCTAGCACAGCGTATTGCCATGTTATGCTTTGTGATCCTTTGTTTGCTTTATATTTATTGTTTCTTCCCCCTCTTCTCTCCGGTAGACCCCGAGACCGCTGCCGATGCCACCATGATCGACTACGTCGACGACGACCCTTCCTTCTCAATAGAGCTTCCAGGCAAGCAAAACCCCCTTGATCATTCCGATATCGCCCATTCCTTTTTCTCTCATGCTTGCATTAGGTTTGGCTACTGTATTTGATTGCTCCTACTCTGATGCATAGCATGCTTTTTGTAACCTGATTTTGTACCTTACATGCTTATCCTATATGCTTAATATAGGTTGGTTAGTTATCCATCAGTGGCCCCTTACCTTGTCCTTGTTGCCCCCATTTTATGACCGATGACTCGATCAACATGATCAACGTCCAGAGCCCGACACATCACATCACACCCCCCTTAGTTGTACGACTCTGCAGAGCTACTATCGAGTGCCGAGGGTGATAGATCGTATAGCACTCACCACTCCCGATAACGACTCTGTCGTGCAACCCCTCAAGTGTGGACAATCGTGGGTGATTCCTCCAAGTCCACCTTGACGGTTACATCGAGTGGGAATCCATCGAGGGTGATTCCTTGGGTTCCCCCTTGCTGTTTTGGACACACGGTTACTTTGACTTTACCATAGAACCTTGTTGAAGTCGGGTCAGCCCTGAGGGGTACCCGCAAGTTGATGTGTAGTCGGGTTAACCTGGAGGGTACCCGCGAGATTTCTACGTGGCACGGCTGGGCATTACGGGCCCTTGTCGTAAGTCCACCAGACGGGGCGACGGGGTCACATGATCGTGAGTCTCTGCTCGTTACCGCGCACTTCCAAGACACTAATGAGATTAGGGTATTTGATCTGAGTTGGCCACTGGCCTATACGCACTAACCACCACGTAGGACAAGATATGGGCAATCGGCGTCATAGTATCAGCCGAAGCTCTTCAGACGTCAGGGACTGAGTGGCGCGCGCCGGGATGGACTGGAACGCCTGCGCTTGTATAAGGGGGCTAGGTCTGCTCACCAGTCGTGTTCGCAACATGCAGGAGTGCAAAGGGCGATGGGCCCAAGACCCCTGCGTGCTTAGGATCTATACCGACATGCTGGCATCTCAGTTGAGCCTCGGTAGGTCTGCGACATGTTGATCTTCCGAGGCCAGGCATGACCCAGGAAAGTGTGTCCGGCCAAAGCGACCGAGCGTGTCATTGTGGCATCAAACGAACATCATGGTAAATCCGGGCATTGCCAATGTCCCCCAGACAACACACTACAATCCGTCACTGCATCACTGTTGCATCAAACGACCATCATGAACTTCGTCGAGTAGCCACGACATGGGCATTCGCACCATCAACACTACCACCGTGCACCACCTTTAGAAAGCCACACTGTAGCAGAGAATCCCCATTGGACACCGCTCCAAGCCTCAACCACAAACTAGAGAGAGAAGGAAGTGACAGCTACAACGCAAACCTCCTACAAAACATGGGGCCCTACAACCAAGACGATCTCTAAAACGATGCCCCCAAGAAAGTACACGACACAAATGATGTGATCATCCGATCCGAGGTAACCGAGACCTAGGGTTTCCCTCTTGAACAAAAGGGGATTGGAGGAGAGAAAGGCATCTTTGACGCCTAAATCAGGTAATAGCGCCAGCATGCCGCCTTCATCGGCTTTCGCCGATGTACTCACCACCCAAACATGAAACGAATAGAAAATTGTTGGGCTCCCAATCTATGTAGGGCGGCAAAAACCTACTCATTTTGAGCCCCATTTCTATTCCTAGACATTATTGATATCCTTTCTTAAATTCACGAAAAAGAAACAATCCAAAACGAATAAAAATATTGTTTTGTAAATTTGACCATTTTTTGTCAAATTTGAGAAAGTAAAAAACAAATCCACCTGTCAAACAAACATCCCAGAAATATCCTATTTAGACTCATCTAATCTTTAACTACTCCATCTGATCCAAATTAGTTTTGTCAATTAATTTGGATCAGAGGTAGTAGTTTATTTATATAGAGGTGTGATCTTTTGCTAGCAGAAGGCAAAAAGTAGGTAAATAAGTTTTTAAATGTATGGTTATGGATGGGATCTTATTTTAGAGCCAAAGGGAAAAAATCCAGCCCTCACAATAACATTGTTCAGGATATCGGTAACTGGTACCATCTCGGTCGGGTGCTGAATAGGGATTAATCGGTGAATCGGCCATTTAACTGAATTTATTGGTAACCCATTTATCGGTAGGTTAACTAGAGCCATATCTATATATGCTAGGCTACTATAGGCCATATCTATATATCCTAGGCTACTATAGGCCATATCTATATATCCTAGGCTATTTCTTCTTCATGTTGAAGCTTGCGCTTCTTCTTAAGGACTGTATGCATCACAAGACTCCAAACTCCCAGCCCACGTCATCTGAATTTCTTTTCAATGTTGGAGCACTTGCTGCAGTAGAAGCAACCATAGATTGCTACAAAAATGAATGTTGCATACATATCAGTACACATACCTGCTCATCTATATAAGAATGCATACAGATCTACAGCAACAGCAGCAACAAGCCAGCAAGTCAGCAAGCTAGCAACAGCAGCAACAAGCCATACAGACCTGCACATCTATATAGATTATATAGAATAGCAATAGCAGCAACAAGCCAGCAAGCTAGCAACACAGAGCACAAATACAGCAAGCCAGCAAGCTAGCAACACAGCAGTGGTGGGAGGAGCAGCAACATACCTTGCTGCTGGACACCATGGACAGTGCAGCGGTGGAAATTTTGGGCTCTAGTAGCCCAAACCGGCAGCCCAGTTAATCTGGTAGAACCAGCAGCCCTACCGGACCTTGGGCGGAGATTGTAGGGGAACGAGGTGGAAGGATGATGGCGAGTTCGCGGCGGCCGGCGGCTGGGCGCCGTCCTTGCGAGATTGAGGGAGCGGTGGCTGAAGGGTGCGGCTAGGGTTCCGGCTCCTCTGGGAGCCGGGCAATAGAGATTATGTCTTTATTGCTTAATTCCGAAATTACTGTTTACATCGATTTATATAATCTCCTGGATGCCTAAGATAACTTGGAGACTAAGACAACTAACATAACTTTGGGTTAAGCCCATAACTAAGCCTGCCCATTGGGCCTCCTCCTCTGGTACGTGGTGCCGGTCATAACATCTCTCCCCGCCTGCGCAAACAGCTCGTCCTCGAGCTGGAAGTCTGGATAGTGCTGACTGAACTCGTCGCGCTGCTCCCAAGTCGCGTCCTCCTCCGGAAGGTCTTCCCACTGGATAAGCAAGTGCCACACACCGCGACGAAGTTGGGCTCGCAACACCTTTGCTGGCCCGGGAAGGAGTCGCCCGTCGGAGGTCGGAGGTAGCGCCGGCGTGGCCGCCGGTAGCTCCCCGCGGTAGGGCTTCAGCAGCCCCACATGGAAGACGTCGTGGATGCGGGCACCGGCCGGAAGCTGCAGGCGGTAGGCCACCTTCCCGATGCGCTCCAGCATGGAAAATGGCCCAGCGTAGCGCGGACCCAGCTTGCGCCTCGCGCGCGGGTCAAGGGACTGCGTAGAGCGGTGAAGAAGACGCAGCCACACCCAGTCACCCACCGCGAACTCCGCCTCGTGGTGGTGGCCATCGTAGTAGTGCTTGGCCAACTGCTGGGCCTGGATGAGGCGCTGGCGCACCTCGGCAAGCATCTCGTCGCGGCTGCGAAGAAGGTCGCCCGCCGCCTCTGTCCGAGCCGTCTCCGGGTCAACCGGCAGGATGGGCGGGGGCGGCCGGCCGTAAACCACCTCAAATGGCGTGGCGCGCAGGGCGGAGTGATAGGAGGTGTTGTAGCAGTACTCCGCCCACGCGAGCCAGTCCACCCAAGCACGAGGACGATCACCTGTAACACAACGCAAATACATGGCAATCACCTTGTTGACGACCTCAGATTGGTCGTCCGTCTGAGGATGGAAAGCCGTGCTCAGGCGGAGCTTCACGCCCGCCATCCTGAAGAGATCGCGCCAGACGTGTCCCGTGAACACCGGGTCCCGGTCGCTGACGATCGAAGAGGGAAACCCGTGGAGACGAACGATGCCGTCAAAGAAGGCACGGGCCACGGATGCGGCGGTGTAAGGATGGCCGAGTGCGATGAAGTGGGCGTACTTGGAGAAACGGTCGACCACCGTGAGGATGACGGACTTGCCGCCCACCTTGGGGAGGCCCTCGATGAAGTCCATGGAGATATCGGCCCAGACCTGAGAGGGCACCTCCAAGGGCTGGAGCAGCCCCGCCGGTCGCAGCGTCTCCGTCTTGTTCCGCTGGCACGTCACACAAGACCGGACCCAGTCCCGCACTAGGGCCCGATCGCCGGGGATGTAGAAGTCGCCGCGAAGACGATGGAGGGTCTTCTGTACACCCTCGTGGCCCGCCGAGTGGGCCGGCAGCAGAACCTGGTGACGGAGGTCGCCGTGATCCGGCACGAAGAGGCGTCGCCCACGCAGGAGCAGGCCATCCGCCACACGCCACGGCTCCGCCTAATCGCCGGAATCGAGACGTTGCCGAAGGAGCTGTGCGTCCGGCGCGTCCGCGGAGGCCCGGCGGATGTCGTCCAAGAGGGCGAAAGAGGGCCCGGAGCGGATGCAGAGGGCCGCCCCGTCGCAGTCGCCGGTGGCAGCGGCGTGGTCAGCATCGCGGCGGGACAAAGAGTCGGCCACGGTGTTAAGGCAGCCTGGACGATACTCGACGGTGAAATCGAAGCCAAACAGCTTGCTGATCCACTGATGCTGCGGCACGGTAGACAGCCTCTGGTCCAATAAGAACTTGAGGCTGTAGTGATCCGTGCGAATCCGGAACGACCGACCCCAAAGATATGGCCGCCAGTGGCGCACGGCCTGCACCAAACCAATGAGCTCCCTCTCATAGGCCGCCAGCTTATGATGGCGAGCGGCGAAGGTCCGGCTGAAGAAAGCGAGCGGCCCGTCGCCCTGATGAAGGACCGCGCCGAACCCAACGCCAGAGGCGTCGCAGTCCACCACGAACGGCATGTCGAAGTCGGGCATCTGAAGAACCAGACCCGTAGTGAGGGCCCGCTTGAGGCTCTCGAACGCCTCGGTCGCCTCTGCATCCCAGGCGAAGGCGTCGCGGCGCAACAAGCGCGTGAGCGGGGCCGCGATGAGGCCGAACTCCCGGATGAATTTCCGGTAGTACCCCGCGAGGCCCAGGAAGCCGCGGAGGGCGCGGGGTGAGTCCGGCGTCGGCCAGGCCGCGACGGCCGCCACCTTGTCGGCGTCCATAGCAACACCCTCGGCCGAGATGACGTGGCCGAGGTAAGCGACTGAAGTCGTGCCGAACGAGCACTTCGAGCGCTTAAGGTGAAGATGATGCGCTCGAAGCTCGTTGAAGACGATGGCGACGTGCTGAAGGTGCTCCGCCCACGAGGCGCTGAAAATAAGAATGTCATCGAAGAAAACGAGCACAAACCGACGCAAGTAGGGGCGGAGGACATCGTTCATCAAGGCCTGAAAGGTCGCCGGGGCGTTGGTGAGACCAAAAGGCATCACCAAGAACTCGAAGTGGCCGTGATGAGTCCGAAACGCCGTCTTCGCGACATCGTCCGGGTGCATCCGCACCTGGTGGTAGCCCGAACGGAGGTCGAGCTTGGTGAAGAAGCACGCCCCACGGAGCTCGTCCAAGAGCTCGTCGACGACCGGAATGGGAAATTTGTCCTTCAGCGTCTGGGCGTTAAGGGCGCGGTAGTCGATGCAGAAACGCCACGAGCCGTCCGACTTGCGGACGAGGAGGACGGGCGCCGAAAACGGTGACGTGGAGACCCGGATGATGCCCAGGGCTAGCATGAGCGCGCACTGCCGCTCCAGCTCATCCTTCTGCAGCTGGGGGTAGCGGTAGGGGCGCACCGCCACCGGGGCCGTGCCTGGCAGAAGATGGATGCGGTGATCATACACCCGGGCCGGCGGCAGACCCTGAGGCTCGTCGAAGAGGTCGCTGTGCTGCTGCAGGAGATGATCCAACAGAGGGTGCTCGGACTCGGCAGTAGTCGCGGCCAGCTGCGGCTGTGGCGCCGCAGGTGAGGCGCCTCCTGCGCCCTCCCACCGGATGCGGCGACCCTGGCGCCAGAAGGTCATCGTCAAGGCGTCGAAGTCCCATAGGATGGGACCCAGGGTCCGCAAGAAGTCGACGCCGAGGATGAAGTCGAAGCAGCCCAAGTCGATGCCGGCGCAGGAGATGGTGAAGTGCTCGTCGCCGATGGTAATGGGAACGTTCCGCGCAACCCCATGGCAGCGGAGGCGGTCACCGTTTGCGACGGTAACCTAGAGTTGCTCCCCGCCCGTCGGCTGAAGCGCCAAGCGGCGCATGGTCGACTCGGGCAGGAAGTTATGCGTGGAGCCTGTATCCAAGAGAGCCATGAGGCGCTCGCCGTGGATCGTCACCGGCAAGAGCATCGTCTTCTCCGCTCGTATACCCGCGAGGGCATGGAGGGAGACCACAAGAGCCGTCGCTGGAGCAGGTGCCGGCGCGTCCTCTGCAGCCACCGGCGCGGGCAAGTCGCCGAGCTCGGCGGCGGCGGAATCCTCGTCGACGTAGTCGGCCGCCTCCAAGTAGAAGAGCCGCGGGAAGACATGGCCCGGCACGTAGGGCTCATCGCAGTTAAAGCACAGTCCCTGACGACGGCGCTCGAGCTGCTCGGCCGGGGTGAGTCGGCGGAAGGGTCGCGTCGCGGCGGGGGCCGGAGCCGGTGCGGGGGCCGGAGGCGGACGCCCCGGCCCGGATGGCGGCGGAGGCGGTCGGGACTGGCGGACGCCCCGAGTCGGCGGTGCTGGCTGCACGGCCTGCGCGCGACGCTCGAAGGCGCGGGCGTAGTACATGGCCGTCTGGAGATCCTGAGGCCCGTGCAACTCCATGTCCACGCGGATATGATCCGGCAGACCGCCCACGAAGAGTTCGGCCCGCTGGCGAGCCGTCACCCCGGGCGCGTGGCACGCCAGGGCCTGGAAGCGGTTGGCGAAGTCCTGCACCGTGGAGGTGAAGGGTAGGCGGCCCAGCTCCGCGAGCTGACTACCGCGGACCGGTGGTCCAAAGCGTAGGAGGCAGAGCTCACGGAACCGGTCCCACGTGGGCATGCCGCCCTCGTCCTGCTCGAGGGCATAATACCACGTCTGCGCGGCGCCGCGGAGATGGTATGAGGCGAGCCACGTGCGGTCCGAGGCAAGCGTGCGCTGCCCCCGGAAGAACTGCTCACACTGATTGAGCCAGTTGAGGGGGTCCTCCGTACCGTCGTAGGTGGCGAAGTCAATTTTGGCGAAGCGCGGCGGTGTCGGAGTAGGGCCGCTGTGACCGTATGGCTCGGCGGTGCGGAGCAGCGAGGGTGACGGCACCGGGTCGGTGGCCACCGGGGGTCCCCCGTGGAAGGGCGGTCCGTCGCGGCTGGCGTAGGGGCCCGCGGAGCTCGAGGGTCCCTCGTACTGCGCCGTGGTCGCTGGCTGTGCCGACGCCATTGTGTAGACCGGCGGCGGAGCGGGCCCGGCCACCCAAGCTGGCAGCTGCAGCGGCGGCTGGGAGTAGGCAGCCGATGCGACCACGGCTGCAGGCGCCTGGTTCGGCCAGGACCAAGGCTGCGTCGCGGCGGGGGCGGGCGGCAGCTGAAGGGCCCCGGCGGTCACAGGAGCCGGTAGAGCTGGCGGCTGCCATGGCCCATAGGGGCCCAGCGGCGACCCGGCGGCGGGGACCGGCAGCGCCATGGCCAGGTACTGGCGCATCCCTTGAACGGCTGTGGCGAGGTCCCGCAGCGCGCCCGTGAGATCCTCCGGGCTGAACGCGCCAGTGCCCGGGGCGGCTGTGATGGACGGCGGGGCGGAAGTGGCGGGCGCGGCCAGGAAGGCCTGCGGCCCCGGCGGCGCAGTGGAGAGGCCAATCAGCGGGGCGGCGGTGGTGATTGGGGTGGTGGAGGCGGGCGGGATGGTGGTGGCCGGTGGAGAAGATGACATGATCGTCTGGTCTCTGTATACCAAATTGGTAGAACCAGCAGCCCTACCGGACCTTGGGCGGAGATTGTAGGGGAACGAGGTGGAAGGATGATGGCGAGTTCGCGGCGGCCGGCGGCTAGGCGCCGTCCTTGCGAGATTGAGGGAGCGGTGGCTGAAGGGTGCGGCTAGGGTTCCGGCTCCTCTGGGAGCCGGGCAATAGAGATTATGTCTATATTGCTTAATTCCGAAATTACTGTTTACATCGATTTATATAATCTCCTGGATGCCTAAGATAACTTGGAGACTAAGACAACTAAGATAACTTTGGGTTAAGCCCATAACTAAGCCTGCCCATTGGGCCTCCTCCTCTGGTACGTGGTGCCGGTCATAACATAATCGCTGCGGCCCGATTTCTTGGTCTGATAGCCGATAAATCAGTCTGAATAGGCCGATTTACTGCCTGGGCGATATTTGCAGTGAATAGGGGGTTTTCGAATCGGGCACCCTCCGAGTAGCAGTTAGCTGGCCGATTAACTGATATCTCGGCCGATATTTGGAACAGGGCACAATAAAAGTCACACACGATCAGATCAAGTCATGATCCCTTGTTAACCAAAAGCCAACACATCTAGGTCACCACTTGCAAGAACAGATCCCATAAGTAGAAAAGCAAAGGAAGAAGCGCCCATTCCTTTTTGGGAAGGTTCTCACAGCAGAGTAGAGGAATCACCAATCCAGGGGAAGTAGGAGGAGGAGGAGGAGATGGATGTGAGGGGGAAGGTGGTGTGTATGGCGAAGCTGGCCGAGCAGGGGGAGAGATACGATGGTATGGCGGAGAGATCCCTCCCTTGGTTTGTTTGCGCTTGCTCCCTGGCCCTGCTTGTGTGCACTGTGTTTGTTCTCGGTGCTTTGCATTTCGGGTCGATCGCTGACAAATTCTTGGGGGAGGGAAGTTGGGGGTTCTTGGTTCCTATGCCCGCTGGAACCTTTGCCCTGCGATTCCCTGTTCGATTTGCTTAGTTTCTCGAGCAGTAGCCTGCTGACCATGTAGGCCTTTTTTTTCATTTCTGCTGTCCATGTGCAAAATGATCAGTTGATTGTGTGGTGATTATTATTCCGGGCTGATTTTGTTTTTGGTGATTTTAGGGTCGTCTTGCTGCCCCAGTTTGATAGGAATCATTTTTCATGATTATTTTGGGCCCAATCTTGGCAAATTTGAGTGCTTGATGGTTGTGGGGTCTGATTCTATACTTTGAGGGGCCCTGACCATGAGTTGCTTCCTACTGTTTCATGATGTTCCACTGAGAAAAAGAAGTATCTTGGGATCGTCGACGATGCATTTTGTTCTCTATATGGTACTGCTAATTGTTGAATATATGTATAGGCTATCATCGCAGGCGGCGGCGAGTACTGGGAGTACGAAGCCGCCGGCACGGGGAACAGTGGCATGGGAGGTGCCGGCAAGGGCGGCTGCTGTGGGCCACCGCGGGATGTCCTTGCAGCAAGGGCGCGGTGGGTAGCCCTAGTTTTCGCCATCTTCATCCTACGCTCCTCCAAGCGTAAATACGCCACAACCTTGGGGAAGGTTGGCTCCAGGATCAAGGTGAGATTCGAAGCGGTGTTGGCGAACTCCTCATTGAGGCCGGCGGTGAGGGTGCTAAGGAGGAGGTCATCGGAGATTGTTTCACCAAGATCACGGAGCTCATCTGCAAGTTTCTTGAGATGCATGCAAAAATCGTCAATGGATGAGTCAAGTTGATGGCATCCAAAAAATTCTTGCTGAAGGAAGACCCGGCGTTGGAGTTGGTTGTCGGTGAAGAGCCCGTTGAGCTTCGTCCAAACAGCGTGGGCATCCTCCCCGTCGGTGACCACCGTGTGGAAGAGATCCTTGGAGATGGTGAGGTAGAACCAACGAATAAGTGTGGCGTCGATGGTCATCCACTCGTCATCGCCATGCATGAGACTGGAGTCGACAGAGCCGTCGATGTGGTCATGGAGATGATACTCGCGGAACACCAAGGAGAAGTAGGTTTTCCAGGCGTAGTAGGCGGAGGTGGAGTGATCGAGGCACACGGGAGCACGGTGATGGATGTCGAGATCACGGATAAGGATGGGATCGGGACCGGCAATGGGATTGGTGGCACAGGAGGCGGAGGAACCGGGTGAGGCCACGGCGACAGGAAGGTGCGGCTGGGAGAAGGGGATCAGTGGAAGTGGAGGTAGGAGGGGAGGGTGTGTTGCGGCGGCTTGGGGAAGGAAGCGGCGGCGGCGACCTAGGTGGTGCGGCGGCGGCAGAGATGGTGCGGCCGCGGTAGCAGCGGAAGGTTTTA
The DNA here is from genome assembly GCA_011799875.1 of Thinopyrum elongatum. NCBI lineage: Eukaryota > Viridiplantae > Streptophyta > Magnoliopsida > Poales > Poaceae > Thinopyrum > Thinopyrum elongatum. The sequence goes on from CM022300.1 coordinate 181,271,544, forward strand.
GGTAGAGGATTGGGTTAGGGAAACTGATACCATATAGAAGTGCATGCTCTAGCCAATGCAACCAAAAGACCGATCTGATGGAAGAGACTAGGCAATACATTTATACGTCAACACTAATAGCCTAACTACACATGATCTATTGAACTTTCCTAGTGTGGAAGAAGTGGAACTGTGTATTCCATGTTTGTAATAGTGTAAAAGGTTGTGTTTTTTCTTTTATGGTTGGACTGGATTGATCTTGATGCTGAAGTATATTGAATTGTTTTTTTTTGGCAATTTGGCCACCATTAAATGCTTATGCCTTCTAACTTCCCAGTTCTGTATGCAAAATAGTACTATGTCACTATCATATTGTGTTGTGCAGGGACCTCTTTACTTTCCCCTTCCAGTTCATTTTGTTGACAACTTGACATAGCATCTAAAACTGGGTCTTGGCATGAGATATAGGAAACCTCCCTAATTGATTGACCTAATTTATGTGATGAAATCATGAGCATTGTTCTAGCATTACAGGCTTCCACATTCCCTGATTTCTCGTAGATGGTGGTAGACAACATCATGTTCCCCCTTTGCTTGCAACTCTTGTTAACATTTGACTCCTGGCTCTCAGAAACTAGTTTTTTTTTCGGTAAGGGGATAGCCCCGGCCGTTGCATCAGTTGATGCTCCTAGAAACTAGTTAGTGGGTGCTATGTAGTTATTCTTCTGGTTTGGATATGTCTCATTTTGGGAGAACTTTCTTGTCCGCCTTTTCTATACACAACTTTTGAAGTAATTCATACAGCCAGTTGGGCTGGAAAAGAATTGCTTTTGAATTCTGTTTGTTCCTCAGAAATCTAACAGATAACTTTCATAACTCTTGAGTTTCCATGAAGTTAGTATTAACTCTTAATTCATGGTTGTTCCTGCAGATAAGGTGGATTTTTTGAAGAAGCTTGCTAGGATGGATGTGGATATGAGCACTGAACAGAGGCATTTATTTTTAGTTGGTTTTAAGAATACAATTGGTGCAAGGAGGGCATCATGGAGAATCCTTTCTTCACTTGAGCAAAATGTGGCAGCGGGTGATCAGGCTGGCCGGATGATAAGTGTCTACAGAAGGAAAGTTGAGGATGAACTAAGGATGGTTTGAAATGAAATATTGTCAATCATCGCTATTCATTGCCTTCCCTTGGCTAATGCGGGTGAAAACGTTGTGTTCTTTCATAAAATGTATGTGCAGGTTCATAAATTCAGCTCTTCTTTTCACAATCGTCTATTGCTTCTCTATGTTGGTCTATTTTCCGGTCATTACATTCAGAGTTCACATGATACTTATATATCCATGTTTTCCTTATCCGGTTTGTACATGCCTAACTTTAAAATTCCAATTATTGAGAGGAAAGGTGACTACTACCGTTACCTGGCTGAATTTAGCACTGGGGCTAAAAAGAAGTCTGCGGCTGACCAATCACTCATAGCCTATCAGGTGTGAAACCTTTCAACCCGTACACATGTTCTAACTTCTGGTTCTAAGGCTCGCATTCCACCTCTGACAATCTTCTAGCAAATGTTGCTGCAGCATGCCATGGTTGTCGCCTCCACTGAACTTTCACCTGCTCATCCAATCAGGCTTGGCCTTGCGCTCAATTTCTCAGTGTTCTTTTATGAGATAATGAACTGTCATCGGAGGTCATTCACCCTTAAATGACTCCTTTCGCCCTTTGTTCTGATATTTTGTAGTTTAAAATAGATATCCTAATTCGTCATGCTTCTCTTTTTAAAATAAATAAATAAAATGGGCAGACCTACCAGGAGGCTACTAAGTTCAGATGAACCCATCACATCTTGTAGCCACTTCATTTAGTAGGTTATGTTTGCTGTAATCTTTTCCAAATATAGAGAACCACGATTCCTCAAAATCTTTATTTTTAGAAAATGGAAGCTTTATTACCCCTGGCCTCTGCATCTGAAGATGCATATAGCCAAACTTATTAACTATATGTATACTTATTATTTACATAGTTAAATCCCATAAATGCAATGTTAAATAGTTAAATCCCATAAATGCAATGTTAAATAGTTAAATCCATTGACAGTTTGACCCCATTATTGAAAGTTTTCTGGGTCTCCCCTTGGTTTAGAAGATACGGAGATGAATGTTCATTATTCGTGATTCTGCATGTTGGTACCATGGCAGCTTGCTTGTCATCCCAGCATGCTAGTTTGCACAGGTCTTCGGAAAAATGAAAGTGGCAACCTTACTCTGGGTGTTTTTCATGTTTATTTCTCTTTCCAGAGCTTGCCAAGTTGCAAAACAAGCATTTGATGAGGCTACTACTGAGATTAATTCCGCTGGTATGGACGGCAACAATGATAGCACACTAATGATGTAGCTTCTGAACAACAACCTAGCATTGTGGAAATCAGAACTAACTGAAGGTAAAGCCATCAAAACTTTTTCACAGGAATCTACTACTTTACCCCTTTTTTTTGAGGAATCACCACGCGCGCGGGGGGGGGGGGATCCCCACCTGAATTATATTTCTCAAAGATTGGCCATGCCAATAAGAGTTTTACAGGGGTGCGGCGAGCCGCGAGGACAGATAGATCCGCCAAGACCTAGCTGCTATCTTGTCTACCGGGTCTCGAAACCGGTTGCACCATAACTCAAAATCATTACAAATGTTGCGGATAGTGGTCAAAACATCATGATGATCGTTCCTGAAAGTAGCAGCGTTCCTGGAGTCCCATATCTTCCACAGGATGGCGAGCAGGACCTCCGGCCAGACAGCTGGGTCAAGTCCAGCCGGGGCGACAACGGATCAGAGGTCTTGGAACCTAGCAGTAGGGCTGATTTGAAGATGATCCCAGACTTGGCGCGCATTGGAGCATTCAATGAAGAGATGGGCAGTATCTTCAGAGGAGCATGGGCATCTGGGGCAGTTAGCTTCTGTAATTATATGCTTGTGGAAGAGGTTAGCTCTTGTGTTTGGCCGTCCACGAAAAAGGAGCCAGCCGAAGAGTTTTAGCTTTGGGTGAGCTTGCGATCTCCAGATCAGGTCCGTGTGATCATCTTCCGCATCTTCCTGTATAAGCAACGCATAGGCAGCCTTCGAAGAAAAAGGGGCCCTATGGTTTAGAACCTGTTTGTTCGGGCCTTCAGAGAGCTCTAGGGGTGGTTGGACCGACGTAAGGCAGCCATAGCCACCGCTCTCCCTGATGGGGTTCCTTCAGGGCGTGTGGGGTTTTGGTTCTCAAAAGTTCTCGCAGGCGTGTCTTGCATATCACGCTCCTGATGAGGCCCCTCCGGCGATGTTGTCTTGCATGTCATGCTTGACGTCGGTGGTACACGGTGACATCTTCGTGTGCGAATACACTTCTGGCGACTCTGCTAGGGACGAAAGATCAAGGATCATCATCAACTTTGTCTAACCTCTCCAAGCCCATAGAAACTAACGCCGATAACATCATCAAGACCGGTCTTGATGAATTATTGGAGAACATCGCTTGCCTATGAAGCACACAAGAAGCAGTGAGAGGAGGCTTATGAGGCGCTCAAGAAGCAGCACAAGGAGGAGGATTTGCAGGCTTTTCTTGCAAATTTAAAGGACTGTCAAGGCAACATCATTCTGGTTAGTGACATCAAGTTCCCTCCTCTCGACGACAAACAAGAATCACTAGAGCAAGTAGCTGTGATTATATTCCTTGTGATGATGTGTAATTCATTCATAGCAAATACGAATGCTCAGAAAATATGCCCGTGTCATCTAGCGGTAATTTTGGTTTATCTGCTAGGACAGAAAACCCCAATTCAATTTTACCTATTTCATCGGCACCTCCCATGCCTTTGAATTTCTATCCTAGCTAAGCAAATCAACTTGTGGCTACACCTACATGCCCTAGTCCTATTATGAGTGTGCCCAATTCGGTGTTGACCACGAATCACTTTATCACACCACCCGTAAGCAGAAGCATGTTAGTCTCCCGTCAAATTCTGGTTCAGCGCCCACACCACAAATTGCACCCATAGTTAGTAATCATTTTTCTCCTACGCTATCACCACAAGCATCTTCATCTACCTCAGACCCAATTTTAGACATATTAAGGGAGGATTTGCATAAGATGTTTCAAGAAACTTCCGGAAACGAGCCGAAAGTAAGGAGCTGTGTGTACGTACCAAAAGCCTTATTGTGAACACTTCGATACAGTTTTGTACCCTCAATGTTCTAAAGTTCCTGATTTTGCTAAATTTAGCGGTGAGGTTACGAAAACAACTTGGGAACACATCAGTCAATATCTAGCACAGTTAGGTGAAGCAGGTTCCATGAGTGAACTGAAAGTGCGTCTATTTCCCCTATCCTCAACTGGCACCACATTTTCATGGTTTGCTGCTTTACCACATGGCTCTATTCTCTTATGGTCGCAACTAGAGCAGAAATTTCATGATCACTTCTATAGCGGCTATAATGAGCTTAAATTGTCAAATCTTACATTGTTAGGCAAAAACATGATGAATCAGTCATTGGTACAGGGGATCGATTAATCAATGGATAGCTAGCCAGGCCTGGGTGTGCACCTCCGCGGCCAGGCCGCTAGTGTCACGTGTCTCTAGAAGGATGGGAATTTACGCTAGATGGTCTGCACTTCCTCGCTCGTTTATCATTGGGCTGGTGCAGGATCGAAAGTATGTCTAGAGGGGCGGGGGGGGGGGGGGGGGGGGGGGGGGGGTTACGGGGGGGGGGGGGGGGGGTTTGGTTATTAGACTACTTGACCAAATAAAAATCTATCATTTTTCCAATTTTAGTTGTGGGCAGATTTTAGCAATTAGCACAAGTCAAGCAATCAACCTACACATGCAATTCTAAGAGTATAGCAGTGGAAAGTAAAACATTGCATATGAAGGAAAAGGGAAGGGTTTGGAGAAGGCAAACGCAATGGAGACACGGAGATTTTTGGTGTGGTTCCGATAGGTGGTGCTATCGTACGTCCGCGTTGATGGAGACTTCAACCCATGAAGGGTAACGGTTGCGCGAGTCCACGGAGGGCTCCACCCACGAAGGGTCCACGAAGAAGCAACCTTGTCTATCCCACCATGGCCATCGTCCACGAAGGACTTGCCTCACTCGGGTAGATCTTCACGAAGTAGGCGATCTCCTTGCCCTTACAAACTTCTTGGTTCAACTCCACATCACGACGGAGGCTCCCAAGTGACACCTAACCAATCTAGGAGACACCACTCTGCAAAAGGTAATAGACGATGTGTTGATGATGAACTCCTTGCTCTTGTGCTTCAAATGATAGTCTCCCCAACACTCAACTCTCTCTCTCTCTCAGATTTGGCTATGGTGGAAGAGGGATTTGAGTGGAAAACAACTTGTGGAAGGCTAGAAATCAAGGTTCAAATGGTATGAATGGAATCTCTTGATCTCAACACATGAGTAGGTGGTTCTCTCTTAGAAAATGTATGGTGGAAGTGTAGGCACGTTCTGATGGCTCTCTCACAAATGGAGTGTTGGGCAAATAAGCCGCGGTGGCGCGTTGGGCTCGACCAGCTCGTGTATGGGCGCGAGCTGGACGCGCCGGGTCCGTGGCATAGGTGTGTGTGCGTGCGTGCGTGTGGTGCACGGGATGCCCGTGTAGGTGGACACCGTGCGTGTCTGTGTGTAGGCCAGACCGTTGGCGATCAGGGCGCGGGGATCGGGCTGGTCTGTTGAGGGCTCGGCGCGGGGAGCGCGCGCGAGAGCGCGTCGGGCGTGTCTAGAGCGAGCCAGACCAGGCGGTGTAGTGGGCAGGAGCGTGCGGGTCGTGGCCCAGCGTTGGCTCAGGTATAAGAACGCTGCGGCGATCGTTGTAACGGTGTGGGGTTTTGAGTTCGTGCTCAAGGAAAAGGCATTCATGCGCTGGGAAAAAAACCTTGTTGTGTCCTTGTTCTTCCTTCTCCTTCCTTCTTCTTCTTCTGTTGATCGAGATCAGAGAGAGAGAGAGAGAGGTGCAGTGTGAGAGAGAGGTAGAGCTAGGGTTTAGGGTAGACACCAACATTTGGCATCAGAGCCACGTTGCGGGAGGCGCTCGCCGGCGATGTCGCTCGTGCCGTACGCAGGCGGAGCGGGTAGCTCGCTGCCGCAGCCTGTGCCATTGCTTACCGGAGATAACTACACGGCGTGGGCGATTAAGGTGGAGGCAAACCTCGACGCGGCCGGGCTGTGGGAGGCGGTGGTGATGCCGGAGGACGCGGCGGCGGCGGCCGTGATCGCGAAGGACAAGCCGGCGCGAGCGTATCTGCTCGGTGCGCTCGCGGAGGACCTGCTGTTGTAGGTGGCGTCGAAGAAGACGGCGGCGGAGGTCTGGGCGAGCCTCAAGGCCAGGTTCATCGGTGCGGACCGCGTGCAGGCGGCGCAGCTGGGCACACTCCGCGGCGAGTTTGAGCTCTTGCGCATGGCGGACGGCGACACTCTAGATGGATTCGCCGGCAAGCTCGGAGCCATGGCGGCGCACTTCGCGAGGCTCGGCTCGACTCTGGAGGACGACACGCTCATGAAGAAGCTGCTCGACTCCGTGCCGGACCGCCTGTACGCGGCGGTGGCGGGGATCGAGCAGTTCTGCGACGTCACGACTATGCCGTTCGAGGAAGCGCTCGGGCGGCTGAAGGCCTTCGACAAGCGGCTACGGTGACGCGGGCAGGTGGGCGGCGAGCGACCGGACGGCACGCTCATGTTCACGGCGGCGCAATGGCGGGCGCGGGAGCGGCAGCAGGGAGGTGCATGGGACGACGATGATGTTCGGAGCGAGGCGTCGGGCAACGGTGGCAACCGGCGCGGGTGCTGCTACAAGTGCTGCGAGCGCGGCCACTTCAAGCGGGAATGCCCGCAGCCGCGGAAGGCGCCGGCGGCGGAGCGCGCGCTGCTGGTGGACGACGGCGTCATGGACGCTGGCCTGCTCTGAGCCGCGGCTTAGGGGGGGTGTAGTGTTGGGCAAATAAGCCGCGGTGGCGCGTTGGGCTCGACCAACTCGTGTATGGGCGTGAGCTGGACGCGTCGGGCGCGCTGGGTCCACGGCGTAGGTGTGCGTGTGTGCGTGCGTGTGGTCCACGGGATGCCCATGTAGGTGGACACCGTGCGTGTGTGTGTAGGCCAAACCGTTGGCGATCGGGGCGCGGGGATCGGGCTGGTCTATTGAGGGCTCGGCGCGGGGAGCGCGTCATGGGCGTGTCCAGAGTGGGCCGGACCAGGCGGTGTAGTGGGCAGGAGCGTGCGGGTCGTGGCCCAGCGTTGGCTCGGGTTTAAGAACGCTGCGGCGATCGTTGTAACAGTGTGGGGTTTTGAGTTCGTGCTCAAGGAAAAGGCGTTCGTGCGCCGGGAAAAAAACCTCGCCATGTCCTTGTTCTTCCTCCTTCCTTCTTCTTCTTCTTCTGTTGATCGAGATTAGAGAGAGAGAGAGGTGCAGTGTGAGAGAGAGGTAGAGCTAGGGTTTAGGGTAGACACCAACATGGAGAAGGGGGTGGAGGGGTATATATAGCCTCCACACAAAATCCAGCCGTTACACACATTTGACTCACCTCGGTGGCACCGATTAATTAAACTCGGTGGCACCGATCAGTTCAAGAATGTGAACGTTAGGAATCTCGGTGGGACCGACTGGAACAACTCGGTGGGACCGATGTGCTAGGGCTTAGGGCAAACCGCATCTCGGTGGCACCGGTTGCATCAACTCGGTGAGACCGAAGTGAAGCAATAAGGCAACAGAGAGTTGGTCAAGCCATCTCGGTGAGACCGATTGCAATTTCGGTGAGACCAAAATAATTGCTACTGATAACAGAGAGTTGGCAAGGCCATCTCGGTGAGACCGAGATCTGTATCGGTAAAACCGAACTGTTAGGGTTTCTGGCAGTGGCTATGTCATATCAACTCGGTGGCTCCGGATAGAAAGAATCGGTGGGGCCGAGTTGGAGTTTAGGGTTTGGACATATTTGCATGTAGAAAGTGGCTGAGGGTTTTGTAGCAATATCACTAAGCACTTGAGCAAGTAGACCATGAAGCAACACCTCATCCCCTTTTAATAGTATTGGCTTTCCTATGGACTCAATGTGATCTTGGATCACTAAAATAGAAATGAAGAGTCTTGAGCTTTTACCAATCTTTTGTCCTTAGCATTTTGAGGGGCACATCTCTATCTCATGCCATGCCAATCATTGAACATCCTGAAAATATTTAGCTTGAATGGATATTAGTTCAATGAGCTTTATGTTGTTATGAATTACCAAAACCACCCGGGGATTAGTTGCACTTTCAGCTGGCCAGTGTCCAGCTCCAAAACTTACCGGTGCCCAGCCCAAAAATCTGGACTATATAAGGTACGCACGAATTTTATTCGGTGTCTAGTGACGCCGGATGATCTAACATAGGTCCACCCCTGCATCCCTTCCCGATAAACACCATGAACTTGGAGGGGAAGAAAATGTTAGTTCGGCTTAACATAGCCGAATCTGCTAATAAAGATAATGTGGTTATTGGTGAACCCGGGAAAAGCAAAGACGTGACGGGGTCTTGGGAAGAGAGATTGTGCTTGACAAGCAATCCAATAGCAAAGCGATATTGAAGATCACCATAAAAAATCCTACACTCGGGGGGCAACCACAAGTGCAAGAGAATACACATGATAAATTTATGAAGCCCAAGAGTTCATAAGTTGGCAAGTAGAGTACGAATGAAGCCAAGTGCTAGCGAATCAAGCCAACTTTTGATATGTTGCTGTCCAAATATGCCAATCAAGCGGCTGGTTCTAGCTCTAAGTGACCATCGCATTTTAAGCGTTCAAGATCACCTTCGAAGCAAAAAAATAGCATCACACAAGGCCATACGGGTCATGGGTACCGGTACCATGGATGGCGCCAATCCGCTATGTGCCATATTACATGGGAGGCTTCAATGGAGGATTGGGGCAGCCCCCAATGGCTCCTTATGCTTTTCATCCAGCGTGGCATCAGCTAGGAGGCATGCTCGTGAGAGGCTTTCTTATCCTACACGAGGACGTTTAAGCCATGGTGCTAATCGGCCAACACAAGCTTCTCCAAGCAAGGTCAACAAGAAAGTGTGGCGTGCTAAATCGCCAAGTGCTGAATTTTCATAATCTAACAAGCAAAAGGAGATCAAAGAGTCGATTGCTATTGGGTAATTCGGCTAATTCTAACGGTCATATAGTTGTTGTTCAGTAGGGTCCCATGGCTATTGATCATGAAGCTAGCACAAGCAAGGCCAAACATGGGGATCCCAAATATACCCAACCTAAGTGGTGTCCTCCCGGCTTAACTAAGACTATGAAAAGGATATTGCAGTGAATGAGGAACCATGAGAAGGGGGAGCACGAAGTGGAGAAGCAAAGGGACGGATCATTCGGTAAAATTTGGCCCATGGCATCCGCAAAACAAGTGTTGAGGCCTAAAAAAATAGATAACACAACAGCTTCCATATTAATTGCACCAGGACCTACACCATCAAAGGAGGAGGATACGACCCCTATTACATCGTCCACGCCACCTATTACTCCTCCTTCACTCTAAGAGACTTAAAAGGCAATATACACATTGAGAGATGAAGATGAGATGGTGGATTATGAATCTATGCCATTTTGGGAAGATATGGATATTAATATCTCCCCGCCGAATTTTGTGCTATAATGAAGAAGGTGAGGTGGCCCAGCTGAACTTTGGCCCTAAGAATGCCATCTTTGAGAAGCCAAAAGAACCGGTGAAACACTTGAAGCCATTGTACCTAAAAGGTCTTATGAATGGATCGCCTGTTGCTAGGATGCTTGTTGATGGTGGTGCTTTGGTTAATCTTATGCCTTATTCGGTCTTCAAGAATTGGGATTGCATGATGATGCATTGATGTAGACCAATGCGGTGCTTAATTGTTTTGAGGGCAAAGAAATGACAAAGGCCAAAGGTGTAATGTGCATGGAACTCACCACTGGAAGCAAAACTTTGAACACCACATTCTTTGTCTTCGAGGTGCAAAGTAACTACAATGTTATATTAGGTAGAGATTGGGTCACCAATCAATGCGTGCCATGTACCATGCATCGATTCTTAATACAATGGAATGGGTCGATGATGAAGCAGAAGTCATTTGCGCGGATAATTCAGCTTGTGTTGCTTTGGCCGATGCATCGGTGGATTGGAATCATCCTGATGCTACGTGCTTAATGGGGCACGACCTTTCGGAGTTTGGCTTCCTTAGTGCTACGAGGAACGGGTCTGTGCCCATCTCTTTAAAGACGATTGGTGGTAATCAGCTCCAGGGTATGATGTAAGCAAAATTTAGAAACCTAAACAAGCAATGGCCGATATATAATTATCGCCCTAAGCATAAACATGGCTGATATAGACTTATCACCCTAAGCACATAAAAATGGCCGATGGGTTGTTGACATCGTCCTTAGAACAAACACAGTGCAAGTTATTTTTTGGCATGCTAGCATTGCCAAAAAACAGGGAGGCATGTGTTGCCACCAGATTTTGTCAGCCAAAACAGTAAACTGTTGCTCTGCAGCAGCAGGATCTGAAGATGGCCGGACTGTTCGACCAAGTTCAGGCCTGACTGTCTGTCTGTACCTAGATAGTGGCCGGACTGTCTGACGAAATTCAGGCCAGACTGACCGTCTGTACCCAGACAGTGGCCGGACAGTCCCGGCAATGTCCGGCCAAAATATCATGCCTTTTCAGATTCGGCTGTTAAAAAGAGTCAAAACGCCCTCAATATGATCTCGAATTAAAAATCGTTCAACATGAAAATTGTTCATCTCATCGAAACGGGTAAATTTACTTTGGGGTCATCTCCATCCGAGGTCATATGCGAGTTCTGGAGCTGGAAAACCATGATGTTGTCCGCAGACCTAGAGATGGCCGAACAGTCTGGCCATATTTGGGGTGGACACCCACAGGTGATTCCGGGTTAGGTCAAATTTTAGCTCTTTGGACGGGAACTAGAGCCGTTTTTTGTGTGGGAAATCTAGTCGTGTCATATATAGATGAGAGGTGATAGCCGGTTGGATAACAACACATTGCAAACTCATCTACTACTTTTTACCCTACTTTTTACATCTCTCTCATGTTCTTGCTTCCTCGTTCTTCGTGTTGGAGGGCAACGATCCTCGAGGCTCTAGGGGCGGTTGGACTGACCTAGGGCAGCCCATAGCCGCCACACTCCCAGACAGGGTCCCTCCCTGGCGTTTGGGGTTTCAGACTCAAATGTTCTCACCGGCGTGTCTTGCGTATCGAGCTCACGGCGTGGCCCCTCCGGCGACGTTGTCTTGCGTATCGTGCTCGAGGCTAAGGGTACACGGTGACATGTTTGTGTGGGAACAACCTTGTAATTCTGCATAAGCAAGTGAGCGATGTCCTGCGAAATTGAATAGTGATTATGTTTTGGTTTGTTTTATCATCCTGTCCAACATGTTAGAAAATGTTTATACCTAGCTTCTGTGTATACCCTGTATATTGTATTTGTACACTTCGTGTACCCTTATATATGAGATAGCCACACCCGTATTGGGTGTTGGGCAGTTTCCCAAAATACTACATTTTACATGGTATCAGTTTAGGTCTTCGGTCGATGACTTTCGCCTCTGTTCCGATCGCATCTGGCTCCGCCGTGGCCGTCCTGGCCGCCGCCGCCGCCCGAGCCGCCGCCGCCCAGGCCGCTTTTGCTCAGGCCGCCGTTGCATCTCTGTTTTTGATGTCGCGGCCCCTAGCCTCCCTAGCCGGTGCCTCTGCTGCGGCCGCCGCACCGGTCGTCGCTGAACCAGTCTACGCAGCTCCGCCGCCCGTCAAAGATGCCACGCTACCACATGGGTTTGCCCCGCCGCCCCCGCATGGCCACGGGCTGCATGCCTACGACACCATGCAACACAGCTACATGCCTACGATGCCAACGGGGCCATACGGCACGTCGCCCGCGGCAGCCGCAGCTGGGCGCTACACTGCATCATCTACGGGGTACTACGCGGTCGCGCCTGCGGCTTCGTCCAGTATGTCGTCCGCGGCTCCCTGCAACACACCTGTGGCGCCATACAGTGCACCGGCGATCTACGGTGGGTACCATCCGGCTCCTCCGATCGCATCGTACTACGGTGCGCCTGCTCCGTCCTATGGTGTTTCCCCGACACCGTATCCTCTGCCGGCTGTGGCTCCTTCGACAGAGCTGGTCCACGTCTCGCCGACGCCTACTGGTGGTCCACATCAGGGCTACTACGTGCCGCCTCTGCCGGATCATGTCACCGATGCTGCACCGTTCTACTTCGCGCACCTCATCCCGGTGAAACTCGCGACGGATAACTATCTGTCGTGGCGTGCGCAGGTGTTGCCGCTTCTCCGCAGTCGCTATTTGAAGGGTTATGTTGACGGCACACTACCGTGCCCTCTGCCATATCATTCGGCGCATCATGCTTGGGTGGCTCAGAATCAAACCATCCTCTCTGCTATCCAGTCCTCTGTCACGGAGGGAGTCTCGTCACTGGTCATCTTCGCCGCTACGTCTCGGGACGCGTGGATGGCCCTTCATACTAGTTTTGCTTCGCAGTCCCAGGTGCGTGCTCATGCTATTCGCACTACGCTTGGGGAGGTGAAGCTTAATGACCTCACCGTCACAGACTACTTCAGCAAGGTGACGGGTATGGCTGACACACTTGCCTCCATTGCCAAGGCTCTTGGTCCGGAGGAGTTCACCTCTTATGTGCTCAATGGACTGGGTGACGACTATGACAACTTGGTGGAGAATATCAATGGTCGTGACACTCCCATCCAGCCACTTGAGTTGTACGCGCGTCTCCTCGCTACGGAATAGCGCATCCAGCCTCGCCGCTCTAAGTCGAGCTTCCCTTCCGCCAACGCTGCAACGCGTAGGAAGGGCAAGCCCTACAGCCAACAACTGGTGGCAAACCTCTGCCGACCGCGCCTAGTTCGCGGAACACCACTACCTCCACGGGAGGTCGAGTCCGTGCCTGCTGCCCTTCATGTGGTGCTCAGGTCCCCTGCCAGTTGTGTGGACTTGATGGTCACCTTGCCTCCCGTTGTCATCGTTGCTTCAAGCAGGATTTCTTGGGGATCGGGAACAATGGCAAGGGTAATGAGAAGCAGGCTGCCCTGCCGAGTCATAAGCAGGGGCGTACTTCTTCCTATCCAGTTGATGCATCTTGGTACATGGATATGGGAGCTGCCAATCACCTGACGAGTGAGATGGGCAAGCTCTCCACACAGTAGCCATACCGTGGACACGATTAGGTTCACACTGCTAATGGGGAAGGTATGCACATCTCACATATTGGTCAGGCATCACTTCTTACATGTCGATCCACACAATTACGTCTTCTTAATGTCCTTCGTGTTCCCTCTGTTTCACGTAGTTTGCTTTCAGTTCCTAAACTTACTCATGATAATAATGTTCTTGCTGAATTTCATCCTTTTCATTATTTTGTTAAGGACCGGGACACGAGGGATGTACTCCTTAGAGGTCGACTACGCCATAATGGTCTCTATTCACTTCATGTGCCACCAGCTCCTAGTGCTTTCAGTGGTGTTCGTGTGTCTCCATCACGTTGGCATGCGCGCCTTGGTCATCCTGCCACTCCCATCGTTCGCCATGTACTTCATCGTCATGAGCTTCCAGTCGTGTCCAATAAACATGTTGATGGAGTTTGTGATGCCTGTCAGCAAGGCAAGAGTCATCAGCTTCCTTTTTTCGAGTCGAGTCATGTAGTCAATAAACCGCTTGAACTTGTCTTTTCGGATGTATGGGGCCATGCCTAAACCTCTGTTAGTGGTCATAATTACTATGTCAGTTTCATTGATGCTTACAATCGGTTCACATGGCTTTATCTTCTTAAACGCAAGTCTGATGTGTTTAATGTTTTCTTGCAATTCCAAGCGCATGTTGAGCATTTGCTCAGTCATAAAATCATTCATGTGCATCATTCATGTGCAATCCGATTGGGGGGGGGGGGGTGAGTATCACAACCTCAATGCATTCTTTAATAAGCTTGGAATTACACATCATGTGTGTTGTCCTCATACACAGCAGCAAAACGGTATAGCTGAGCGTAAGCATCGTCATATAGTTGAGACTGGTCTTGCTTTGCTTGCCCATGCCTCCGTTCCTTTCCGGTTTTGGAGTGATGCGTTTTCCACCGCATGCTTTCTCATTAGCAGGCTCCCTACACGACTCTGTCAGATGAAAACACCACTTGAGCTCTTGCTAAATGAAGTTCCTGATTGTACGTTTCTCAAGGTCTTTGGGTGCGCGTGTTGGCCACATCTTCATCCATATCACCAACGCAAGTTGGAGTTTCGGTCTAAACAGTGCGTGATTCTTGGTTATAGTTCTCTTCATAAAGGGTACAAGTGTCTTCATGTTCCCTCTAACCGCGTCTACATCTCACGTGATGTGGTGTTTGATGAGAATGTTTTTTCTTTTTCCGCACTTCCGGTCACCTCCACCACTCCCACTGCACCTGAGAAATCTGTTTTATCGTTGCCTGGTCAATTTGTTGATGCTGCATATACCCCCTTGTTGCTACCTAACCATGGTGTAGGTACTGGGGGCGGAGCACGCCTCAAGCTTTTGGATGAGCAGCCGCCCGCGTCCCCTCGAATGCCCGCCGAGCCCGCTCGCGATGCCCTTCCGTCACCTGTCTTGCCAACGGGGCTGGCCGAGCCAGGCCCCGCCACCTTGGGGCTTGCCGACGTGTTGGCTGAGCCGGCCGAGCCGGTCGAGCTGTCCGAGCTAGCTTCGCTCGAGCCAACCTCTACCGTGGGGGCTGAGCCGGTGTCCTCGCCCGAGCCGGCGTCCCCGCCCGCATTGGCCGAGCTGGCGTCCACGCCTTCCTCGCCAGGTCGGTCGCCTGGTGTGACTGGCTCTGCGTCTGGGGAGCGGTCTGCGTCGTCATTGCCATCTTCATCGACCCCATCTCCGCCGCCACCTCCGCCGCCTACCGCTATTCTGCATCCTCATAGGCGCAGTTAGAGTGGTATTGTTCGGCTGAAGGAGCGCACTGACGGCACAGTTGCGTGTATTGCGGCGTGTATGGCACAGACAGATGCTGACCCCACTGCTGAGCCTCGGCATTTTCAGGCGGCTCTTCGGATTCCTCACTGGCGCAGTGCCATGTAGCAGGAGTTTCAGGCACTACAGAGGAACGATACTTGGCGCTTGGTTCCTCCTGTATCTGGTGTCAACATCATTGACTCCAAGTGGGTGTTTAAGGTAAAGAAGCATGCTGATGGATCTTTTGAGCGATACAAGGCACGGTTGGTGGCCAAAGGGTTTAAACAGCGGTATGGTCTTGATTATGAGGATACCTTCAGTCTAGTTGTCAAAGCTACCACCCTTCGTCTGCTTTTGTCCTTGGCTGTTGCCAAAGGATGGTCTGTGCGTCAGCTTGATGTTCAGAATGTTTTCTCCATGGGGTCTTGGAGGAAGAGTTTACATGCGGCAACCTCCAGGTTTTGTTGATCCTGCTCGTCCACATCATTTGTGTCGTCTTGTTAAGGCGCTTTATGGACTTAAGTAGGCTTCTCGTGCATGGCATGCCCGACTTGGCTCGGTTCTTCGACGTCTTGGATTTGCTCCGTCCACTGCTGACACGTCTCTGTTCATGTTCCATTGTCCTAAGGTTACTATGTACCTGCTGGTTTATGTTGATGGCATTATTCTTATCAGCTCCTCAGCGACTGTCGCTGATCGTTTGCTGTCTGCTCTGAGTGGTCATTATGCTGTCAAGGATCTGGGTGCTCTCCATTACTTCCTTGGTCTGGAGGTTTCACGGTCTCCTGCTGGCCTGACTCTCACTCAGCATAAGTATTCCTTGGACTTGCTACGACGTGGTGGTATGTTGCAATGCAAGCATGCTACCACCCCTATGTCTGCGACTGATCGGTTATCAGCCTTGGATGGTGCCCTGCTTCTTTCAGATGATGCTACAGAGTACCACAGTATTGTTGGTGGCTTGCAGTACTTGACTATCACACGGCCGGACATCTCCTATGCGGTAAACCGTGTGTGCCAGTATCTTCATGCTCCTCGGACTTCAGACTGGTCAGCTGTGAAGCGTATACTGCGTTATCTCTCTCATACTGTCTTCTATGGCTTGCATCTTCGGTCTACCTCCTCGAGTGCTCTCGGCGCGTTCTCTGATGCAGATTGGGCTGGGAACCTGGATGACCGGCGATCAACGGGGGGCTATGCTATCTTCTTAGGTCGCAACTTGATCGCCTGGAGTGCGCGCAAGCAGGCCATAGTCTCTCGGAGTAGCACTAAAGCAGAGTATAAGGCCGTTGCCAATGCCACGGCTGAGCTCATTTGGGTACAGTCTCCGTTGAGAGAGTTGGGAGTCTCTCAAGAGTAGCCACCGGTTCTTTGGTGTGATAATATTGGTGCGACATATCTTTCATCTAATCCAATTTTTCATGCTCGTACCAAGCACATCGAAGTTGACTATCACTTTGTCAGGGAACGTGTTGCACAGAAGCTTCTTCATATCAAGTTCATCTCGTCCAAAGATCAACTTGCTGACATCTTCACGAAGCCACTTCTATAACCTCAGTTTGAAGGTTGTAGGCGCAATCTTAACATGCTTTGTACTTCAGGCCACAGTTAAGATTGTGGGAGGGTGTTAAATAATTTTTATATTTAGCTTCTGTGTATACCCTGTATATTGTATTTGTACACTTCGTGTACCCTTATATATATGAGATAGCCACACCCGTATTGGGTGTTGGGTAGTTTCCCAAAATACTATGTTTTACACAACAGTGTTCAGTACGTCATCTCAAGAAGCCTAGTACCTCCCATGTTTTGTTTTGCCACTCTAGCTAACCAAACCATTGCTCCTAATATGTTGCATGAAAAGATCCTTTTGCACCAGAAATTATGTCATATATGACAAATTGATAGTTACTTGCAAGTTACCTAGATCCTTAATAGTTGGTTCAAGTTTGATCATCGGAGTTACTAAAAATATATCGAGAGAATTGTACTTGAGATGCTGATGTTGATTCCTCCGTTTTGCTGGTGTCAGAAATATTCACCAACATTAATCTTTCTATGGTCAATGTCTAGTCTTTGACAGTAATGAGTCCATGACCACAATTCTGGAGCCATGTCTCTGATTTAACGCTTGACAATCAAAATCACTGTCTCTTTTATTTTGGCAGGTGAAACCTCGAAGGATAGCGACATCGATATGGAGGTAACATGCTCATTCCTGTGATATCCATTTGGGCCCTTAGAAAAATTATATGCATTTGAAAGGTTTGTAAGTATGGTGGGGAACATAAATAATCCATTGCAGGAAATAATTATATCTAGAACCTCACATATAGTGATATTTCCAGTTGTCGGGGCACGACACCTATGGGATCCCGAGAGATCCCTTTACGATTCGGCGGGGGGAGAGGTATACGCAAAGAGCAGAACCAACGATCGACGCGGGAAGTTTTTACCCAGGTTCGGGTCGCTGATCAGCGTAAAACCCTACTCCTGCTTTGTGTTCTTATTGATGTTCTTGAGCCCAGCCTTCAGGAGCGCTCACTATGAACAGTACGTTCAAAGAGCAGCTACGCATGCAGAATGGGCCAGAGGTTCTCCTCCTCTGTAGCAGTTGCCTTGGGCCTCCTTTTATACGCTCAAAGGGGTCACCACAATGGCAAAATGTACATACATTGAGGTGTAAAGTAGCTACAGGGTACCATACCTAACCCCTGACGGATTAGGACAAGCGCATTTAATGCACCGTGAGGTGTCCGTTTAGGTGTCCTCACTTTCTTGGGGATGGAAAAAGGGGCCATCCCATCAGCACCGCTTAAGCTCTCCTCCACTGGCGTGTTGCCACGCATCCAGAGAAGGACCCAGAATGTCAGATTTGTTACTGTGCCAAAGCGGTGGCACAGTGTCGGAATCTCGCCAGGCGTCGAATCTTGCCGGGCTCCAAGCCTTGCCGGGCGCCAAGCCTTGCCGGGCTCCACAGGCCATCCCGGCAAGGATCTTGTCGGGGAAGCTGGCCTTCGGATCCCAGCTTTGCTTATCTACTGATCCTCAGATCTCTAACTTGATGATTTCTTTGGTGGCTTGAATCGACCTCGAGCTGTTCCCGGCAAGCCTTGCCGCGAGGATGGCTACAACTGCCCGTGCAAAAGTACGGGGTACTAGTGGCCCAATACTTAGTACACCGACAGGAGCCCCCGGGCCTAGGCCATACACGAGTGCGAGGCGTTGTTGGGCTAGGCCCAAACAGTGCATGGGCATGTGTGGCAGGGGATTAACTGCTCGTAAATATCTCGTTTTACTATGCCCCCCACTACGCGCACGGAGCGCGCGATGTGGGAAGCGTGCCAAAAAGGCTGCAACTGCCTCACGCCTATAGAGGCGCATTCACATTTGGGAATAAAAGAGGCGGCCCCGCTCCTTCCCCATAAAAAGGAGAAGTCGCAGAGGCACAAACCTATTTACCCCCCTCTTCTTCTCAATCTGGCCATCGCCATCGCCTTCCTCCTCTCGAGCTCAGAGCGAAGCCTTTTCCTCTTCCGCCCGCTGCTTCCACGCTCGCCCCACTCCCAGCTCCCGTCCTCACAGTCGCCATGCCGCCCAAGGCCAGCAAAGGTAAGGGCAAGGAGGCGAAAGCCGATGTTCCGGAGAGCGAACTGGCGAAGATGCGGAAGAGGCTCGTCGTCTTCCCTCCAACGCTCGATGCTGAAGCTCTGAAGGGGCGATACCAATGCATGTGGGCGAAAGGGACGCAAGCTCACCCCACCACACGCGTAATCCCAGGTGCTTGTTCCAAAGGCGGATCGGACAGATACCCTTTCTTCACTGCATATTTCTATTGCGGGCTCTGTCCCCCCTTTTCCGACTTCTTCAATGATATCATGTACACATACGGCTTTCGTCTTCTCGATTTCACGCCGAATGCGGTACTTTGCATGTCCATCTTTGCCCATCTCTGTGAAAACTTTGTTGGCGTGATTCCCAATTCTGCTCTTTTTCGCCATTATTTCTTCCCTCGCATCCAAAAAGGAGAGGCCCTCTCTGGTTCTATTGCCTGGATTCCAAAGGCTTGGAATAAGAAAATATACCCAGAAGGAGTTTACCGCGAAAAGTGGGACGAGTGGCGGGCTGAATGGTGCTGAATCCAGGAAGCAGATCCCCATCCGTTTTGTCATCCCCGGCAACAGAAGGTGGTCCGTGGCAAGGATTGGAGCGATCCCGCTGTGGAGGACGAGAGGCTCACAATCGCCACCACCAGGATCCTTCGCCTGAAGGCTGCCGGATTAACGATGGAGATGATCGGCTTCGACTTTCTCCGCCGCCGCATCGCCCCTTTGCAGAACAGGGGAAGGCCAGCTTGGGAATACAAGAATGCGACAGATATCATGAGATTGTGCCCCGGGCTGAACAACAATCTGACCGCTATGCAGCTTGGCGCTCTCCGTCAAAAATTATTCCAGCGCGAAGACAAGCACCGGCTGCCGGCAAGGATTGTTCCCTTGTGCAACAATTCTGCCTTGGGGTCAATCATTGCCTTCCTGCCGATGTTCAATGCCCACGGTCTTGACCCGACCTGGGCCGAGCCAAGCGAGGAGGAAGCATAGAAGTTCTTTGACAACTTGACAGAGAGGCCTGTCCAGCAAGAGTCAGATTTCATCCGAGCCACCACCGATCAAGAAGTAGCTTACATTGCTACTAGGGTGGAGGAGGCAAATCTTGCCACGGAGGCCGGCAGCGTCGGCTTCACAGAGTGGGAAGCTAGTGACGCAGAGGTGGTAGTGGAGGTAAAACCTGCCGGGGAGGACAAGGTTGCCAGGGAAGAGAGCAGCGCAGCCGCTGAGAGCTCGTCCGGCGAGGACACGACCGAAGAAGAAACACGAGAAGAGCTCCCACCCCCGAAGAAAACGAAGTGTGTTCTTTGGAAGGCTGCATCTGGCATCCCGGCAAGCCAGCCTTCTTCAAGCGGCGAAGCTCCCGGCAAGAAAGTGGCCGGCAAGGCTGGACCGCGGCAGGGGGCTCGTCAACAGCCTGCGCGGCGCGCGAGACCCACACCAGCGACCACTGCTGGGGCAGTAGGAGGGTCTTGTACTACCGCACCGGAAGCTGCCCCGGCGCCTGCCACAGCCAAGCGGCCTAGGACTCCTCCTCCGCCTCCCCACTCAGACATCGCAGCGGAGGTCGACTTCGACATCTTCGGCTTTAGTCCGGAGCGAGAGGAAGAAGAGTGAGTACTTTGCCATAGCCTTTATATTCCAATCTTGGATCGATTCTTACTAAATTGCTCGTGTTGTCTCTGCAGTGACACAGAAACATTGCTGGAGAGGATGGCGAAGAGGTCAAGGACTTCTATGGGTGACGAGCCCCCTGCAGGCTCCACGAGCATGCCAGAAACCGTCGTTGTCAGCCCGGAGTCCAGTCCTCAACGCAGCCCCCAGCGCAGCCACCAGCATAGCCCCCAGCGTAAGTTCACTGTTCTTTTTTCGCCGGCGGGTGCTGAGGCTTTCATTCTTGCCGCTGATATTTTTGGGTTCACAGGAGAAGAACGGCAACAAGGAGAGCTATCAGAAGACACCCCCATTGTGCCTCCTTCATTGACCGCTCCGCCCACAAGCACGTCCCCGGCAAGAGATCCTGCCGACGAGCCCATCTTAACTGAGGAGGAGCCGGCAAGCGTGGATTCCGACAACCCACCCCCGGCAACCGGAGTTGCCGGGAGGGGCGAAGCCACCTCCCGACAGCCCGACGCAGGTACTCGATTGCCTCAGAGTGCTTGTTACTCTTTTTCCCTTATCTCTCTGTCTTTGGTCACTTCAAACTTCAACCTCGATATAATTCTGTTTTCCTCCTTCGTCCTTCAGAGTTCCCTGTAATGGAACACATGGACGTCGACGTTGTCATCGAGGAGACCGCCAGGGATGCCGCTGCCGAAGCAGACAGGATCGCTGCCAGCGAGGCCACCAAAGATGACACTGTCGAGGCTGGTGGTGCTCTTGACGGGGAGGCCGCCAAGACTGTACAAGAGGAACCCGCCAAAGAACCTACTGAATGGGGCGACAGGGAGGCTGAGGACCGTACTGACGGCATTCCTGCCGTAGGAGCGCCAGGCGCTGCACCTGCCACAGAGCCCCCTACCACTGGTGAGGCGGCCACTGAAGACGAGCCATCAACATCTGAAGGCCCCTCATCCAGCAAATACCTCAAGGTTGGCGAGAACCTGTTTGTCAACTTGCCGGGGACGGCAAGCACTGGGGCACCAGCCGAAGGAGAAGTGTTTGAAGAAATCATTGCTGCTGCCAAGCTCGAAGTTGTTGACGACCCCAGCACTAGCAGTGGCAAATCTGAAGAGGATCATCTCCTTCAGGCCATGGGTGAGAATTTCCGCAAGCTCCAGGCTCTCCATCTTGCCCGGAAAGACAAAGCGGACTCTAGAATGGCAGTTGTCGAGGCGGCCGAAGCAGATTTTCAAAGGCGCGTCGCACAAATGCAGATCTGGCACGCCGAGGCCCTTCAAGAGTTGGTTGCCGGCTGGGAACCAGTGAGTCAGCAGTGGACTGAGATCCTCCTGAAGCAATCCGATATGGAGAAGGCGCATGATGAAGCTGCTCAAAGGATTGCTGCCGAAGATGCCCTCCTGACGGGGCGCCGCGTTGCTCTCAATGCTCATGAGGAAGATCTCACCGCACGTGAGCAGGCGCTCGCCGCCAAGCTCCACAGCAAAGATGAGGATATCGAAAATCTTGTCGCGCGGTGGACCCAGGAGCTGGAGCAAAAACATAAGGAGGCGCTCGAAGCTCTGACTGCAAGTCACGCCGGCAAGCTCAAGGAGGCCGTCGATGCTGCCGAAGCTGCAGAGGCCGCCAAGAATGAGCTGAGTGACAAGGTGAAGAGGCTGGAAACAGATCTCGAAGAGCACGGCAAGGAGCTCTCGACGCTCAAGGGTGACAGGGAAAAAACCCTCCACTCCTTGGCGGAGATGCAAGTTGCCCTGTCCGACAAGACCAAGCAGCTCTCCTCTGCGGCTGATAATATTGCGGTTCTGGAGCTGAAGCTGACCACGCTGCAGAAGTCTCTCGAGACCGGCAGGGCCCGTGAGAAGGCTCTACTCAAGGATCTCCAAGGAGAGAGGAACCTGCTGAAGAATGCCGCCGCCGCCCAAACAGAGTACAAGAAGGGAGTGGAAATCTGGACTGGACATCTCATCGCCACCGCGGAGAAGCTTACCGCAGAACTGTCAACCATGGGCCTGTCGAACTTCAAATATTCTTCCGAGAAAAGAATATCTCCAAGTGCCAGGTTGATGATGTTCTTTGAAAGCATCATCAATGCGTTGAGGGTGCTCCAGTCTAGCCGGGCGACCCAATTAGCCAACGAGACTCGCCGGCTTTGCCGGGCCTTCCTCCGGAAGGTGCTCATCAAGGTGGTGCACAGCAATCCCGGCATCGACCTCTCCAACGCACTCGGCCATCTGCCAAGGGATGCAAATGTTGAGGCGCTTGAAGAGTGCATCGCGCCTATCCTTGAGAAGGTGGACTCCATCAAAAGGATCGAAGGCCAGCGCAGGGATTGAGTGCTTCCCTTTTTCCTTGCCGTCGTCATCTGATGTAAAAGACAATTAAGTCTCAAGTTAGAATCGCGGCAACTCATGGATGTAATATAATTTGCCTATGTTTAGGTTCATGCTTGCTATTTTCCTTGTCTGATTCCCTTATGTATGGAGTTCACCCTACGCTTACTGAAAAACTTGCCGGCGCGCAACCTACCGCGAGCGCTGGGTGCGGGACTTCAGCAGCCTGCTGGAGGCGCAGCAGCCAGCAAGACTCCTTGGTGTTCTCAGTGCAGCCACTTAAGTTGCTGAGCGGGCTCGAAACAAAATAAGGGCGTGACCGATCACAACAAGGGTTCCTTCGCGTGCAGATTTTCCATACAAGAGTCGGAATCGTCCAAGGAAATAACTTTGTAATAAAAGAAAAACTTGCTCTGAGTTTTAGGACTTAGCTTTCTATCACTGTCCTTCCTCCGGCAAGCGTCGATTCCGAACGTTGCCAACTGGTATTCATATCTCCCTTCCCCCCCCCCCCGGCAAATGTGCACGCGAGGAACCCTTCTGTCTTTTGAGAAAAAGAAAGAAGAGAAAATAAAGACATGAAACCTTGGCGGTTCGTTAGAACTTACCGGGATTAGGTGTCATACAACATCTTAGACAAACATGCAAATATATAAATATGAACATGGGAATCAATAAGGGAATGTACAACACTTTAATTTATTCATCTGTGCTCAGGGTCTGCGCCTGGCTTTGTACAAAGGATCACATGCCTTGTCGGCAAGACTTGTGCAAAAGGGTGGTTGCCGGGAGCCCCCGGCAACCGCGCCTTATGGGTAGAACTTGCGAAGATGTTCGATATTCCCGGAATTGCTCACTGGAACGCCATCTTCGGTCTCCAGGCGGACAGCGCCGGGCCTGGTGACTCGTACTACCCGATAAGGGCCTTCCCACTTTGGCGTCAGCTTGTTTGAATTCTTGGCGGACTGAATCCGCCGAAGAACTAGGTCGCCTTCCTCAAGGCTTCGGGCATGAACTTTGCGGCTATGATAGCGGCGCAAAGCTTGCTGGTAGCGTGCAGCTCGCACAGCAGCCTGAAGACGATTCTCCTCAAGGAGCACAGCGTCATCTTGCCGCAGTTGCTCTTGCGCAAGCTCATCATAAGCGAGCACTCGAGGTGATCCGTATATGAGTTCCGTGGGGAGAACTGCTTCCACTCCGTAGACCAGAGCGAAGGCGTCTGGCCGGTGGCTCGATTTGGTGTCGTTCTGATTGACCAAAGAACCGCCGGCAACTCATCAATCCAGCGTCTTCCGCACTTTTTCAGCTTGTCAAAAGTTCTGGTCCTGAGACCGCGCAGCACTTCAGCATTGGCCCTCTCCGCTTGGCCGTTGCTTCTCGGGTGAGCAACAGAGGCAAAACAAATCTTGCCGCCAAGGTCTTGGACGTACTGCATGAAGGTGCGACTTGTGAACTGCGTGCCGTTGTCGGTGATGATCCTGTTGGGCACACCGAAACGGCAAACAATTCCCTTGAAGAACTTGACAGCTGATTGTGCTATCACCTTCCTCACTGCTTCCACCTTCGGCCACTTTGTGAACTTGTCGATAGCAACGTACAAGTACTCAAAGCCCCCGGAAGCATGGGGGAAAGGGCCCAGTATGTCGAGCCCCCAGACTGAAAATGGCCAGGAGAGAGGGATTGTCTGAAGAGCTTGAGCTGGTTGATGTAATTTCTTCGAATGAAACTGGCACGCTTCACACTTGGTTACTAGTCCAGTCGCATCCTGGAGAGCGGTAGGCCAAAAGAAACCTTGTCGGAATGCTTTCCCGGCAAGCGCTCTTGACCCTATGTGAGAACCACATATGCCCCCATGTATCTCCGCCAACAGCTCTAGTCCATCCTCCCGAGGAATGCACTTCAATTTCACACCGTTTGGTCTCTTTCTGTATAGGACGTCATCGACGAACTTGTACATAACAAACCGACGGGCTACTCTCTCTGCTTCTTCCTGTTCCTCAGGGAGTTCACCTGTCTGAAGGAAATGGACAATGTGCTGCGCCCATGTTGGAGCCTGAGGCTCGACAGCTAGGACTAAAGGCATCTCCTCTGCCGGGGTAACATTCGTCTCAACAGCAAGGGCCTGAGGCCCTGCCGGAGCCTATTGTTCCCCGGCAGGCATGTCGATCCCGGCAACTTCCTTGCCGGCGGCTCCGGGGAGCTCTGCCGGGAAGTACTGGCCAGAGTTCAACTTTCTTCTCTTTTCTTGCCGCATCGATGGCGCCACAGATGGTTGAGTCAATTGGAGCACAAAAGTTCCTGGTTCCATAGGCAACTTGAGGGCGGCACGCTTTGACAGGTCGTCACCAACACTGTTTTCGGCACGAGGAACGTGCTCCATTTGCAGACCGCCAAAGCGCTCTTCCAATTTCCTCACTTCATCTACGTAGGCCTGCATCAATGGACTTTGATAACTCTTGTTAACTTGACTGACAACAAGTTGTGAATCGCCTTTGATGATGAGTTTTTTTATACCAAGGTCCGCCGCGATCCTGAGACCGGCAAGCAAACCCTCGTATTCCGCAGTGTTGTTGGTCGAACTCTCCCGGGGAAAGTGCATTTGGACTACATGCTTGAGGTGCTCTCCGGTGGGTGCGACAAGCAGCACGCCAGCACCGGCGCCTTGCAGCGAGAAAGCCCCGTCAAAGTACATAACCCATTGCTGATCGATTTCCTTGCCGGGAAGAGTTGTTTCTTGAACTTCTTCGTCTGGCGTTGGGGTCCATTCTGCAATGAATTCTACCAAGGCCCTGCTCTGGATCATCGAAGTGCTTTCAAACTTAAGGCCAAAGCTGGACAACTCCAACGCCCACTCCACGATCCTGCCGGTTGCCTCCGGATTTTGCAAAATCCGCTGCAACGGAAAGCGAGTGACGACGGTGATCTCATGTGCTTGAAAATAATGGCGCAGCTTCCTCGAGGCCATAAGGTGGCCAAAAAGCAACTTCTGCACACCAGAATATCTTGACCTAGCTCCTTGTAAAAGAGAGCTAACAAAATAAACTGGGCGCTGCACCACCTTCTTCTTCTGCATGGGTTCTTCTGTTTGCGCAGATCCTGTCTTGCCGGGATCAACCCTTGCTGGGGATGATCTTGTCGTGTCATCTGGCGGTCCTGCCGCTGGTGTTGCTTCCTCATCAGCTTCTCTCTGCGCCACTAGCGTAGCGCTAACCACTTGATTTGTTGCCGCCAGATACAGCAGCAACGGCTCTTGTGGTTTAGGCGCGACTAGCGTCGGCGGAGAGGAAAGGTGTTTATTCAAATCTTGCAGCGCAGCCTCCGCCTCCGGAGTCCATTTCATCGGACCTGCCTTCTTCAAAATTTTGAAGAAGGGCAGGGCGCTCTCAGCAGATTTGGAAATAAACCTGATTAGAGCAGCAACACAGCCGGCAAGACGATGCACATCCTTGACGCGGCTCGGCGCTTCAATTTGCTCAATAGCTTTGACCTTGTCGGGGTTCGCTTTGATTCCCCGGCAAGATACAAAAAATCCGAGGAGCTTGCCGAAAGGAATACCGAACACGCACTTCTCAGGATTGAGCTTCAAGTTGATCTTGCGCAAGTTTGCAAATGTTTCTTCTAAATCTTGACTGAGTGTTGCTTTGCCTTTGGTTTTGACCACTATATCATCCATATACGCCTCCATATTTCTATGGAGTTGTGGCTCAAAACCAATCTGGACTGCCCTGGCAAATGTTGAACCAGCACTTTTCAACCCGAAAGGCATTCGTATAAAACAATACGTACCACATGGGGTGACAAAGGCGGTCTTCTGTTCATCTTCTTTTGCCATAAAAATTTGATGATACCCTGAATAGGCATCAAGGAAGGACAGGAGATCACAACCAGCGGTGGCCTCCACAATCTGGTCGATGCGCGGCAAGGGAAAGGGATCTTTTGGACAAGCTTTATTGATATCTGTATAATTAATACAAAGCCTCCATTTCCCATTCGCTTTCCGCACTACAACCGGATTGGCCAACCAGGTTGGGTGAAGCACTCCTTTGACCAGTCCTGCCGCCTCCAGCTTTTGATTTCTTCGGCAATGAATTCTTGCCGCTCCAAGGCTTGCTTCCTGACCCTTTGCTTGATGGGCCACGCATGAGGACAGACAGCAAGGTGGTCCTCAATTACCTTCCTGGGAACACCGGGGATGTCAGACGGTTTCCATGCAAACACGTCGACATTCGCCCGCAGGAAAGCAACGAGCGCGCTTTCCTATTTGTCATCTAGGGCGGAACTTATAGTGAAAGTTCCCCCCGTTCCATCCTCTCTCACAGGCACCTTCTTGGTCTCCGGCGGAGCAGCCTTGGACTTCTTGTTCTTGCTGGTGGAACTCTCTGGTACGTCCTCGACGGAAGTGCAGCACTCCAAGGAGGTGCGCTTGCCGGAGTTCGCGCCAAGGTTCTTGCCGGTCTTCTTCTTCCCCCCGGGAGTTCCAGCGGCAGGAGCAGGTGCCTTGATGGCAGGTGCTGCAACTGCTTCTCGGTAAAGTTGGTGGGCACAGATGAGCGCATCCTTCTTATCGGAATGGATAGTGATGACGCCCAACGGCCCAGGCATCTTCAAGACGTTGTACGCGTAGTGTGATGCCGCCATGAACTTAGCCAGTGCTGGCCGACCAAGGATCCCATTGTATGACATGGGGATCTTGGCGACATCAAACACCACCTTCTCGGTCCTGAAGTTGAGCTCGCTGCCAAATGTTACCGGCAGCGTAATCTTGCCCTTAGGCTAGGTTCTTCCTGGATTGACCCCTTGAAACATGCCCGTTTCCTTAAGGTCCTCGTCGGGAATCTGGAGCTTTCTGAGCACATCCGGTGATATTAAGTTTAGGCCGGCCCCGCCGTCAACTAACATTTTCGTCACCTTGAGGTTGCGAATCGTTGGCGAGACCAACAATGGCAAGCACCCGACCGCAGTTATGCGATCAGGGTGATCCTATGCATCAAAAATGATAGGCGTGCGGGACCACTTCAAGGGCCTACATGCATCTGGGGATGGCTCTGCCGCATTGACCTCCCGCACCCACTGTTTGAGTTGGCGGTGGGAGGAATGCAGCGAGGCACCCCCATCGATGCACATGGCCTCCGTAGCCTTCTGGAATTCTTGCTCACTGGATTCATCATCTTCCTCGTCATCATCTCCTTCTTTGTCTCGGCCCCGAGCGGGCCGATCTTTTTGCTGCTTGGCCTTGCCGCGGCGACCCCCTCGGCCACCGCGCTTCTTGCCAGACCCATCAGCACCATTTTGGGCCTTCTCCTTATCTCGCCTCTCATATTCGGCCCTCTGCTTCTCGGCAAGCTGCACAACTTGCCGGCTGTTCTGGAGATCGTGGCCCTTGGTGCGATGGATCTTGCAATACTGCTTGCCGGAGTTCTCTGACTTGTCGGCAGCCGCCAAGGCCTGACAGGAAGGGCACCCGGCAAGATCCTTGCCGGGGTCACCAACCTTGGCCTTCTTGGCGGCGACGGGGTTGTCGGATTCCTCAATAGCAAGCACGGCCTTGCCTCCGCGCTTCCTGTTCCGCCGCTGGCCTTTCCTTGACGGGGCCGCGGCGTCTTCATCTTCGGACTCACCCGCCGCTCCAACAGCCTCGCCAGGGAGTTTCCTCCCCTCTTCAGCTCGAGCGCACTTGTCGGCCAGAGCGTAAAGCTCGGCAATACTCCTGACTTTGTTCATTGCCAGCCCTTCCCGCATTTTGCGGTTATGCATGTTCTGGTGGAACGCGCTAACGACAGCAGCAGGATGAACGTCAGGAATATTGTACTGCACTCGGCTAAATCTCTGGATAAACTTGCGCAGGGACTCGCCCTCCTTCTGAGGGGTGATGTGCAAATCGCTCTCTTGGCCAGGAGCTTGGTGGCCTCCAACAAAGGCGCCAACAAACTGATGGCACGGATCTGACCAGGAAGAAATAGAATTCTCCGGCATATGCATCAACCACGACCTGACATTGGGTTTGAGCACCAACGGGAAGTAGTTGGCAAGTATCTTGTCATCTCGGCCCCCGGCAGCCTGCACCGCAATGGTGTAGATGCTCAGGAACTCCGAGGGATGGGTCTTACTGTCATATTTCTCCGGGACCTCCGGCTTGAAGGTTCGGGAATTGGGCCACCAGACTTGCCGCAGCTCACGGGTAAACACTGGAGTCCCTACCTCATAAGGCAAGTCTCCTACGTCCCCTGGCGCAGGCTCATTGATAGCCAGCCCCGCGCGCTTATCAGACTAATAGTGCGCTTCCCATCGCCGCTCGATGGTTGTTCGAGCGTCCTCCTTGCCTCATTCCTGGAGAACTTGATGCTGATCACGGCGCATCCGTGGATCGGACGACGCCGTGGAAACTTCCTCATGGCGGTCGACTTGCTGAGTCGTCGGCCGCCGCTGGTGCCGCGGAGGAGAGTGCACTGTGGTTGCACCACCTCCGGTCTTCTCTACATCGACTCGCACCGGATCAATGGGCCTCCGCTGCGAGGGCCCTGCCTCTTGTGGTCCATCTTTGTTGGCGAAGCCGATGAGGCTCTGGATGGTAGCTCGCCACTCCTCCATCTTCTCCGGGGCAGGAGGAAAATCGAGGAGTAGCTGCGCACGTGCCAAAGCTTCCGCTGGCGTAGGCGGTGGCGACAGGTGCGAGGTACATGAGGTGCTCTGACTCCTAACCATGTTAGAAGGAGCACCACCATGGTCAGGCGACCGTGCGCCACCTCCGCCGGCAGCTCGGTGTGCATGCTGGTCCCACGCATCTTGGGATCGATGTGCAGAAACCTTTTAATGGGGACACCCTGAACCACCAGTGCCATGACGTCGCTCATCATGCACGACCTGGGTAGGTCGTGAGGCTTGCGCCGGCGCGGGAGCTCCAGCAGGCGCCCTCCGATCTCTCTAGTTCATTGTGCCACCCGTAGGCAACACAACGCCATCTCTAGATCCAGCGGCGTGCAGGTTACCACTGCCACTGCGAACGATGCCGCTCGCCTGGCTCGGATCCCCAGAACGCCGTGGGGGTTCTAATCCCCTTCCTTCTGCACCCACGCCGTCGCCCGTACGCGAAGGTGTAGGCAAAACGGACGTGGACGGTTGCGCCGTCGCAACGCTCTTCTTCTTGAGCGGCATGATGATGAAGATGATGAAGAAACTAAGGCGCCGATCACTAGATCAGGTTCACGCAACCTCCAATCCACCTACCTGGCACGCCAAAGATGTCGGGGCATGACACCTATGGGATCCCGAGAGATCCATTTACGATTCAGCGGGGGGAGAGGTATACGCAAAGAACAGAACCAACAATCGACGCGGGAAGTTTTTACCCAGGTTCGGGCCGCTTATCAGCGTAAAACCCTACTCCTGCTTTGTGTTCTTATTGATGTTCTTGAGCCCAGCCTTCAGGAGCGCTCACAATGAACAGTACATTCAAAGAGCAGCTACGCATGCAGAATGGGCCAGAGGTTCTCCTCCTCTGTAGCAGTTGCCTTGGGCCTCCTTTTATAGGCTCAAAGGGGTCACCACAGTGGCAAAATGTACATACATTGAGGTGTAAAGTAGCTACAGGGTATCATACCTAACCCCTGACGGATTAGGACAAGCGCATTTAATGCACCATGAGGTGTCCGTTTAGGTGTCCTCACTTTCTTGGGGATGGAAAAAGGGGCCATCCCATCAGCACCGCTTAAGCTCTCTTCCACTGGCGCGTTGCCATGCATCCAGAGAAGGACCTAGAATGTCAGATTTGTTACTGTGCTGAAGCGGTGGCACAGTGTCAGAATCTCGCCAGGCGTCGAATCTTGCCGGGCTCCAAGCCTTGCCGGGCGCCAAGCCTTGCCGGGCTCCACAGGCCATCCCGGCAAGGATCTTGCCGGGGAAGCTGGCCTTCGGATCCCAGCTTTGCTTATCTGCTGATCCTCAGATCTCTGACTTGATGATTTCTTTGGTGGCTTGAATCGACCTTGAGCTGTTCCTGGCAAGCCTTGCCGCGAGGATGGCTACAACTGCCCGTGCACAAGTATGGGGTACTAGTGGCCCAATACTTAGTACACCGACACCAGTTTAAAAAACATGGATCTTATACCACAGTAAAACTTTCATGGTCTGATACTTATCTGCAGTGAAGTCATGAACTGATGCACATCTGAAAAGTATCCACTTACAGTTACAGATGCTTGTTTTGAACATGAAACTCATGGGCCAGCTATTGAAACTAGAATTATGGAAATAGAGGTACAATTAATGTTAGTATAGCCATGGTGAATCATCAAAGAAGCATTCTGCCTCTGGTGTGTTGATGTAATTAATGAACTCTCTGCAATATACTCCCCCCTTCTATGATCTAGCGCGTACAGATTTTTTGAAAAGTCAAACTTTGACCAAGTTTATAGAGCAAACTATTTATATCTACAATACCAAATATATAAAATATGAAACTACATCTTATGATGAATCTAATGATATATGGTTGGTATTCTAGGTGTAAATGTTTTTCTCCTACTTCTGTTTGTGAGTTTTGACTTTTCAAAAATTCTATATGCATTACATTATGGAACGGAGGGAGTAGATAGTATGCACTTTAGCTCATGTGTAAATCTGTTGTGGTAAGTTATCTGCAAGTCCTTGTTCATCTCAAAACTGCAATATGTCTACGAGCAAGCAGAAGTAGGATACCTGCAAATTCGTCTGATCGCACTATGTCTGATCACTATGCTGATGCTGACATGTTGCTAGATCCTGTTGGTTTTGTGACAATGCACTGATACAATTTTCTGACATTTTAGGAGGGATAACTGGAATGTGCTCAAGGCCCCCCTGCATGCATGTGTGCAAAATAACCAGAACATAATGGTACCAAACCTGCTAGACAGTGTTGGTTTTTGTGACAATGCGCTTATACAAGTTTCTGACATTTTAGCAGGGATAACTGGAATGTGCTTCAAGGCTCCCTCCCTAGCACGTATGTGTGCGAAATAACCAGAACATAATGCTACCATTGAAATCGCCCCAAAGTGCCTTGCCTACTGTGCAACTTGTTAGTAGTTCTGGGGTCCTCGCTTGGTGTTTTCCTAGGCTTTCCACAGTATGGATTGGTAACCATGTGCCCAGCTTTGCTCATGTTTTGAGAGATTGGAGCAGTGACCATCCATCTTTGATGCTTTTGTTTCTAGTTTTCCTCCATGCGTATTAAGCATTGCTGTATACTGGCGAGCTATATGTAACTAGTAGTATCTCTGCTATCAATGACGAAAAACTGTCATTTTTTTTACTTGAAATGTTTCAGCCAACTTTTAGATGAGTTTGAAATCTTGTGGAAAGTGTATGTTTGGTTAGAGCATCTACAACTGGACTCTCAAACCCTCCTAGACGTCCAGGCGGACAACTTGGTCATCGCCTAGACTGGAAAATGCCACCCAATAGGACCCTCCAAAGCCGATCCAAATGTCCAGGCTGTCAGGCACCTCTCAAACCTAGTCCATATGTGGGGCAGATATGGAGATGCATCGACGAGTCCGCCACGTTGGATCCGAGAGGCTAGACCCATCCCAAATTTTTCCAAATTGTCCCCAACCTAGCCTGACCTACCTTCCTCTCCTCTATTGCCTTGTTCACACCACCCCTTACTAGCTTCGCTGTTGTTCCCAACCCCAACACCTTACTAGCTCCACTGTTGTTCCCAACCCGCAACACCATCGTCTGTGCCGCCACTAGACGTCGTCCTGGTATGTCCTATGTAACACCCTGAATTTTGGCTCTTTTTTCTCTCTCTCAAAATTTCTTGATTTTGTTTGATCTTCTCAAATTCCTTGAATTTTTTTTGATCTTACCTTAGCCGTCTTCTTTGATTAATTCTTTGGACTAAAAACTTGAAAGTAGGCTTCCTGCCTTCAGACCCAAGCTTTCCAAAACCTAACAAAAATTCTAACCTTTTCACCCAAGCCGCCCAAACTTTTTCTAAGTATATTCTTTTGAGATTTCTATTTCTGTGTCTCTGGTTCTTTAGTATTACCCAGTTCTGCCCAACTGACTTAACCTTGCTCACTTTTCCCCTCCTCCCTCCACCACAGTCTTACAAATGCCCAAACGGAGCATTTTTGTTAGGTCAGAGCCTGTTGACAGTTACTTGGATCTGTTCTTGATGAGTGAGACCATATCAAAGTGACAAATCATGGAGACTCTCTATACGAAGAACATGGTGCTACTTTAAAGTACAAGAGTGGTAAATGATATTAACGTTGCCTCTTCTCTCTTCTGCTTTTCTCTTCTTTTTTTTCTTTTCTCTATTTTTAAAACAATATCATGAACCTCATCCCCACCTTTTCGAGGCCTCACTCCATCATTCTTTTCCTCCCAGGGAAAATGATTTAATAATGATGATCATCACACTTTTACTCACTTACAACTCGATAAAACTGAATGATATGTCTACATATGAATGCCTCTGTCAGTGTACTAGGATGTGCAATTCTAGCGTAACATGTATAATAATGATGAACAGTATCTGCGCCACAAATATCATGTCAGCTCTATATGATCATGCAAAGCAAAATGATAATGAATGCTCAAGTTATGTGAATAGTAATGGTGGAAGTTGCATGAGAATATATCTCAGAATGGCTATGAAAATGTCATGATTAGGTAGGTATGGTGGCTGTTTTGAGAAATGATATAATAAGGATTATGTGTGATAGAGCGTATCATATCACGGGGTTTGGATGCACCGGTGAAGTTTGCACCAAATCTCGAGGTGAGAATGGGCAATGCACGGTACCGAAGAGGTTAGCAAAATATGGATAGGTGAAAGTACCTCCATCCACAAACTTACATTAGTCATAAATAACTCAAATACTTGTTAGTGAAGCCTATTAGCCCTCGAAGCAAAGTACTACCAGCATGCCCCTAGGGAGGAGGTTGGAAGGAGTTAACCATCACGCGCCCCGGCCCGGACAACACAAAGGATATCTATCAAGGATACAGAATGCTCTAACTTCCTGGCGATGCCAATACCGACACTTTAATGAAATGATGAATCACAAACCTTAACACCGATGTTTTTACTAACTAATGTGTATTAACTTGTAAGCTTCCATATTACAACTATAATACCGTTGATCATACGCTTCGCATTCAGGTATCTACATGAAGGTTTTATTATACCACTCTTGTATACCTATCATTTTTAGACTAAACATATAGCCTGTGTAAATTACCACTTCCTATTTAAACTCTCAAAAAGATACAAACAAAGCATGAGAGTGCAATTGATTTCTATAAAATATAACTATCGCCGTGCTCTAAAGATATAAGTGAAGCACATGAGTAAAACTGCCTTAACTCGAAAAATATAAGTGAAGCATAAATGGCATTCTAACAAATTGATACGTCTCCAATGTATCTATAACTTTTTATTGTTTCATGCTATTATATTATCAATCTTAGATACTTTATATGCAATTTTATATCATTTTTGAGAACTAACCTAGTAACTCAGTGCCCAAATGCCAGTTCCTGTTTTTTTTGCACGTTTTTGGTTTTACAGAAAATCAATAAAAATGAAGTGTAAACACGATGAAACTTTACGATGATTTTTTGTGGATCAGAAGGGACCTTAGAAGATTCGGGAGGAGGCCAAAAAATGTACGAGAGGGCCACAAGCTCACACTGCACGCCCTCGGGAGGCGCGGCGCGGGGGGGGGGGGGGGAGGGGGGGCGCCACCTGAGCTTGTGGGCCCACGTAACTCCGTTTGACCTAATTCCGCTCCTATAAATTCCCATAAATTCCAAAACAAACAGAGAGCCATCCGAAATAATTTTTTTGTCGTCGCAAGCTTCTGTTCTTTCGTGATCTGCTACTTGTGAGCTGCGTTGGGATTTTTCTCGAAGAGGAAGGGTGAAGCAATATAGTAGCTGATAAGTATTTTCCTAAGTGAGAACCAAGGTTTATCGAACCAAAAGGAGAAGCACGCAAATCCTTGTGAACAGCACCCGCACACACAAAAGCAAATACTTGCACCCAATGCGGACAAGAGGGTTGTCAATCCTCTTGAACTCGTTAGTTGCAAGGATCATATCTTATACAGATAGATAAATTGCAAAAAAAAATAAAAGCAAATAAATTGCAAGGTATTTTTTGTTTTAGTAATATGATTAAAGTAGACCCGGGGCCATAGTTTTCACTAGAGGCCTCTCTCTCGAAACAATAACATATGATGGGTAGATAAATTAATGTTGGGCAATTGATAGAAAAGGCCTAGTTATGATGTTACTCATGGCAATGATCATGTATATAGGCATCACGTCTGTGACAATCTACTACTATTACTCCACTTCCAGAGCGCTTCTATACTTGCCTCTCTACGTATTAAGTTCATAACAAATAGAGTAATGCATGAGGTATGATGACATGATGTAGAGAAAGTAAACCCAAGCAATATGAATAAACCCTGTCGTTTTACCCTTAATGGCAAAAATACAAACACGTGCCTCTACCTCGCCATCCTTTCTGTCACTGGGTGAGGACACCGCAAGATTGAACCCATTACAAAGCATCTCTCCCACTGAATATAAATCAATTTAGTTGGACACACCAAACGGATAGAACAGAGAGAAATACAAAGTTACAACAATCATGCATAATAAAGTTTAGAAAAGATTCAATTATTTTCAATGAATAATCTGAACATAAACCCACAATTCATCGCATCCCAACAAACACACTGCAAAAGAAGATTACATCGGATGGAACTCCAAAAAGATCGAGGAGAACATTGTATTGAAGATCAAAGAGAGAGAGAGAGAAAAAAAAACCATCTAGCTACTAGTTACGGACCCGTAGGTCTGTGGTGAACTACTCACACATCATCAGAAGGCAGCAAGGATGATGTAGAAGCCCCCCATGATCGATTCCCCCTCCGCTAGAGCACCGGAAAAGGCCTCCAGATGGGATCGCAGAAGAATAGAAGCTTGCAGCCGCGTAGAAAGTGTTTTGGGTGGATCTCTGTTGGTTTGCAAATATTTGGTAATTTATAGAGGTGGAACTAGGTCAAACGGAGTTGCGTGGGAGTCACGAGCCCCAGGGCGCGCCCTGTGAGCTCGTGGCTTTCCCGTATGTCTTATGGCCTCCTCCCGAACCCTCTATGGTCCCTTGTCGTCCAGAAAAAAACATCGTAAAGTTTGATCATGTTTGGACTTCGTTTGGTACTGATTTTCTAAAAAGCAAAAAACAAGAAAAAAAACATAAACTGGCACTAGGCACTAGTTTAATAGGTTAGTCCCAAAAAATGATATAAAATAGCATATAAAGCATCCAAGATTGATAATATAATAGCATGAAACAATCAAAAAATATAGATACATCGGAGACGTATCAGCATCCCCAAGTTTAATTTCTACTCGTTCTCGAGTAGGTAAATGATAAAAGAAGAATTTTTGATGTTGAATGCTACCTAGCATATGTATCATGTAATCTCTTTAGGGTATAAATATTGAGAAACGATGAAGTAACAATATCAACATAATAATGTCCAACAATATAAGAAGCATAATCATTACCTTTTCAAAACATACGATCCTTAACTAATGTTATCCCTACACATTTTATCATGTTAGTATGGCATAACTTCGCCTTCACCGCATAAATATAAATCATGAGCACACCGGTGTCAAACCAGACAATTGGATCGTACTTCTGACGCGCTTCAGCATTTTCAACTCCACGCAATATATCAGCATGAGCTATGGATATTGCACTATAGGTGGAATAGAATGCAGTGGTAGAAAATCAATAAAGGAAGTTAAAAAGGAAGAAAGTCTCGCATCAACAATCGATAAATGCGAGGAGTAGGGATTGCCATGCAGCAGATGCACTAAGAGTTATAAGTGTATGAAAGCTCAACAAAAACTAAGTAGGTGTGCATCCAACTTGCTTGCTCATGAAGACCTCGAGCATTTGAGGAAGCCCATCATTGGAATATACA
The DNA here is from genome assembly GCA_011799875.1 of Thinopyrum elongatum. Classification (NCBI taxonomy): domain Eukaryota; kingdom Viridiplantae; phylum Streptophyta; class Magnoliopsida; order Poales; family Poaceae; genus Thinopyrum; species Thinopyrum elongatum. The sequence goes on from CM022300.1 coordinate 181,308,118, forward strand.
AACCAAGTTCTATAATAAAAAATTCCCACTAGTATATGAAAGTGATAACTTAGGAGACACTCTATATGAAGAACATAGTGCTACTCTGAAGCACAAGTGTGAAAAAATGATAGTCACATTGCCCCTTCTCTCATTTTCTCTCATTTATATTTTTTTTGTTGGGATCTTTATTTATTTATTTATTTTTGTCCGGCGTCTCATCCCAATTTGCGGGGGAATCATAGTCTCCATTATCCTTTCCTCATTGGGACAATGCTCTAATAATGATGGCCATCACAGTTCTATTTATTTACAACTCTGTAAAACTGAAACAATATGACTATATATGAATGCCTCTGGTAGTGTACCAGGATGTGCAATGATCTAGCGTAACATGTATAATAATGAAGAACAGTGGCTTTGTCACAAATATCATGTCAGCTCTATATGATCATGCAAAGCAATATGATGATGAACACACAAGTCATGTGAAGGAACGGTGGAAGTTGCATGGCAATATATCTCGGAATGGCTATGGAAATGCCATGGTAGGTAGGTATGGTGGCTGTTTTGAGTAAGATATAAGGAGGCTTATGTGTGATAAAGCGTAGAATATGACGGGGTTTGGATGCACCGGTAAAGTTTGCACCAACTCTTGAGGTGAGAAAGGACAATGCACGGTACTGAGGAGGCTAGCAAATTGCAGAAAGGTAGTAGTGCGTATAATCCATGGACTCACGTTAGTCATAAAGAACTCATACTTATTGTCATCCGCAAAAAAAAACTCATATACTGATTGTGAAAATTTTATTAGCCCTCGTAGCAAAGTACTACTGCATGCCCATAGGAAATTGGTTGGTAGGATTTAACCATCGCGCGCATCCGATTATAACAGCACTCAAGGATTTTAATCAGAAATAAAAATGCTCAAACTTCCCCACCATGCCTTGACCAACACTTAGATGAGGAGTTAATAACAAGCTTTAATACCGATATTTCTACTAAACAATGATCACGACCAATATCCTTTCATATTACGACATCAATATAATTAAACCATATGTTTCATATTTAGTGATCTACATGAAAGTTTTTATTATATCCCCTTGAATACCTATTTTTTTGGACTAGTCTTATAACACGTGCACATTATTGACTACTATTCATACTCTCAAAAAGATTTAAGTGAAGCATGAGAGTGCAATCATTTCTATAAAATATTACCACCACCATGATCTAGAAGATATAAGTAAAGCACTAGAGCAACTGCCTAGCTCAGAAGATATAAGTGAAGCTCATAGAGTATTCTAACAAATCACAATAAATGTGTGTCCCTCTCAAAAGGTGTGTCCAACAAACATTGATTGTGGCAAAATAAAAATCAAATAAAGCAAAACTATGGCACAAGACGCTTCAAGTAAAACTCATGTGACGAATAAAAATGTAGCTCCAAGTAACATACCGATAGATTATAGACGAAAGAGGTAGGGCAGAAATCACTGTTCTGACCTGAGGATGAAATCAATTCACAAACTGAACTGTCCCAAATTTTTTTCCACCCAGCTGACCCTTTTGGGTGGCGCCCGACATCTAGGCGCCACACTACACTGTGCAGTGCCTAGATCTTAGGCGCCACACTTCTGGCCAGCGTGGCACCCCTGGGCCCCGCACCGAGCAGTGCAACGCCTTTGAGCTAGACGCCACACACGTAATGTGCAGCGCCTAGCTCTTAGGCGCTGCACATGCACTTACTAACTGCCGCTGACATCTATTTCTGGTGCCTGAAAATTACTAAGTCAGTGTGCAGCGCCTGAGAGATAGGCGCTACACTATACAGTGTAGCGCCTGACGTCTAGGCGCTGCACGATTGATCAACAAGGCGATGGGCGCGCGATGCTAGCTTGTGAGGTCGGAGCGAAGAGGGACCATGCATGTACATGTAAGGTCAGACCAAGCAAGCAAGGGCCAGCTTAAAACCTCTCGCTCTCTCCCATCCACCACGCCACCACCAAGTACAAGACGCAGCGCCGCAGTGCCAATCGCAGTTTGCCGCTAGCTCCTTGTGCAGTTGGGCACGCCTGGACCTGGCTAGCTAGCTTCCTCAACTATCCTGCAGCTGCATGCATGCTGGTCATGGTCAGCCTGGTGCTACTGCTAGCTAGCTTCCTCAACTATCCTGCAGCTGCATGCATGCTGGTCATGGTCAGCCTGGTGCTACTGCTGACATAGGTCGATCATGCGTGTCCCAGGGATGACATAACTCTTGGCAAATTTAGGACTAGGTACATATATGTACACACACGCATCGCATGCATGCGCAGCTATATGGGCTTAAAGCTAGGCTAGCTAGAGATGGAAGACAAATTTCATTTCATTTCTTCTGGGTCTAGGATTTCGTGCACAATGATCCGTAGCTGTCAGTGCCCATCGATCGATCAGCCGACCGAGTGGCCAAAGGGAGACGGGCGTACGTACGGGCTCGTGTGACTCCGTCTACCTACCCATCGCCATCGTCCGGACTCCTTGCTTGTTATGCATAGTGCAACGCCTAGATGTCAGGCGCTGCACACTGACTTAGCAATTTATAGGCACCAGAAACAGATGACCGCGGCAGTTAGTAAGTGCATGTGCAGCGCCTAAGATCTAGGCGCTGCACATTACGTGTGTGGCACCTAGCTCAAAGGCGCTGCACTGCTCGGTGCGGGGCCCAAGGGTGCCACGCTGGCCAGAAGTGTGGCGCCTAAGATCTAGGCGCTGCACAGTGTAGTGTGGCGCCTAGATGTCGGGCGCCACACAAAAGGGTCAGCTGGGTGAAATTTTTTCCGGGACAGTTCAGTTTGTGAATTGATTTCGTCCTCAGGTCAAAACAGTGATTTCTGCCAAGAGGCAGATGGCATCCCCAAGCTTAAATGCTTGGGTCTTCCTTGAATATTACCTTGGGGTGCCTTGGGCATCCCCAAGCTTAGGGTCTTGCCGCTCCTTATTTCTTCATCCATCGTGATCTCACCCAAAATTTGGAAACTTCAGCACACAAAACTCAACAGAAACCTCGTGAGATCCGTTAGTATAATAGATAAATCATAAACTTTAGGTACTGTTATAAACTCATTCATAATTAATCTTGCATAATACCTATTGTATTCTAACTTCTACATGACTTATACCCCCGATATAATCCATAACATCATTAAAACAAGCACGCTATGAAATAAAAAACAGAACCTGTCTAAAACAGAACAGTCTGTAATGATCTGAACAAAACTATACTTCTGTAGCTCCAAATTTTTTGAAAATTTTGAAAAACATGGGAAATTTTGTTATCAATCATGCGTAAAAAATGCCAGGATTTTATCTTGTCTAGTGAATTATAGTAATTCCAGCACTGGGCGCAAAAGTTTCTGTTTTTCACAGAATCAAGTCAACTATCAACCAAATCATCCCGAAGGCTTTACTTGGCACAAACACTAATTAAAACATAAAAACACAATCATTACAGGAGCAATAATTGTGTGAATACACCAGAACAGAAAGTAAAAGAAAAAAAATCAAGATAACTATTGTGTTGCCTTCCAACAAGCGCTATTGTTTTATGCCCCTAGCTAGGCGTAATGGATAATTTCAAGTATTGTCATCCTTCATATTAATTCCATAGGTGGCTCTCATAATAGATTCATATGGTGGTTTAATTCTCTTCCTTGGGAAGTATTCCATCCCTTTCTTCAGTGGAAATTGGAACCTTATATTTCCTTCTTTCATATCAATAATAGCTCCTATGGTACGTAGGAAAGTCCTACCAAGTATCATAGGACAAGACCGATTGCATTCAATATCAAGTACAATAAAATTGACGGGTACATAATTTCTATTAGCAAGGATGAGAGCATTATTTATTCTATCCAATGGTTTCTTAATAGTTGAATCCGCTAAATGAAAGTTAAGGGAACATGCATCCATATCGGTGAGACCTAGCACGTCACATAAAGATTTTGGTATCGTAGAGACACTAGCACCTAGATCACACAAAGCATTACATTCATAATCTTTAATCTTAACTTTAATAGTAGGTTACCATTCATTATGCAATTTTCTAGGTATATAAACCTCCAATTCTAGCTTTTCTTTATGAATTTTATCATTGCTTCTATAATATGTTTAGTAAAAGCTTTATTTTGTTCATAAGCATTAGGTGAATTTAGCATGGATTGCAACAAGGAAATGCATTCAATCAAAGAACAATTATCATAATTAAAGTTCTTGTAATCCAAAGTAATGGGGACATCACTATTTAAAGTCTTGACCTCTCCAAACCCAGTTTTATCATTAAGGTCATCACCCTCTGAACAATTGGGACACCTTCTAGCTAAAGTTGACTCATCTTTAGTCCCTTTTTAATCAAGTTTTATATTACTAAACAAAGTTTCAATGGGTGTCACACCAATAATTTTATTATCTTCATCCTGATTTCGATAAAAACCGGGTGGAATAGTTTTTTTCTAGAAATTCTCGCTTAGCTCTCAACCTAATGGTTCTTTCTTTACTTTCATTAATGTAGACTTGAATAGATTTTATTGACTCATTAATATCATATTTAGGTGGCGAAGTTTTAATTTTAAGAGTTTCCACATCATAATCAATTCTATCCATATTTCTAGCCATATCATCAACTTTATGTAGTTTTTCTTCTACCATAGCATTGAAAATCTTTTGAGAACTAATAAATTATTTAATGTTGTTCTCAAGTTTAGTAGGTATCATACTATTATTATATGAATTTTCATAGGAATTACCATAATTATTAGAGGAATTTCTAGGATACGGTCTAAGATTGAAATTACCTCTATAAGCATTGTTGTTAAAATTATTTCTAGAGACAAAATTCACATCAATAGAATAATTATTTTGCTCAATCAAAGTTGATAGTGGCACATCATTAGGATCAACATGAGCATTTTTACTAGTAAGCATATTCATAAGAGCATCCATTTTATCACTCAGAGTAGAAACTTCTCAACAGAGTTTACCTTCTTACTAGTTGGAGCTCGTTCGGTGTGCGATTAAGAATAATTTATCATCGTATTATCAAGAAGCTTTATATCCTCTCACAATGTAATTCCCATAAAAGTACCACCTGCAGCAGAGTCTAGAAGATTTCTAGAAACAAAATTTAGTCCCGCATAAAAGTTTTGTATTATCATCCATAAGCTTAATCCATGAGTGGGACAATTTTTAATCATTAATTTCATTCTCTCCAAGCACTACTGCAGGATGCTGCTAACGAGACACTACGATCAGAGACCCTTAGACGAAACTGTGTGTGATGCAATAATCGCAAACGGTGATGTAAAAAATTGTCAAAAAAGATGCAAAACGTTTGCGATGATGGATGCATCAAACACGGTTCAGAATTTAGTTGCGTGTGCGATGAGGGGCATATGGTTCAGTTCAATGAACTGTTTGCGATGAGGCAGAAGAACAAAAACGGGCAGCCAGATGAAGGTGTGTGCGATATACAGCATACGGTTCACTTGGATGAACTGTTTGTGATTAGGCAACACAAAAGAAACGGTCAGCCATATCAAGGTGTGGGCGATATACGGCATACGGTTCACGCGGATGAACTGTTTGCGTTGAGCCAAGAGAACAGAAACGGTTCAATTTAACAAGATGTGTGTGATACGCGACAAACAGGTCTGTAATCAGAAATGTGTGCGAAGACCGATAATAAAACAGACGATTGCTGCTAATAAGATGTGTGTGCTGTGCATTGGGATTGCATACAGAACAACAACATATATATATACACACTTATAAGGACATGGTTTCATAACCAAATTAAACATCCAATTACATAGGTGGCTACTATACACATGACATTTGCACACACCAAAGTAAACTATTACCTGCATAATTACATAGGTGGCTACTACACACATGACATTTCCACACACCAAAGTAAACTATATATTACATGAATGATTAACTAGGATAAATGATCATCTGATCATCATCTACTTCTTGTGACGCTTGCTCTGCTTGTGGCTCGATCCAGCCTCGTCGATTTGGGTAATGAGGCACTTCCTCATGTCAATGATCCGCCTGTGCATCTCGTAGCATGTGTACACGCTCTTGGCCGCGAACCTGAGGTGAGGTTCATCCAGTTCCTGCATCTAGGCCCCGTGCCAGGATACGGGACGTGTTCTACTGGCATCCTGCTTCATCTTTTCATAGTATGGGTCGATGATGGCTGAGGCGAGTTCAACCAGGGAGTCCTTCGTGCTGCCCGATACCCTGTAGTGCTCACGGATTTCGACAAGGTTCTCACAGGCCAAGCCCGTAACCCTGAGCGCTTTTACATCGTCGGTGGTTTCCACCGTAGCGAACTTGTAGTCGGTGCTCTTGACAAACCTGGTGAAACGGTCGCAAGGCTCTGTGGCCATGCAGTAGTGGTAGATGAGGACATGATGGCGCACGCACAACTGGGCGACGGCAACCTTCTGATCTATGTTGGGACGACCGGCGGTGTACTGGTGGTCGATGCTGGCCACCTTGTACTTGTCTCGAGCAAGCAACTGCTCAACGGTGTTGATGTAGTCGTCCACCACGGCCGGGTCGATGGTGTACACCACCGAGAGATCCGTCTCTCTCGCGTGGGTCACCACTTTATGCTCGCCGAACTCCATTAGAGCGCCGCTAGACATCCCCTCTCTGTGTCATCGTGGGTGTGCTTGTTGTGTTGTGGGGCGCGATCGAAAGGCTGAAGAGACTAAGGTTATAATGGCCGCGGGAATTAAAGGGGAAGCCGGACGGCCTGGAATATCGGCACGCCCTGATGGCAGTTCTAATTTGCAGCGCGTAACTCCATCGTGCCGCACGTAACTGCATCGCGTGGCAACGCGCGCGGCGCAACCGCATGCATATGGGGCCCCCGACGTGATCGTGCGCAGGCCCAACCGCTGGCAGAGTGCGCGCGGAGGGACGCGAGCAGAGCGCTCCGCGGTCGCCTCAACGGCGAGCAACCATATATATGCATATAACAGTTGAACACGCAAGGAAAAGCTGTCCACAAGCCGAGCGCGCCGACGGACGCGAGCAGAGCTTGCCGAGGGATGCGAGCCGAGGCCGGCACAGTGATACGTGGCAAATAAGACGAACTATGCGAGCGATGTCGGAGACATCAAGCATGAATCAGATTAGAGTTGCGTGTGCGATACGTGGCATACAATTGATCCATCCGAGCTGTTTGTGATGGAATGAGCCGTGTGTGTTGTGGGAAAATGCTTGTTGGTATATGACCGTTTGCGATTGATGAATTCATCGCTGACGGGTTACCTAGTGCGGTCCGTGTGCGATGTGATATGCTTTGTCTGCAGAACATCTATGCTCTGTGTACAGAAGAACAACATATATATACTTGTAACATTACATGATTGCAATACCAAATTAAACATCCAATTATGTTATATAACAAATACCATAAATATTGCAAGGTTCAAATTCAAATATTACAATGCCCAAATTCAAACATTGCAAACCTCGTCATTTCTGCAAAGTGATCAGCCGCTGACAAGTCATGTATGGGTTTGACACAATGACTTCCAATTACTCTATCATATGCTCTTCCAATACGAAGTTTAGCTTTTTTGGAGCCTCTTCCATTCTGCAGTACCTGCCAGCTCTGATCAACATACCATTCATCTTTCCTAATTAAATGCGTGTTCAACCTCTGTACCCTCAGCACCCTTGCTCTGGCAAGAAAGAACTTGGCGAGTGTAATCTCCCGTAAGGTCCCTCGGTAGGAGTTCAAAGTAATATTTGAGAGATGCAGATCCAGGCATTCGTTGTGATTGTCGTTATAAACATTATCCACCTCCGGGCTTATTATTATCTGCAAAAGAAGAGAACGTGTTAGTGCCTACATGCAGTTTTGAACACTACTACACGCCTATTTGGTTTGCAGGATTTGTAAAATGCACCAACATGCCATCTTCGATCTGACATGATTAACATGGGCATTTGATTACAATCTAGAAAAATGTAGCCTTCTTCACAAGAGGTTGGATTCAATAAAAAATTCCCAAAGAAAACTAGTACAGATGAATCCAAAGGAGAAATGCTTATGGATTGTAACCATATGAATCAAGCAACCAATATGGGGTGGGGGGTGTATGTCCTGAAATCCTCCAAAATTCCTTCAGAAACTGTAGTACATTGTCATTGTAAACTTGGGAAAAGGTGCAAAAAATTGAACTCCCTTATGGTTAACATTTAATAGGAAAGGAACATCACCTCGATATACAGCTTCTCCAGGCACGAAAAGCATCTCAGGCAACTGACAACTTGGTCCAGGTTGGGGCCGACAGATTCTAGTGCCAAGACCTTCACTGTGCCCAGAATTTGGGTGAAGCTTTACTGGATGACAGACGAACATACATCTTCAAAACTAGAAATAATGTTGATATCAAGAAGGCGAGGTATAAGGCGACTGTTGTACCTGAAAATAGCAGTATTTGACAGACGAGTAGCCCACCGCTGTCAATTTCGGCGCAGAAATGACATTGATTCTTGTTGGACCTTGTTGATCAACTACAAGTAATCTCTCAAGTGAAGGTGTGTCCGCAATGACCATATTGTGGTCCACCTTTTGTGATCTTTCGTTGCAGCACCAGCAACACACATAAATAGTCCGGAGAGTCCTGGAGGTGATGTGGAAGGTACTCGACCAATTCATCGCCTGAAGATGAAGGAACTCGAGTGCAGTACAGCCACGGAGCAGGCACTCCATGTCATCCTTTGGGATGTAGACGGCGACGAGCTCGAGGTGCTTCAGTCGTGGTACAAAAAGAGCGGGCGCGTCATTAGGGGGGGGGGGAATGGCAGTTCATGAACTTGGCGAGGCGCAGCGTGGGCACGAAGCGGAGTGCGGACGTTGGCAGCGAGCGCATATGCCCATCATTAAAATTGAGCTCCTCGAGCTGATCTATGGCGGGGGATCGGAACCACTCATCAAGCTTGGCTCGGTCCTTGCCATTGGAACGGAACTTGCCCGTGATAAGGCCTCTGATTGGGCCATGGTGACTGCCGAGGATCTGGGAGAACGCATCCAAGCTTTTGCGATAGCCATGGCAGAGCTCGTGGGCGTCGAGGAGGTCGACAGGGGTGAGGAGCCATAGGGGGCGCCACCGCCGGGAAAGGGCGGTTGTCCTCGCCCCATATTTGATTGGGAGGAGGGATATGATGACTGTCAACATATCATCGGGGAGTTTGCTGATGAAGTCTAGGCCTGCTGGAGTCGTTTGCGGTTCTTTCTTGACCCGCCTCCGCTTGTTGGCAGCCTCGTTCTCCACCTCGTCGGCGGCGATGGAAACCTCTGTCTCCATATTCACGCCGTGCTCCGGTGCTTCAGCAGTCCCGGCGTCGCCACTCCCTCCGATGGGGCGCTTCGGCGGCATCCTCATACACTGATAGCTTTGAGGACTGAGAGCGGCATCGAGGATGCGGGCGGAGAGAGAGGATTGTGTATGTGGTGAGGATGGGGGGGGTGCGGCCGCTCGGGCGCGCCATTAATACAGACCAGTGGGAGCGAGGCGGGCGGCGGTCAAAGGCTGTCTCGCTTCCCGGTGAGAACGACTGCTTAATCTATGAATGAAATCTATGCTTAATTACTGAATTTTAGTTGCAAAATTTAGATAGTGCTAGTGATTTTTAGCTGCATATTTTGACAAAACGCAGTGTTACAAGGTTGACAAATGGCAATGTTACTAGATCAACAAATGTCAATCTTTCCAGTTTGACAAATGGCAACATACCCAATATGACATATGCAAATCTTACCAATGTACTTGGTTGCACACGGGTCATCCAAAACAACCGTTTGCGTTGAAGGGATGTACAAATCCTGCTCGGCACATTTTCTCTTGGCTTAGCGCCGAAGTCTGGCTTTGCATACCGTATTCAATCTGAACTGTTTGCGTTGAAGAGATGCACAAATCCTGCGTTGAACAGCTCGCATGCTTCCCGGTGAGCCTGCGCATTGAATTTCAGATGAGTTTTGGAAGTACTAGAATTTAAAAACAATGTATCTCAACGTTTTGCCAGCAATCAATAGTGCCCTGGTGTTTGAAATTCATTCCCATTTCTTGCATGGGACCTAAGCATGCACCCAAGGACACATATTTGATTTTTCAACCAATTTCACTGGAGCATGTGCATGTAGTTCAAATTTGAATTATGCACATAAAATGCCTAGAAAACCCAGTTAATGTATAAAAATGTCCAAACAAACCCCCAAAAATTCCAAAATTTAACACAACACTCCTGTTGTTCTATGTTGACACTAGAATTTTTTTGAAAGCATTAAGAGGCAACGGATATCGTTTCGCCCCAAAGGTGAAACGTTCCCTACCAAAACCATTAGGTTTGTTGTGAGAAGCTCTAGTTTGTGAGAAGCTTATACCCAAACCTGCCCCAAATGAGACAAAAAATTTACCACGGCATGTTGATGCCGCTCCATGATAGCATGCCAAGTTTCATGAATTTCAGACGAGTTTTGGATTTACAAGAATTTAAAAACCAGGTATCTCAATGTTTGCGGCCGAGTGACGGTGGCAGGGTGTTTGACATTCATTCCCATTTCTTGCATCGGACCTAAGCATGCAACCAAGGACACATATTTGAATTTTCAACCAATTTATATGCATTAGAGCATGTGCCTGCAGTTCAAATTTGAATTATGCACATAAATGCATTGAAAACTCAATTAATATATAAAAATGTCCAAATGAACCCCAAAAAATTCCAAAATTTATCACAACACTCCTATTGTTCTATGCTGTACACTAGAGAAAAAATTGAAATCAAGAAGAGGCAACGGATATCGTTTCGTCTAGAGAGGTGAAACGTTCCCTACCGAAACAATCAGGCTTGTTGTGAGAAGCTCTGGTTTGGGAGAAGCTTATACCCAAACCTGCCCCAAATGGGACAAAAATTTTATCACGGCATGTTGATGCCGCTCCATGATAGCATGCCAAGTTTCATGAATTTCAGACGAGTTTTGGATTTACTAGAATTTAAAAACCAGGTATCTCAATGTTTGCGGCCGAGTGACGGTGGTAGGGTGTTTGACATTCATTCCCATTTCTTGCATGGGACCTAAGCATGCAACCAAGGACACAGATTTGAATTTTCAACCAATTTATATGAATTAGAGCATGTGTCTGTAGTTCAAATTTGAATTATGCACATAAATGCATTGAAAACTCAGTTAATGTATAAAAATTTCCGAACAAGCCCCGAAAAATTCCTAAAATTAACACAACACTCATGTTGTTCTATGTTGACACTAGAAAAAAATTGAAATCAAGAAGAGGCAACGGATATCGTTTCGTCCAGAAAGGTGAAACGTTCCCTACCATAACCATGAGGCTTGTTGTGTAGGGCCCTATTGTTGTGAGAAGCTCTGGTTTGTGAGAAGCTTATATACCCCAACCTGCCCCAAATGAGACAATATTTTTACCACTGCATGTTGATGCCGTTCCATGCTAGCATGTCAAGTTTCATAAATTTCAGGCGTGTTTTCGATTTACTAGAATTTCAAAATCATGTATCTCAATGTTAACGGTCGAGCGATGGTGGTGTAACACCCCATGCCATTAGCCACAGTAATCACTTTTGATAATAACAAGTCAGCATGATTAACAGTGCCAAATCATCATTTGCATCATATTGCATTTCAACTCCTAAGTAAAAATTCAAATTTAAATGAAAGTGGAAAATAAAAGTTGCTCAACATAGAAACTAAAATTTTCAATAAATAACAAATATTCCAGAGACTATTCTAAAATTGTAACCAACAATTAATAAATTAACTAAGTGACTCTAACAGTAGTAAAACAGAATTGGTTAATACCTTTTTATTTAAATAAAATCCATATTAAAACATTTGGCCCCAAAACCTTTTGATACCAGGGTTGGATATTGCACTGATATTATATGGGCAAGTGCCATATTTTACAAAAGTCATTTTGAGGCCAAACTATTTACAAAACTGAAAATAAGAATAAATCAAAAGAAAAAGGCAAAAGGAAACGAAAAAAAAAGAAAACAAAACAAAACCCCCCCTGGCCTAACTGGGCCACAGCCCAGTCGGCCGGCCCAGCCCACTCCCCTATATGGCCTCCCCTGGCCGAAACCCTAGCCCAATCCCCACCTCTCCCTCCGATCCACTTCCTCTCTCTCCCTCTCCTCTGGATCGAGATCCAGGGAGAGGCCCGACGCGCCCCGCCGCTCGCCGCCTCGTCCCCCCTCGCCGGACCTCGCCTCTCCGTCGTCACCTCGTCCCCATCGTCCTCCCCACGCCCCACTGCCCCGTGCCCTACACCCGCAGTGAACTCGCCCCGCCTCTCTCTCTCGCCCCGCACCCGCACCCGCATCGCCGCCGCGCCCGCACGCACACGCTTGCCCGCTCACGCACGCGCTCGCCCGCTCGCCGTCATTCCGCGCGCTCCCGCCTTGCTCACCTGCGTCGGCCACTGCCTCCCAGCGTCACCGCGCCCGCGCGCCCGCAGTGGCCTGTGTGCCACTGCTAGGTGGGGCCGAAGCCCCTGTGCCACTGACTAGGGGACCCCACGACCCAGAACATTTTTATTAAATAAATATGGAAATAAAAATTAATAATTAATTAATTAATTAGTGAATTAATTAAGTTAATTAACTCTGATTAAGTTAATCTAATTAATTAGTTAGTTTAATTAAACAGTAGTTAGATTAACTAAACCCTAATTAAACCTAACACAGTATGACAGGTGGGACCCACACATGAGGTTGACCCAGTCAACTGCTCTGTTGACTGCTGACATCATGCTGACGTCATGCTGACATCAGCATACACTGTTTCGGATAATGTTGAATTTAAATAAATAATTAAATTCCAGAAATTAATAAAAACTTTAGAAAATCATATTAAATAATCCGTAACTCCGATGAAAATAATTTATACATGAAACTTGCTCAGAATTTCGATACGAACCCGAATACGTACTCCGTATTCCTGTCAGATGCCCTAGCTATATGAACATCGAACTTTTAGACCGATTTTGATAAATGAATAGTGCCCAACCATAACTAAATAAATCCGAATAAATTCCTAAATTAACTAACTCATTTAGTTAGGCAGTAGAACACCCCGGCATATCATTTAGTCATGTCATGCATCTTGTTTGCATTATTGCCGTGAAATTTATTATTTCTCTCTCCCTCCTTCTCTCTCGATAGACGCCGATACCGACGATGCTGTAGCTGGGTACGACTACACTCCAGACGAGCAGCCCGTTGACGACCCCTCTCTCTTGCCACAGCAACCAGGCAAGCCCCCCCCCTTGAGCATCCAGATATCGCCCATTCCATTTCTCCTGCTTGCATTAGATTTTGCTACTGTTAATGTATGCTCCTATTCTGATGCATAGCCTGCTGTTGTAACCTGTTCATTGTTACCTTACCTGCCTATGTTAAACTGTTTAGTATAGGTTGGTAGTGAACCATCAATGACCCCACCACCTTACCCTTGTCGCCCCTACTTGATCATCGATGACTCGATCAACGTGATCGTCGACCAGAGACCGACACATCACTTCACCCCCCTTAGTTGTACGACTCTGCATAGTTACTATCGAGTGCCGAGGGTGATACCTCGTAACGCACTCCTGATGAATACTCTGTAGTGTAGCTGTTCGGTCATGGTCATCGAGGGTGATTCCTCCTTCTCCACTTCCGATACGACTCTGTCGTGCAACCCCTCAGTGTGAACCTCGAGGGTGATGCCTCATACGTTCACCCTGTTGTTTTCATCGAGTGGAATCCACCGAGGGTGATTCCTCGGGTTTCCCCCTTGATGTTATGACCACACGGTTACTTGACCTTTATTAAAGGCGGGTCGACCCTTATGGGTACACGCTGGGGATCTATGATGTCCGGTGCGCCAGAAGGGCACTCGAGTGTGATATTGTGGCAGAGCATCAGAGACTCTGATTGCCTCCGCGTGATACTAAATGAGCCTATTGGATTTGGGTGTGTGATCTGAGTGGGTCGACGTGCCCTGTATGCACTACCACCACGCGGGATAATGGTTATGGGGCCCTCTGCGATGTACGTTTCTTCCGAAAGCTCGTTAGACGTCATGATTCACCGTGCGGGCTGATTGTCGGGATTGGGCTGGATACTTCGCTGACGAGTTCAGTGTCGCGCCTGCACCCCGACTAGTCTTGCAATGCGCAGGGTGCCCAGGGCGATGGCCCAAGACCTCTGGGTGCATAGGTTAGTCCGGCGTGCTGACCTCTCTGCCGAGCCTAGGTAGGGCGCTGCTTCGTGTTGATCTCCCGAGGCCGGGCATTGCCCAGCGAGTGTGTCCGGCCAGAGGTGATCGAGCGTGTTGGGTAACAGTAGTGCACACCTGCAGGGATGAATGATCTATCGATAGCCGGTCCTACGGTAAAGGACGCTCATTTTGTGTATCCCGATCTACTACTTGAACTGGATACTTGTTACTTAATTGAAACTTCGGGATCGCTTTCTCACTGGGATTCGAGGAAGGATCTTTAGGCTTGCTTCAACATGTTTGCTAAATAAAATGCTATTCTACTCTCTTCTATTGCTGCAAGATGATGGCTTTGTGAAGATGCTAGTCTTCGATAGGACTAGGCCTTCTCTCTATTCTGTCATTTCTGCAGCCCAGTCCACATATATAGCCTTTCTCCATTGATAATGTTGCATATGTAGTATAGATCCTTGCTTGCTGAGTACTTCGGATGAGTACTCACGGTTGCTTTACTTTCTCTTTTCCCCATACCCCACCTTGATGATACATCAGACGATGGAGTCCAGGAGCCAGATGTCCCAGCCGGAGCTTACTACCAGGAGGGTCCAGACGGCACGTACTACTGGATCGAGCCAGCCGACCAGGAGTAGGATCAGAGGTTCCCAGGCAGGAGGCCTACGCCTTTCGATCTAGAGTCGTTGTTTGTGCTAGCCTTCTTAAGGCAAAACTTGTCTAACTATGTCTGTACTCAGATAATATTTGTATGACTGACTTATGTATTCGGATCTTCGTGATCCCTGGTCTGTAATATTGTGGATCTCCGTTTATTTGTGTTAGAGTTGTGTTGTGATATCTTCCCGTGAGTCCCTGTGCTTGATCATGCATGTTTGCGTGTATGATTAGTGCATGGTTAAGTCGGGGGCGTCACAAGGTGGTATCAGAGCCGACTTCCTGTAGGAAGCCCCCTTCCAAATTCCTTGGCCGAAGTTGAGTCTAGAAACCGAAAAACTAATTTACTAACTTGGCTGTGTGGCTTACGGGCCCACGTCGCCAACTGGGTGGTATTAGGATCTTTTATTCCTCGTCTATACTCTGGGACTCTGATGTCTCTTCTATTCGGGTTAAATAAATTTTACTAATGCCGACAATTAGGATCTCGTAATTCCCGTCTACCCGGAGAGCTGGATATCTGTGCGATTTCCCTGTCATTGATCTGATTAGTCTGATAATCATTTTCCTTTCCATTGTTTTGTTTAACCTTTCTCTCCGAGTTGTGTTAAACTTCTCATTGTCGTTTGACAAACCTGAATTTCTTCTGTTTCAGATGGACCGTTTGTTTCCACCACGTCCTACGACGCAGCTTGTGCTTCGCACTTGGGCTCGTGATGCCCCTGGGTTTCCAGCTGTCCTGATCGCTCTCATGACCAGACTTGGCTACCGCTGGTATCCTGAGTACATGGTTTATGAGGATTACCGCGAGTTCAACTAGGAGCAGTACCATGCTGATGTTCGTATCTATGATCAGCAAGATGACTCAGACACTGAGCTGCACCTTTTCCACGGTATCGGCGTGACGATTGAGATGGCAGTCCATGATGCCGCCTACTCTGCTGTCGCACGTCTCCGAGAAGAGTTCAGCAATATCTTGGATGACTCTGAGTTCCGATAGATTCCTTATGACCCTGCTAGAGATGCTACTGGATACTACACAGCTATCTGTGCCCCGCACGAGCCTCGTCGCTATGACCCGCGCGTTCTGATTCAGTGCACTCAGGCTCTGGATCGCACTGTTCGGGCTCTTGCCGTCGAGTTGGTTGCCACTCGAGCACGTCTCTACGATGCTATGACGCAGTTGCTACCCGCTGTTCACACAAGGATACATCCGGAGCACATCCTTTACCTGCGCAGGACTCAGATGTATGCTCGTATTGATTGGCCTGCTGTTGGAGGTCACACACCTACACGTGGACCTCTTCTTACAGCTCGAGACCGGGTTCTGCATCAGAGTGCACATGGAGCGCAGGATCCTAGCGCGATGAACATTCGTCGTCCGCACTCGCAGTTACCCCGTTACAGTGGTTTTCCCCGACGTTGATGTAGCCTTTGCTATGTCTCGTTGTGTACTTCCTTACCGCGTGCCTGCGCGCCGCCTAGTATGTCTAGCCTTTAAATTTGCGCCGTTATGCTGTCCGCATGTACCCCGACTCTGTGTATGGATCTGTATGTCTTAATTGACTACAGTTATGTATCTGTTACACTACTTAAATTGTTGTCGAGTTACATCATGCTTGTCGCTGAACGCTCACAATTGCTTTTACTAAACTACCCCCTGTTGATACTTAGCAGGATGGTTAGACCAGGTGATCATGGCCCTGAACACCCACCACCGCCAGACTATATGGCAGCTATGATGCAACAATTCGAGCTCAACCGCCAGTTCATGACTGGAATTATGGCTCAGTTACCGCATCAAAACAACCAGAACCAGAACCAGAACCCTCCTTCAATAACTTTGACAGAGTTTATGCGACTCAACCCCACTCATGCAACTCTGACAAGCCACCGGATGCTGATGACTGGCTCCGCGACATCACTCACGAGATGGAGTCTGCTAATGTCGCCCCTGCCAACTTCGTCACCTTCGTGGCCTTTTTCCTAAAGGGTCCCGCTGCTCAATGGTGGGACACCCACAAGCGTACACTACCTGTTGGAACACTCGTTACCTGGTATGAGCTCCAGGCTGCTTTCCGTGCATGTTACATCCCTCAGGCAATTATGGAACGGATGAAGACCCAGTTCCGCAACCTCACTCAGGGCAACAAGACTATCGAAGCTTATCAGCGGGAATTTCTTGACCTCTCCCGCTATGCTGAAGAAGACATCGCCACAGATGCCCGTAGTCAAGAGAAGTTCTGTAATGGACTCCACCCAAACCTCGAGCTTGCCCTTGCTGCTCAAGACTTCAATGACTTTTCAACTCTGGTGAACAAGGCTATTCTTGTTGAAACCGCTTAGATGAAGCACAAGGACTCGCAGAAACGCTATCGTGATGCTGGCTCATCTTCGGGCTCAGCCCAGAAGCGTCGAGTCTGGATTCCCAACAATGTGTTCCGTCCAAATACCTCTGCGCCAAAGAAAAACTATGCTGCACCACGTTTGCCTCCTCCACCACCGAGGCAGCCAAGAGCTCAAGCTATTCAAAACAATGCTCCTCTTCGTCCTGAAGATGGCCTGTGCTTCAAGTGCCGCAAACCAGGTCACCATGCTAAAGACTGCCGCCAGACTCAGAATCAGTTGGCTTTTCCTCGTACTGGCCATGGCAATGGTTGTGGCAACAATCAGGCCCGCAACTATAATACTGGGTCTACTGCACATGGTCATGGACACGCTTACAACATTGACATTGAAGAAGTTCAGGATCAACCTGCTACTGTGATGGGTACCCTTCTTGTTAACTCAGTACCTGCTTCTGTTTTATTTGATTCAGGAGCATCACATTCATTCATCTCTGGAAAATTTGCATTCATGCATGGCATTCGATATGAGAAGATGCATACTCCGTTAGTCATTAAAACTCCCGGAGGTCATTGTCATGCTGACGTGATAGCACCTTACGTTACCGTTGAAATTAAAGGGTTGGAATTCCTTGCCTCACCCATCGTCTTGAAGTCTTCCACTATAGACCTCATTCTCGGAATGGATTGGTTGAAAGCTCACATTGCTTCGATCAATTGTGCCACTAAAGTTGTCCAACTTCTTCACCCCTCCGATGAGATAGTGAACTACACTGCCCGCATTGCTCGGAACGCTGGAGCTCAGATATATGTTCTGAATGCTTTGAATGCCTCACCTCTGGAAGGAATCGAGAACGTTCCTGTCGTTCGAGATTTTCCGGATGTCTTTCCAGAAGAACTTCCAGGAATACCCCCGGCTAGAGCTGTCGAGTTCGTCATTGACTTGAAACCTGGCACTGTCCCTATTGCAAAACATCCTTATAAGATGCCTCCGCACCACCTTCTCGAGCTTAAGGAAGAAATTGACAAGTCACTTAGGAAAGGTTTCATCCGCCCCAGTTCCTCTGCTTGGGGAGCACCTTCACTCTTTGTTAGGAAGAAGGATGGAACTAACCGATTGGTTCAAGATTACCGGCCCATTAACCAAGCCACAATCTAGAATAAATACCCACTACCCCGGATCAATGATCTTTATGATCAGCTTGCTGGATCCTCTGTCTTCTCGAAACTCGACTTGAGGTTGGGTTATCATCAGATCCGTGTTCGTGAAGAGGATATTCTGAAGACTGCCTTTGTTACTCGATATGGCTCATATGAGTACACTGTCATATCATTTGGCTTAACAAATGCTCCATCAACCTTCTCCCAGTTGATGAACTATATCTTCATGGATTACCTCGACAAATTCGTCGTGATTTATTTGGACGATATCCTTATATATTCCAAGAATGAAGAAGAACATGCTAAACATCTTCGGCTTGTATTGGAGAAGCTACGAGAACATCAGTTGTATGCTAAATTTTCCAAGTGTGAGTTTTGGTTATCTGAAGTGACCTATCTTGGACATGTGATTTCCAAGGATGGAATTGCGGTTAACCCCGAACGAGTTCAGGCTATTCTTGATTGGACTCCCTCGAAGAATGTCAAGCAAGTCAGAAGTTTTCTCGAACTCGCTAGTTATTGCCGTCGCTTCGTTGAGAACTTTTCCAAGATTGCAAAGCCACTTACTAATCTGCTCCACAAAGGTGTAAAATTTGAGTGGACAGAAAAATGTCAAGAAAGCTTTCAGACACTAAAAGATAAGTTAACATCTGCCCCAGTGCTAGCACCCCCGGATTCCCAAAAGGATTTCGTGATATACTGTGATGCATCTCGTCAAGGATTAGGCTGTGTCCTAATGCAAGAACGCCAGGTGATTTCTTATGCCTCTCAACAATTGCATCCTCATGAAGAAAATTATCCAGTGCATGATCTTGAACTTTCTGCGGTTATTTATGCCCTGAAGCTATGGCGACATTACCTTCTCGGTAATCGTTGCGAGATATACACGGATCACCAAAGTTTGAAGTATTTATATACTCAACCAGATCTGAACCTTCGTCAACAAAGATGGCTCGAGACAATAGCCGATTATGATATGAATATCTCATACACCCCTGGCAAAGCTAATGTAATGGCCGATGCTTTGAGTTGCAAGGCCTATAGCAGCAATCTTATGGTTCAGGAAACACAACCTCTTCTCCATGAAGAGCTTCGCAAGTTAAACCTCAATATTGTTCCATAGGGTTATCTCAATACCCAGGTTGTTGAACCAGATTTAGAGCACAGCATCAAGACTATGCAACGGTATGACTCTGAAGTTGAAAGGATCAAGCGATACCTCGAAAAGGGAAAGCCGTCGGAATTCCATCTTGACAATGATGGGATCCTATTCTTCCAACACCGTCTCTTCATACCCAAGTTCAAGGATGAGAGGGAACACGTTATAAAAGAAGCTCATGACACTCCTCTGTCTATTCATCCTGGTAGCACAAAGATGTACCGTGACATTTGTCAGAGATACTGGTGGCCTAATATGAAGCGAGACATTGCTCGTTATGTTTCTGAGTGTGACGTCTGTCGCCGCATTAAAGCAGAACTTCAAAGGCCTGCTGGAACTCTGCAACCACTTGATATTCCTGAATGGAAATGGGACAAAGTCCAAATGGATTTCATTACTGGTTTTCCCAGATCTCAGAAGGGTCATGATGCTATTTTTGTCGTCATTGACCGATTCTCAAAGGTGGCTCACTTTCTGCTAGTTAAGGAGACAATCACTGCTAGTCAGTTAGCAGACTTGTATGTTTCCCGAATTGTGTCACTCCACGGTGTTCCTTTGGAGATCAGTTCTGACCGTGGCAACCTCTTCACCTCCAGATTCTGGAATAGTTTCCAAGAAGCTATGGGAACTCACCTGTCGTTCAGTACCGCTTTTCACCCTCAGCCACAGGGTCAAGTTGAACGAGTTAATCAAGTGCTCGAAGATATGCTTCGAGCTTGCGTCATCTCCTTCAGTAAGAAGTGGGAGGAATCTCTCCCGTATGCCGAATTCTCTTACAACAATAGCTATCAAGCCAGTCTGAAGATGGCACCGTTTGAAGTTCTATACGGACGTAAGTGTCGAACCCCTCTGAATTGGTCAGAAACTAGGGAACGCTCACTCCTCGGACCGGAAATTATTCAGCAAGCTGAAGAACAAGTCCGCATCGTCCGTGAACATCTGAAAACTGCTCAGTCTCGTCAGAAGAGCAACTATGACTGAAAGCACCAGGAAATGGTCTATCAGCCTGGCGAGCAAGCTTACCTTCGCGTCACTCCGTTGAAAGGCACTCATCGATTCGGAATCAAGGGCAAGTTAGCTCCTCGCTACATTGGCCCGTTCCGTATTCTTGCCCGTCGAGGAGAAGTGGCATATCAGTTGCAACTACCGCCTAATCTTTCACAGGAGCATGATGTCTTTCATGTATCCCAACTCCGTCGCTGCTTCAAGGATCCTATTCGAGCTGTGGATCATGAAGTGCTTGAATTACGGGAAGATCTGTCTTATCCAGAACATCCCATCCGTGTTCTTCATCAAGCTGAACGTCAAACTCGTCAAAAGTCAATCAAATTCTTCAAGGTTCAGTGGTCGAATCATTCTGCAGATGAAGCCACTTGGGAACGCGAGGATCGTCTTCGTGAAGAATACCCCGCTTTCTTTCAGTCTTCCTCTTAATTCTCGGGACGAGAATTCTTGATAGATGAGGAGAATTGTAACACCCCATGCCATTAGCCACGGTAATCACTTTTGATAATGACAAGTCAGCATGATTAACAGTGCCAAATCTTCATTTGCATCATATTGCATTTCAACTCCTAAGTAAAAATTCAAATTTAAATGAAAGTGGAAAATAAAAGTTGCTCAACATAGAAACTAAAATGTTCAATAAATAACAAATATTCCAGAGACTATTCTAAAATTGTAACCAACAATTAATAAATTAACTAAGTGACTCTAAAAGTAGTAAAACAGAATTGGTTAATACCTTTTTATTTAAACAAAATCCATATGAAAACATTTGGCCCCAAAACCTTTTTATACTAGGGTTGGATATTCCACTGATATTATATGAGCAAGTGCCATATTTTAGAAAAGTCATTTTGAGGCCTAACTATTTACAAAACAGAAAATAAGAATAAATAAAAAGAAAAAGGCAAAAGGAAACAAAAAAAAAAGAAAGCAAAACAAAACCCCCCTGGCCTAACTGGGCCACAGCCGAGTCGGCCGGCCCACCCCACTCCCCTATATGGCCTCCCCTGGCCGAAACCCTAGCCCGATCCCCACCTCTCCCCCCCGATCCACTTCCTCTCTCTCCCTCTCCTCTGGATCGAGATCCAGGGAGAGGCCCGACGCGCCCCGTCGCTCGCCGCCTCATCCCCCCTCGCCGGACCGCGCTGCTCGCCACCTCACCGGACCTCGCCTCTCCGTCGTCGCCTCGTCCCCGTCGTCCTCCCCACGCCACACTGCCCCGTGCCCTACACCCGCAGTGAGCTCGCCCCGCCACTCTCTCTCTCGCCCCGCACGAGCACCCGCATCGCCGCTGCGCCCACCCGCACGCGCTCGCCCGCTCGCGCACGTGCTCGCCCGTTCGCCGTCGTTCCGCGGGCTCCCGCCTCGCTCACCCGTGCCCCCTCCTCATGCGCTTGCGCTCCCCGTCGCCCATCCCGCGCTCGCCCCGCTTCGCCTCGCGCTCACCGCAGCCCCGCGCCGGCCACTGCCTCCCAGCGTCACCGCGCCCAGCGCCCACTCGCCCCTGGCCGCGCCACGCCGGTGCGCCCGCAGTGGCCTGTCTGCCACTGCCAGGTGGGGCCGAAGCCCCTTTACCACTGACTAGGAGGCCCCACGCCCCAGAACGTTTTTATTAAATAAATATGGAAATAAAAATTAATAATAAATTAATTAATTAGTGAATTAATTAAGTTAATTAACTCTGATTAAGTTAATCTAATTAATTAGTTAGTTTAATTAAAAGTAGTTAGATTAACTAAACCCTAATTAAACCTAACAGAGTATGACAGGTGGGACCCACACGTCAGGTTGACCCAGTCAACTGCCCTGTTGAGTGCTGATGTCATGCTGACGTCAGCATACACTGTTTCGGATAATGTTGAATTTAAATAAATAATTAAATTCCAGAAATTAATAAAAACTTTTGAAAATCATATTAAATAATCCGTAACTCCGATGAAAATAATTTATACATGAAACTTGCTCAGAATTTCGATACAAACCCGAATACGTCCTCCGTATTCCTGTCAGATGCCCCTAGCTATATGAACATTTAACTTTTAGACTGATTTCGATAAATGAATAGTGCCCAACCTTAACTAAATAAATCCAAATAAATTCCTAAATTAACTAACTCATTTAGTTAGGCAGTAGAACACCCCGGCATATCATTTAGTCATGTCATGCATCTTGTTTGCATTATTGCCGTGAAATTTATTGTTTCTCTCTCCCTCCTTCTCTCTCGATAGACACCGATACCGACGACTCTGCAGCTGGGTACGACTACACTCCAGACGAGCAGCCCGTTGACGACCCCTCTCTCTTGCCAGAGCAACCAGGCAAGCCCCCCCTTGAGCATCCAGATATCGCCCATTCCATTTCTCCTGCTTGCATTAGATTTTGCTATTGTTAATGTATGCTCCTATTCTGATGCATAGCCTGCTGTTGTAACCTGTTCATTGTTACCTTACCTGCCTATGTTAAACTGTTTAGTATAGGTTGGTAGTGAACCATCAGTGACGCCACCACCTTACCCTTGTCGCCCCTGCTTGATCATCGATGACTCGATCAACGTGATCGTCGACCAGAGACCGACACATCACTTCACCCCCCCCTTAGTTTTACGACTCTGCATAGTTACTATCGAGTGCCGAGGGTGATACCACGTAATGCACTCCTGATGAATACTCTGTAGTGTAGCTGTTTGGTCGTGGTCATCGAGGGTGATTCCTCCTTCTCCACTTCTGATACGACTCTGTCGTGCAACCCCTCAGTGTGAACCTCGAGGGTGATGCCTCATACGTTCACCCTGTTGTTTTCATCGAGTGGAATCCACCGAGGGTGATTCCTCGGGTTTCCCCCTTGATGTTATGACCACAGGGTTACTTGACCTTTGTTACAGGCGGGTCGACCCTTATGGGTACCCGCTGGGGATCTATGATGTCGGGTGCGTCGGAAGGGCACTCGAGTGTGATATTGTGGCGGAGCATCAGAGACTCTGATTGCCTCCGAGTGATACTAAATGAGCCTATTTGATTTGGGTGTGTGATCTGAGTGGGTCGACGTGCCCTATACGCACTACCACCACGCGGGATAATGGTTATGGGGCCCTCTGCGATGTACGTTTCTCCCGAAAGCTCGTCAGACATCACGATTCACCGTGCGGGCTGATTGTCGGGATTGGGATGGATACTTCACTGACGAGTTCAGTGTCGCGCCTGCACCCCGGCTAGTCTCGCAACGAGCAGGGTGCCCAGGGCGATGGCCCAAGACCTCTGGGTGCATAGGTTAGTCCGGCGTGCTGACCTCTCTGCCGAGCCTAGGTAGGGCGCTGCTTCGTGTTGATCTCCCGAGGCCGGGCATTGCCCAGCAAGTGTGTCCGGCCAGAGGTGATCGAGCGTGTTGGGTAATAGTAGTGCACCCCTGCAGGGATGAATGATCTATCGATAGCCGGTCCTACAGTAAAGGATGCTCAGTTTGTGTATCCCGATCTACTACTTGAACTGGACACTTGTTACTTAATTGAAGCTTCGGGATCGCTTTCTCTCTGGGAGTCGAGGAAGGATCTCTAGGCTTGCTTCAACATGTTTGTTAAATAAAATGCTATTCTACTCTCTTCTATTGCTGCAAGATGATGGCTTCGTGAAGATGCTAGTCTTCGATAGGACTAGGCCTTCTCTCTATTCTGGCATTTCTGCAGCCCAGTCCACATATATAGACTTTCTGCATTGATAATGTTGCATATGTAGTATAGATCCTTGCTTGTTGAGTACTTCGGATGAGTACTCACGGTTGCTTTACTTTCTCTTTTCCCCATACCCCACCTTGATGATACATCAGACGATGGAGTCCAGGTGCCAGATGTCCCAGCCGGAGCTTACTACCAGGAGGGTCCAGACGGCACGTACTACTGGATCGAGCCAGCCGACCAGGCGTAGGATCGGAGGTTCCCAGGCAGGAGGCCTACGCCTTTCGATCTAGAGTCGTTGTTTGTGCTAGCCTTCTTAAGGCAAAACTTGTCGAACTATGTCTGTACTCAGATAATATTTGTATGACTGACTTATGTATTCCGATCTTCGTTATCCCTGGTCTGTAATATTGTGGATCTCCGTTTATTTGTGTTAGAGTTGTGTTGTGATATCTTCCCGTGTGTCCCTGTGCATGATCGTGCATGTTTGCGTGTATGATTAGTGCACGATTAAGTCAGGGGCGTCACAGGTGGCAAGGTGTTTGACATTCATTCTCATTTCTTGCATGGGACTTAAGCATGTAAGCAAGGACACACATTCCAATTTTGAACCAATTTATATGCACTGGAGCATGTGCATGTAGTTCAAATTTGAATTATGCACATGAATGCATTGAAAACTCAGTTAATGTATAAAAATGTCCAAGTGAACCCCGAAAAATCCCAAAAATTAACACAACACTCGTGTTGTTCTATGTTGACACGAGAAAAATTTTGAAAGTAAGAAGAGGCAACAGATATTGTTTCGTCCCCCAAGGTGGCACGTTCCCTACCGAGACCATCAGGCTTGTTGTGAGAGAAGCTGTGGTTTGCGAGAGGCTTATACCCAAACCTGCCCCAAATGGGACAATATTTTTACCACGGCATGTCGATGCCGTTCCATGATATCATGTCAAGTTTCATGAATTTCAGACGACTTTTCGATTTACTAGAATATTAAAACCATGTATCTCAATGTTAGCGGCCGAGCGACAGTATCAAGGTGTTTGACATTCATTCTCATTTCTTGCATGTGACCTAAGCTTGCAACCAAGGACAAACATTTGTTTTTTAAACCCTTTTTTATGTACTGGAGCATGTGCATGTACTTTAATTTTGAATTATGCACATAAATGCCTAGAAAACTCAGTTAACGTATAAAAATGTCCAAATGATCCCCGAAAAAATCCAAAAATTGAACAACACTCCTGTTGTTCTATGTTGTCATGAGAAAAAAATTGAAAGTAAGAAGAGGCAACATATATCATTTCGTCCCCCAAGGTGGCACGTTCCCTACCGAAACCATCAGGCTTGTTGTGACAGAAGGTCTAGTTTGAGAGAAGTTTATACCATAACCTGCCCCAAATGGGACAATATTTTTTTACCCCAGCATGTTGATGCCGTTCCATGATAGCATGCCAAGGTTCATGAATTTCAGACGGGTTTTGTATTTACTAGAATTACAAAAGCAAGCACCTCAACGTTTGCCGGAGAACCACGATGCCATGGTGTTCGAAATTCATCCCCAATTCTTGCATGGGATATAAGCATAAACCCATGGACACATATATGATTTTACAACCCATGTTGGTGCACCGAAGCATGCGCATGTAGTTTAATTTTGAATTGTGCACCTGAAATGCCTAGAAAACCAAGTTAATGTATTAAAATGTCCAAACGAACCCTGAATAATTCCAATTTTTTTGACGACACACCTATAGTTGCATGTTCACTGCAGATAAAAGTTCTAGCAATTCAAACACCGTCCATTGCAGCTGTGACCCCATTATGTAATTCAAATCAAGACGAAAAATCAAGTAGATCGCACACAGTTTATTATCACCAACCGTGTGAGATGCAGTACAAAATATCCTGGAGCACCGTCGGTGTATAGTAGGCCTATGGCTTACGCGAGAAGGTGCGTCGGCTATAGTCCACAACCGGCGTGTCAAGCACACTAGCTCGCTCCTCAAATACTCCCGCCTCTGCATGCCTCGCAATCTCAAAAATATCTGCTCGCCCTTGATCCAAATTTTTAGTAGCCCCACCTTGTTACTCCCGCCTAGTAAAATTTTCAGTTGCCGCGGTATGTCCTCAAACACCACCTTGGCCCCCCTCCACACACACCACACACTCCCCAAAACCTCTGCTCACACAGACACACACCACCCCCGAAACCATTGGTAGGTCGCCACCATCGCCGCCGCCTCCATCCTCAACCTCTGCCAGTGTGCCGGGGAGTGCTACTTCTTGAGCTTGCGTTGGTTTTTCCCTTGAAGAGGAAAGGGTGATGCAGCAAAGTAGAGTAAGTATTTCAATCAGCTTTTGAGAACCAAGGTATCAATCCAGTAGGAGACAACGCTCAAGTCACCGAATACCTGCACAAACAAACACCAACCTTGCACCCAATGCGATAAAGGGGTTGTCAATCCCTTAACGGTTATTTGCAACGTGAGATCTGATAGAGATGATAAACGGTAAAGTAATATTTTTGGTATTTTTGGTTTATGGGACGGAAAGTAAAGATTGCAAAGTAAAAGAAATAGGAAACGGAAATTGTAGATCGGAAACTTATATGATGGAAAATAGATCCGAGGGCCATAGGTTTCACTAGAGGCTTCTCTCAAGATAGAAATTATTTCGGTGGGTGAACAAATTACTGCCCAGCAATTGATAGAAAAGCGCAAGGTTATGACGATATCTAAGGCAATGATCATGAATATAGGCATCTTGTCCATGTCAAGTAGACCGAAACGATTTTGCATCTACTACTATTACTCCACACATCGACCGACTCCTGCCTGCATCTAGAGTATTAAGTTCATAAGAACAGAGTAACGCATTAAATAAGATGACATGATGTAGCGGGACAAACTCAAGCAATATGATGAAAACCCCATCTTTTTATCCTCGATGGCAACAATACAATACGTGCCTTGCTGCCCCTACTGTCACTGGGAAAGGACACCGCAAGATTGAACCCAAAGCTAAGCACTTCTCCCATTGCAAGAAAAACCAATCTAGTTAGCCAAACCAAATCGATAGTTCGAAGAGACTTGCAAAGATATCAAATCATGCATATAAGAATTCAGAGAAGATTCAAATAATATTCATAGATAAGCTGATCATAAATCCACAATTCATTGGATCTCGGCAAACACACCACAAAAGAGTATTACATCGAATAGATCACCAAGAACATCGAGGAGAACTTTGTATTGAGAATCAAAGAGAGAGAAGAAGCCATCCAGCTACTAGCTATGGACCCGTAGGTCTGAAGTAAACTACTCACGCTTCATCGGAGAGGCAATGGTGTTGATGTAGAAGTCCTCCGTGATTGAACCCCCCTCCGGCAGGACGCCGGAAAAGGCCCCAAGATGGAATCTCACGGGTACAGAAGGTTGCGGCGATGGAAAAGTGGTTTTGTTGCCCCTGGATGTTTTTCGGATATAAGAGTATATATAGGCGAAAGATCTAGGTCAGAGGGGCTACGAGGGGCCCACAAGGTCGGGGGGCGCGCCCTACCCCTCTGGGCGTGCCCTCCACCCTTGTGGCCGCCTCGCGGCTCTTCCGACTTGCACTCCAAGTCTCATGGGTGTCTTATGGTCCAAGAAAAATCATCGCGAAAGTTTTATTCCGTTTGGACTCCGTTTGGTATTCCTTTTCTGCAAAACTCTAAAACAAGGAAAAAACTTAAACTTGCACTGGGCTCTAGGTTAATAGGTTAGTCCCAAAAATCATATAAAATAGCATATTAATGCCTATAAAACATCCAAAACAGATAATTAATAGCATGGAACAATCAAAAAATATAGATACGTTGGAGATGTATCGAGCATCCCCAAGCTTAATTCCTGCTCGTCCTCGAGTAGGTAAATGATAAAAATAGAATTTTTGATGTGGAATGCTACCTAACATATTTATCCGTGTAATTCTCTTTATTGTGGCATGAATGTTCAGATCCGTAAGATTCAAAACAAAAGGTTAATATTGACATAAAAACAATAATACTTCAAGCATACTAACAAAATAATTATGTCTTCTCAAAATAACATGGCCAAAGAAAGCTTATCCCTAAAAAATCATAAGGTCTGGCTATGCTCCATATTCATCACACAAAATATTTAAATCATGCAGAACCCCGATGACAAGCCAATCAATTGTTTCATACTTCTGACGTTCTCAAACTTTTTCAACTTTCACGCAATACATGAGCGTGAGCCATGGACATAGCACTATAGGTGGAATAGACGGTGGTTGGGGAGAAGAAAAAAGAGAGGAGATAGTCTCACATCAACTAGGCGTATCAACGGGCTATGGAGATGCCCATTAATAGATATCAATGTGAGTGAGTAGGGATTGCCATGCAACAGATGCACTAGAGCTATAAGTTTATGAAAGCTCAAAAAGAAAACTAAGTGGGTGTGCATCCAACTTGCTTGCTCATGAAGACCTAGGGCAATTTGAGGAAGCCCATCATTGGAATATACAAGCCAAGTTCTATAATGAAAAATTCCCACTAGTATATGAAAGTGATATCATAGGAGACTCTCTATCATGAAGATCATGGTGCTACTTTGAAGCACAAGTGTGGCAAAAAGGATAGTAACATTGTCCCTTCTCTCTTTTCTCTCATTTTTTTATGGGCCTTCTTTCATTTTTTGGCCTCTTCTTTTTTTTTGTCCGGAGTCTCATCCCAACTTGTGGGGGAATCATAGTCTCCATCATGCTTTCCTCACATGGGACAATGCTCTAATAATGAAGACCATCACACTTTTATTTACTTACAACTCAAAATTTACAACTCGATGCTAGAACAAGATATGACTCTATATGAATGCCTCCGGCGATGTACCGGGATGTGCAATGAATCAAGAGCGACATGTATAAAAATATGATGAATGGTGGCTTTGCCACAAATACGATGTCAACTACATGATCATGCAAAGCAATATGACAATGATGAAGCGTGTCATAATAACGGAATGGTGGAAAGTTGCATGGCAATATATCTCGGAATGCCTATGGAAATGCCATAATAGGTAGGTATGGTGGCTGTTTTGAGGAAGGATATGTGGTGGGTTTATGGCACCGGCGAAAGTTGTGTGGTACAAGAGAGGCTAGCAATGGCGGAGAGGTGAGAGTGCGTATAGTCCATGGACTCAACATTAGTCATAAAGAACTCATATACTTATTGCAAAAATCTATTAGTCATCGAAACAAAGTACTACGTGCGTGCTCCTAGGGGGATAGATTGGTAGGAAAAGACCATCGCTCGTCCCCGACCGCCACTCATAAGGAAGACAATCAAAAAATAAATCATGCTCCGACTTCATCACATAACGGTTCACCATACGTGCATGCTGCGGCACTCACAAACTTTAACACAAGTATTTCTCAAATTCACAACTATTCACCAGCATGACTCTAATATCACCATCTTCATATCTCAAAACAATCATAAGGAATCAAACTTCTCATAGTATTCAATGCACTATATATGAAAGTTTTTATTATATCCCTCTTGGATGCCTATCATATTAGGACTAGTTTTATAACCAAAGAAAATTACCATGCTGTTTAGAAAGACTCTCAAAATAATATAAGTGAAGTGCGAGAGTTCATCAGTTTCTATAAAATAAAATCACCGCCGTGCTCTAAAAAGATATAAGTGAAGCACTAGAGCAAATTTGCCTAGCTCAAAAAATATAAGTGAAGCACATAGAGCATTCTAATAAATCACGATTCATGCGTGTCTCTCTCAAAAGGTTTGTACAGCAAGGATGATTGTGGCAAACTAAAAATCAAAGACTCAAATCATACAAGACGCTCCATGCAAAACACATATCATGTGGTGAATAAAAATATAGCCTCAAGTAAAGTTACCGATAGACGAAGACGAAAGAGGGGATGCCTTCTCGGGGCATCCCCAAGCTTAGGCTTTTTGACATCCTTGAATATTACCTTGGGGTGCCTTGGGCATCCCCAAGCTTAGGCTCTTTCCACTCCTTATTCCATAGTCCATCAAATCCTTACCCAAAACTTAAAAACTTCACAACACAAAACTCAATAGAAATTCTCATAAGCTCCGTTAGTATAAGAAAATAAATCACCACTTTTGGTACTGTTGTGAACTCATTATTTATTTATATTGGTGTAATATCTACTGTATTCCAACTTTTCCATGGTTCATACCCCCCGATACTAGCCATAGATTCATCAAAATAAGCAAACAACACAAAAAAAACAGAATATGTCAAAATCAGAACTGTCTTCGAAGATCTGAATTGTTCTAATACTTATGTAACTCCAAAAATTCTGAAAATTTAGGAAAACATAGGAAATTTGCATATAAATCCTGTGTAAAAAATTCAGAGTTATTCAATGCTCCAGTGAATTTTAACAATTCAGGGACTGGACGCAAAAGTTTCTGTTTTTCAGCAGGATCAAATCAACTATCACCGTTAGCCATCCCAAAGGTCTTACTTGGCACAAACACTAATTAAAACACAAAACCACATCTAACCAGAGGCTAGATGAAATATTTATTGCAAAACGGAACCTAAAAAGCAAAAACAAAAATAAAATTGGGTTGCCTCCCAACAAGCGCTATTGTTTAACGCCCTTAGCTAGGCATAAAACACGAATAGATCTAAGTATTATCGTAATAATGATAAGGCAAGTCTCGAAAACTCATCTCATACTCTCTTCTTTCAGCAGCAAGTTTTCTTTGAGGCAATCAAAACTAGTCAAAAGGGCTAAATTTAATGGGATAAGAATCCCGAAGATCGATCTCGGGAGGAATTGGTTCCTCCTTCGGCCCTTCATATTGTATGACCAACTCATCATTATAAGCATTCTTTTGGCAAAAAGTCATGTGCTTGTGTCCAAGAGAAAAACCCATTCCGTTATTTTGAATAGCAAAATCATCATTAAGCTCAGAAATCTTATTCACTAAAACATCGGTAGGAACCCTCTTTCTTAAATTTTCGTTATAAGCAACATGATCCAAAGACCGTAAACGCATTATATCCTCTTGATTAAAGAGAATTCCCTCTATGGGAGGGCGACCACCATCTACTTTATAATGAGCGAAAATTTCACTAGCTTCTTTTATAATAAATCTAAACTCATGAGCTAGGAATATAGTGGCGGCATGCTTAACAGAATAATGCTCCATATTAGAAAACTCTAGAAAAATCCTTTGTATGGACGGATGCATGTGAACAAATTGTCTTTCAAGTTCAACAACAAGCAAAGATATAGCATCCGCAAGGCTACTAGTTTTATGGAGGATAGATCCACCCATAGTGGGGAGTGCACCGGCACAAGTAAAGAAATCTTGAATAACCCCCTTTCCAATAATATTTCCGCTACCTATGCGGAATTTCTTAGCGTGCAAGATAGTAGATTCTTCATGAGGATAGTAAAAGCATCAAGGTTTTCCCCATCATTACTACTATCTTTTTCAATAATAACCTCACCAGTTTCAGACATGGTGACGACAAACGAGCAAAAGGAAAAGGCGAACAAAAGAGGTGCGAAGAAAAGGCGAATCTTTTCGAAAATCGTTTTAGAAGTGGGGGAGAGGAAAATGAGAGGCGAATGGCAAATAATGTAATGCGAGGGATGAGAGTTTATGATGGGTACTTGGTATGTCTTGGCTTGGCGTAGATCTCCCCGGCAACGGTGCCAGAAATTCTTCCTGCTACTTCTTGAGCTTGCGTTGGTTTTTCCCTTGAAGAGGAAAGGGTGATGCAGCAAAGTAGAGTAAGTATTTCCCTCAGCTTTTGAGAACCAAGGTATCAATCCAGTAGGAGACAACGCTCAAGTCACCGAATACCTGCACAAACAAACACCAACCTTGGACCCAACACGATAAAGGGGTTGTCAATCCCTTAACGATTATTTGCAACGTGAGATCTGATAGAGATGATAAATGGTAAAGTAATATTTTTGGTATTTTTGGTTTATGGAACGGAAAGTAAAGATTGCAAAGTAAAAGAAATAGGAAACGTAAATGGTAGACCGAAACGATTCTGCATCTACTACTATTACTCCACACATCGACCGACTCCTGCCTGCATCTAGAGTATTAAGTTCATAAGAACAGAGTAACACATTAAGTAAGATGACATGATGTAGCGGGATAAACTCAAGCAATATGATGAAAACCCCATCTTTTTATCCTCGATGGCAACAATACAATATGTGCCTTGCTGCCCCTACTGTCACTGGGAAAGGACACCGCAAGATTGAATCCAAAGCTAAGCACTTCTCCCATTGCAAGAAAAACCAATCTAGTTGGCCAAACCAAATCGATAGTTCGAAGAGACTTGCAAAGATATCAAATCATGCATATAAGAATTTAGAAAAGATTCAAATAATATTCATAGATAAGCTGATCATACATCCACAATTCATCGGATCTCGGCAAACACACCGCAAAAGAGTATTACATCGAATAGATCTCCAAGAACATCGAGGAGAACTTTGTATTGAGAATCAAAGAGAGAGAAGAAGCCATCTAGCTACTAGCTATGGACCCGTAGGTCTGAAGTAAACTACTCACGCTTCATCAGAGAGGCAATGGTGTTGATGTAGAAGCCCTCCGTGATCGAAACCCATCCGGCAGGACGCCGGAAAAGGCCCCAAGATGGGATTTCACGGGTACAGAAGGTTGCGGCGATGGAAAAGTGGTTTTGTTTCCCCCTAGATGTTTTTGGGGTATAAGAGTATATATAGGTGAAAGATCTAGGTCAGAGGGGCTACGAGGGGCCCACAAGGTCGGGAGGCACGCCCTACCCCCCTGGGCGTGCCCTCCACCCTTGTGGCCGCCTCGCGGCTCTTCCGACTTGCACTCCAAGTCTCCTGGGTGTCTTCTGATCCAAGAAAAATCATCGCGAAAGTTTTATTCTGTTTGGACTCCGTTTGGTATTCCTTTTCTGCAAAACTCTAAAACAAGGAAAAAACAGAAACTGGCACTGGGCTCTAGGTTAATAGGTTAGTCCCAAAAATCATATAAAATAGCATATTAATGCATATAAAACATCCAAAACAGATAATATAATAGCATGGAACAATCAAAAATTATAGATATGTTGGAGATGTATCAGGGGGCTCGAGGAGCCAATGGCCAAAAAGAGGTTTATCACGGCCTCTTCGCCCGACGCCGGCGAGGTGGCCGCTGAGGTGTCCCCGTCGTCCTCCGCAGGCTCTTTATCGATCCGCCGTCGCCGGTCCCCCGATCCGTCCGGTACCGTGCCCCTACACCGGTTCGAGGACTTCCTCGTCCTCCCTCGGACCCGGCAGCCGACGAGGTCCTACCTCGGGGTCCGGCAGCGGCGGTGGGGGACGTGGGTCGCCTAGATTACAGATCGGGAGACCCACACCCGCTGGTGGCTCGGTAGCTTCCACACGGCCGAGCTCACGGCCATGGAGTACGACTGCTGGCAGGTCCGCTACCACGGCGCGGCGGCTAGGCTCAATTTCCCCTTCGGCACACGTTTGGTCGACCTCGTTCCGCTGAAGCCAGGGGTGGTGAGCTCGGCTATGGCACGGGAGGACCGCGAGGCATGGGAGCGCCTCGAGGCCGAGGCCGCCGACGAGGCCTACATGCAAGAGCTCCACCGACAGCACCCGGTGCTCATGGAGGCGGAGCGGGCGATCTTTGCCGGCGTGGAGGGCGGCGATGTTATCGCGCTCTCCTTCGATGACGAGGTCGAAGGCGGCAAGGACGGCGGCGCGGAGGGCATCGAGGTGGGCGGCGAGGACGAGGAGATCAACGTCGACGAGTGGAGGAGTGTCTTCCCCAACGACCCTGACAATGGCACCGGCCCGGACCCGGCTCGCGGCACACCGTACCTGACGAGGAAGGATTGGCTCGACATCCAGTTCGACCAGAAGTAGTTTAGCTTAGTTTAAATTTATGTTTTATGTTTGGTTATGCAAAACTATCTATGTTTATGTTTGAATGCATGCTACTTTCGGTTGAACCTGCTTTGAACTTGATCAAATTGAAGTTTACAACGTTAAGTTTAGGGGATCAACTAGAAAAGGCCAAAAATTGCTGGAGTATATATATATATATATCCACTAAGGGTTTTAGTCCTTTAACTTTTAAAGGATCGGCTAGAGATGGCCTTATGCCTTGTTTATTTCAGTTCTTCACAATGTGATGCTCTATATGTGCAACTATTTGCCGTGCAGTTCAATTTCATCAATAACAGTTTCAACAATACCACTATGAATTACGATATTTGGTTGCTGTTAAGGATATTGCAGTTAACATGCCTTTTCGTTTTTTTAACAATAACCAGTGTACTTTAGACCTGCACAATACCAATTTGAATGACTATTTGCTTGTTTTTAAATGTTATGCATGATGCAGTTAACACACCTTTCCACTTCTTGTTTTGCTTAACTAGCGTGCTTAAGCCTGCACACTAAAGCTATGATTTGTAGATTATGTTGTCTACCATGGATATATTTGGTTGATGTTTCGCCTGTTGTGCTTAACATGCCTTTATATGTACTCATACAGGACAATATTGAGAACAGTGCTATTTTCCATCGAGGTTAGTTTCATCGCATTGCTTATATATACTCACTGTTCAGGATATCGGTAGCTGGTACCATATAGCTTGAGGGCTAATAAGGGATTAATCATCGAATCGGACATTTCACTGAATATATCTGTAACCCATTTATCAGTAGGTTAACTGGGGCCATATTTAATATATCTGAGGCTACATAGCAACATGCATTGTACTGAATGACTAAATATGCAATCCCAGGCTACATAGCAACAAGGAAGAGTGTTACCTTAATGTTCTGATGATGTCTAGATATACATGTAATAAAATCTTATATAATGGGATGGAGGGAGCGTTGTACTACATCATTTTGCAATTGTTGTTTAGCTTCTAATATTAACTTGGTGCTTTTAGGTACATATGTCATTGCCAAAGATCCACACTTCGACCCTTTCTGCGTATGGGGCAATGAGATATTCATGAACCAGCATCAAGTGAGGAAACTGATAAAGATTGTTATTAAAATGGGTCAAAAGATGTCAATCGAACTATTTGTTTACACTTTATGCAAGACAACAGTGAACTGCAGGATGGTAAGTAAGAACCCTGTAGCCTTCTTTTTACTGCCCGTAATGAGTTGTGTTAGATGACAATGTCTGAATCTTTTTTCCTTTGCAGTGGATCCTGGAGCAGTTTACTCAAGATTACCTCTCAAACTACATGATTGGCGGCCGGCCATCACAAGGGGTTGGACTAGAGTCGTGCGTGCCTTCTGCATCCAGGAGAGCACAATAGGGCCATTCCACTTCACCTTGTTCAGCAACCAGAATGTCTGTCGCCTCTTTCTTTACCATCTATAATAGTACAAGTATAGAACACTGGTTCATCATTCTTTATTTGGTGCTTATGTAATTCTTAAACATATGTACCTGTCAATCGAATAATGCATTGGTTGTTTGAACCTGATGGATATGAATAAGGCTATAGCCTACTTTCAAGTTTAAATTAGGCACAATCTTAAATAGCAGCAATTAAATTAGGGTGAAATTATGGTGTGCAGGTCATTACGGCACACACGGTTAATAAAGCATAGCGTGTGCGATATACATCATAATCCGACACGGTTCACGGAGAGGAAACGTGTGTAACAATGCACACAGTTGCCATTTGCAAAGCGTCTGTGATGTCAGACACTATCACATACGGTATGGGAAAACTAAATGTGTGTGATTGTCTAACCTATCGTACACGGTTTATAATCATGAACTGTTTGTGATGTGCCAGGCATCGTAAACATAGAGCCAGTTTGGTAAGTGCCTGGAAAACTCCCGTGCCTGGAATCTGCCTGGTTTTAGGTAAAACCACAAAACTCCGACTGCGATGGCAATGCGAGCACAAACGAGTACCAGGGATGAAGCGTTTGGGATATTCGAGATATCGAAAATGGTTATATAGGGACAACTATATGCATCAAGGCTGCCTATCCCCGACGGTTTCTGGGTCGTGTGGGAAGGACCCCCCCTATCGCCCACATTCACTTGGCGACGGTTCCAAATGCCGTCGTGAAAAGGGGTTAAAAACTGTTTGTATAGCACCGACGCATACCAGTGAAGATTGTGCAACATGTTCCTGCTCAAGTTGCCTAAAGTTCATGATTTCATTTCTAAGAGAAATAATCTTAGCGGGAGGAAAATAATTATCAATAAAAACATCCTTACACTTATCCCATGGATCAATACTATTTCGAGGTAAGGATGAAAACCAATTTTTAGCACGGTCTCTTAGCAAGAAAGGAAACAGTTTCAACTTAATAATATCATCATCCATATCTTTTTTCTTTTGCATACCAATAATTCAGCGAAGGTATTAAGATGGGATGCGACATCTTCATTAGGATTTCCAGAAAATTGTTCTTTCATAAAAAGATTTAGCAAAGCAGCATTAATATCATATGACTCCGCACTAGTGGCGGGAAGAGCAATTGAAGTACTAATAAAATCATTATTATTAGTATTTGAGAAATCACACAACTTAGTGTTTTCTTGAGAGATAGTGACCAAGCATGCAAACAAACTAGCAAACTAAAAAAGTAAATATTTTTTGTGTTTTGGATTTTTTTAGAGAAGTGGAGGGAGATGAAAAAGAGAGGCAAATAAAAAGGCAATTAAAACATAGAGCAAGTAGATGAAAGTTTGAGTGAAGGTACTTCTAGTGATTTGATGATGTCTCCTCGGCAACAACGTCAGAAATTCTTTCTGCTACTTGTGAGCGGCGTTGGGATTTTCCCCGAAGAGGAAGGGTGAAGCAATATACTAGCTGATTAATATTTCCCTCAGTGAGAACCAAGGTTTATCGAGCCAAAAGGATGATACGGGGCTAGACCCGGTTTCGGGCGATCTTTCACGATTGGTGTGGATTCCCGCGAAGAACACAAAGAACACGAAGAACACGGGGAAGAACGGATAGAAATCACAAAGGGAAACACACAAGAACAAGTCCAATCACACATCCACTAGACTAACAAACACACAAGATCCACAAGGTACATGAACAATCAAAAGGAAAGATACAAGGTAGATTTCATCCCAAATCCAAAGGAGATGGGGTCTTGATGATCAAGGTAGATCCTTCCCACAAAGGGGGTCTTGAATCCCTCGGGATCTTCTCACATGCTCACATGGAGATCTTGAACTCCATGGGAGTGGTCTCTCTCAATCAAGAAGAGAAGGTAGGAGCAAAGCTCAACTAAGATGAGCTATCATATATGCTAACCCTAGAATGGAGGTGGGGGAAGAGTATATATAGGCTAGTCCACGAAGGGGTAAGTGAGAGGGGTACTACATGGGCGTCGGGCCCTGTCCATGCGCGCAGCCAGGCGCTGGATGTCCGGACTAGGGGCTGGATGTTCGGCTGTTCGCGGGATGCCGGATGTCTGGGGCATGGGCCGGATGTCCGGCCTGGCATTGGCCTTCGCTATTGTACTTGTGGTGCTGGATTTCCGGGGGAAGGCCGGATGTCCGGGCGTTGGTGAGGCGTCGGATGTCCGGGGTCGCGCCGGATGTCCGGCCGCTGATGCCTTCGATCGTCTGTTGGTGCAGCTCCTGCGTGGCTGCACATGCGCCGGATGTCCGGCCCTTGGCCCGGATGTCCGGCCGCTGTAGCTTTATTAGCATCTTCTTCTTCCGTTGTCGCTTCCAAGCTTCCCTCGCTGATGGTGTAGTTGTACCCTTGCGCTCGCACTCCTCCTCGTCGTCCGTGGTGTTCCAACAATACCTATGTATGCACACGAGTTGAGTGTCAAGTAGTATACCATCCTCGAAGGGGTCAAGTGAACACGTGTAAAGGAGATGATTCACCTTTGTGCATATGAAGTAGATGTCGCACGTGTCACTTGCCAAATGGGCTCTTGACATGGTGATGTCTGTAGGATTCTCCGCATCATCTCCCCCCCCTTGGGAAAGATCCAACCTTGGATCGAAAACCAAATCACCATGGGAAAGAGATGGCTTCGCCGTGTAGAAGTGGACGATCACCAAGTACTCATCATCTTCAAGCTCGAAATGGGCACTCTCCAATGTCGCACTGTCTAGTGATTCCTTCAAAAGGAGTATGGAGAACAAACACTTGGAAAACAAATGTGGTTAGCTGTAGTGCAAAACCAAGCATTCAAGTGGTGAGTCACCGAACAAGTGTTGTCATCAAGCATAGCATATGGTGTGACAATGGATTGTGACATGGCATGTAAGCATATCAATCGAGTACAAGCAAAGACATCATGGGGACAAGTATGCAATTGTTAGGTAGTGATGCAAATATGTGTGTCAAGAGAATAAGCATCTACCTAAAGTCATAGCAAGCATGCATAAAGCACTCAATGAATGGTCTATGGCAGACATAGGAGTCATTCACAACACCAAATAAAATGAAGTGTCTAAACACATGGTCAAGTGCAAGACAATCGAAGCATAATGTGCATAGGGTGTAGTGAAAATAGTGTGGCACTCAACACAATAGAAAGAGTAATTGTTCAACATGTGCGAGGCAATCATGTCAAGCATGTAGCACTCAATGGGACATGGCATATGTGAAGAGATGACATTGTTGCAACCAAACATATGATAGGAGCAAGTAGCCCACACGTTGGATGCAACACACAAGGCATATATATCGTGAGGCATGGCAATGTGGCAATGACAAGTTGAAGAAAGATCTCTAGCATGTGTGCAAAGTTTCATGGTACAAGCAACACAAGTAGTATGATCCACAATATCCATGCTCAAGAAAGATGTCACCTTGAAGGCGTGTCCTTGTGCATCCTTCACAATGCCGAAGCACAAACAAGTGCGATGTATAAGTGTCGTGGTGGGAGATGGTTCGCTCTCAAGAGCTCGAATGGTTAACTCACGTGAAGTGGAAGTCGACACGAAGTCCAAGTTTCCTACACATACACACAATAATTACCTGAGTCTCAGGATGCACACAATGCTTTTGCAGCCATGATTGATAATATGGTGGAAGAAATTTTGACTTGCCAAAAATGTTCCGTGCCTGGCCACTTTGAAAAAATTGCCCTCTAAATACTGTTTGTTTGGCATGTTCACGCACGGGCCACAGTAGGCGGGATTGTGAAAAGATTGCAGCCGAGTGGGGTTTGTTTTGGAAGCCAAAATATCAGCCGACTCTTCCGGTTCCCACTACCGGTCTCGAGGCTGCTGCCACCTCTGTTTCCATCCAACGCCTCTCTGACAGGGCC
Source organism: Thinopyrum elongatum (assembly GCA_011799875.1). Lineage (NCBI taxonomy): Eukaryota > Viridiplantae > Streptophyta > Magnoliopsida > Poales > Poaceae > Thinopyrum > Thinopyrum elongatum. The sequence continues at coordinate 181,347,741 of CM022300.1, forward strand.
GACTCGTCTAGTCCCATTACTTCTCCACAAAAAACCCCTCTTGACAGCCCCCCGACGACTCCTCCACCGTCAACATCTCCGGCTTCATCGTCGGAGCCCATGGCGGTCTTCGCCATTGATCCTCTTCGGTATGTGCCTGTGGGTCACCATATCATTGATGGTGGTGCCAATCGCCTTCCGTAGACGTTTGTCTCCCCTCCATCGCCGATTGTGCGACGTCATGAGGAGTACATGGCGGCTGAAGTTATGCCATTGCCGCTGCTGAACCAGGTGGGGCCTGCATGTGAAGTTGTGGTCAACTTCTTGGAGAACAGAGGAGTTTAGGTTAGATCTGCTCAGCCATGGGTTTGCGGTGTGGGTCTGTTTAGGCTTCGAGATGCTGGTGTCCGTTTCCCTCTCTTGCAACTACCGCCTCAACCATTGGGCAATGATACCTTTCGCTTTCTCAAGCACGATGAAGGGGTTGGATATAGGGGCACTCATGGTTTTCGTGATGGGTGTCTTATGTTTTTGGGTATTCCACTTGATTTATGCAACACTGAGAATATTTGTGCCGCTGTCAATACCTTTGGCAAGTTCCATCATTGGGTGGAGGATGATCCTTATATGGTCAGATCGATAGTTTTTGCTTCTTTCCCCGAGGATATTTTGGTCCCTCGAGATATGGTCTTCACAGATTATGCTGCTTACGGTGGTGCTAAAGTTTCCTGGGCTGCACCTTGTTACATATTAGGTGCATACTTTGCCGATCAGATGCCAGAGGATGAGGATCCAATGCCACTTGATGGAAATTCACACCCCATGCCAGGTGATTTTGTTCCAGATGTTCATAATTTTGTGTTGGAATGACCTGCACACAATGGAAACCCTTACCCTGCTCTCGGTTGGAATGACCTTACCCCAGTGCCACCACCAATGCCTGATCATGTTGACCCTGATAATTGGGGCCATGGTCATTGGGGAGATAAGAATGATGCACAGCAGGATAACCAGCAACACCTTCATGATCAACCAGTCCAAGGCCAGGAATCTATGGTCATAGACAATTTTCTGCAATCTGAATCTGAAGTTCAACTGCCAGTCCCTCCTCAACAGTTCTTTGATGTAATTCTTGGGCAATTGTCCATACCTGTCGCCAGTTATTCAGTTTGACAGAATTGCTGTGGGTTCAGTCAAGGTGGTTTATGGGCCAGTTTTGCTGCCAGAAATGGCCTGGAGAAGGTCTTTTGAAACTATCATGCAGTTCTGCCCCACCTTCGAAATGCCCCCTTAGATGCCTGTGCTGGATATGAAGCCCATAGTGCTGTCCAAGCGGAGCTGGGCCCTTGCTTTTGATGATGTTCAGGTCCTGTCAAAATTGCAGTGGATGGACGCCCAGCCCAGCAAACCTCGACCTATTGCTCGTGCTTTGTTCTCTGAACCAGTTACCATCTATGACAGCCACACTGAACCTGCTAGTTCTTCGGGCAGTCAGCCTGAATTTGTTGCAGGCAGCCAAGTACAACTTGATAATCCTTCTTCTACCATGCCTGATGAAGCTTTCTCCTTCATGGTGCAATGTGAGAGGAAGAAGACTCGGCATCGGAAGACGCTTGCTCCAACACCAATAGTGGAAACTTCAGTTCGCAGGTGCACTCGTGGTTCAGTCAAACGTGATGGCTATAAACCTGTCTTCCAGGAATTCCAGCAACAGCCCAGGAAGAAGAAACCAAAGTTGAACCCCATGTTCACATCACTCTCGGAGGAAGATCACGATGTAGAGGGCTCAGATGGTGTGCCACCTCCAACTCCAATCAGGCAGATCCAAGAGATCGGTCAGGATCTTGGGATCCCGGCTGCATAGCTCACTGTGGAGAAGCTTATGGCCAATCCCAATGATGACAAGCTAGCTTCAAGCGATGATTAGTTTCTACATGAGCATTAGGGTTTGGCAAGCCCATAAATTGGCTGTGTTCTTTTGCTTTGAACTATTGGCTTTCTATGATCATTGTAATAATTTAGGATGTAACCTTTCTGTGTTATGTGTCTGCACTGTCTGTGGTACTATTATGTAGTACTTCTTTGCTTACTACATGGTGTTGTTAATCATGAGTAATAGCAACTGCAAAAGCTAGAGTGCTCTCTGTTGGAATGTGCAGGGACTCAATTCTCCTGCTAGGAAATGTGTTGTTAAGCAAAAAATTGATGAAAGCCAGTGTGTAGTAGCTTGCTTCCAAGAGACCAAATGTGACAACTTTGATATCAGAGAAATTAGGGCCTTTTGCCCCAAACAGTTTGATACTTTTGCTTTTGCACCTGCTGTGGGTGCCTCTGGAGGAATCCTAGTGGTCTGGAATTCTTCTGTACTTTATGGTATGCTAGTGGAAGTTCAACCTTTTGCTGTCATAATCCATTTCACTTCCAGGCAGAATAATGAGCAATGCACTCTTGTGAGTGTCTATGGGCCCTGCCAGGAGGAGGCCAGGGACAATTTTGTGTCTTGGTTATATAATTTAAATATCCCAGTTGATGGCAACTGGTTGATCATTGGGGACTTTAATTTTATCAGATCTATTATCGTGGTGGGCTCATGGCAGATGCCATAGGATGGCTAAAGAGTGGGACAGACACAAGGGCACTGGTGGGCTCCAGAGGCGAGGTTGACATGAGCAAGTGCGTGACACGAGACGTACCCAGGTTCGGGGCTCTTCGGAGAGATAGTACCCCTAGTCCTGCCGAGTGTGGTTTATATGAAGGGGATACATGTTTGCCCCTAGATCTATTCTAGGGAGGAAGGAAGACAGGCCAGTGCATAGGCTGTTCCCTCTCCGTGTGTGTGTGTGTGTGTTCTACTGGAGTCCAGCCTTTTGCATGGAGGGGCACCAGGGGGTCTTGTAGGCTGCCCCCCGGGTTACAATGGTAATGTTTCATGGGCGTGGGGCCCTGGTTTTAGTGTCTAGGAGCCGGCAGTGGGGGCCGCCGGGCCGCCGGGTGCGGGTGTCACCGGGTGCGGGCCGTACCAGGGCCACCGGGCGCGGGTACGGCCGGCTGCAGGGTACTGTGGCACGCCTCGCCAGGCGTCATGGGACGGTCAGCGCCACCCTGCTACAGGGCCGTGCCCCCAAGATACCGCCCCCGCCGGGGGGGACGTGGGAGCGCCGCTGCCACGCCCGTCGGGGCCGGCGTAAAGGAGGGAGCACTATAGCCATGCTTGCTTGTTGCTGGGGTTGACTTCTCGTGGGCGGCCGGCATGCGCTAGCCCGCTGGCCAGGTCGCGGCACCCGGCTGGCTCATGCTGGGGAGCCGGCCAGGGGCAAGGATTGAGGGGCTGTGCCAGCCCCGATGTTTTTGAAAGAGATTCCGGTTCCGTTGCCCGCCCGGGGGCCATCCCCCAGACAGTAGTCCCCGAAGCTGTGAAGGCTCATCGTCTCCAAATAGGAGGGCCTTCGCAGTTTTACCCCCTGAGGAGGCGGCTGGGTTTATGAAGCTTGCGGCCGCCGGGTCCCGGCAACACCCACTCTGTGCCGGCTTCCAGAAGCCAGATCGCGGCACCCTGGCATGGGCGGGAAACCAAGATGCCAGCCGGGTCTTGAAGTGAAAGGACGTGCCCTCCGCGGCCCGAGGCGCCGCCACGTGGTGAACAGCGGCCGGCGAGGCCCTGCCAGGCCACGCGCGATGGGACGCAACAGCGGGTCGGGTCGAGCCCCGCCACGCTGCGCCCTCGGCCCGCGCATGGGGGATTTATTGTTGCGCTTCTCCGTGTAGTTAAGTCATGGGGGAAAACGTGCCCGCACAATGCGGGGAAGTGGAATCGTGGGCACAATCAATCCCACTTCCCCACAAAACATAGTTATAAAACAGAAGGAGGGGCGCGGCGGAAACGCTCTCGCACGCTCCCCTCTCACTCCCCATGTCATCCTTTTCTTCTTCTCCACACCTCAAGCACACCCTTGGTGCAGTGCCCAGACGCCCCCGCAGAAACCAACGACCGTGCCAAGCTTCTCCTTGCCGCCGCGTCTCGCGCCTTCGTAGAGCTCTATCGATGGTGCAGCCAAAGGGGTCCTAGGAGGGGTCCGAGACCAGCGAGGATGATCTTCAGTATCTCCGCCACACCAGGCGGCTGCCGCCGGTGACGGAGGTTGCCGCGTGTGTGGCGGGCGAGGAGATGGAGCCGCACCCATAGGAGGGTGAGCAGGTGGTCTTCCTCAACCACTTGAAGCGCGGGTTTGGCCTCCCCGCGAGCGATTTCTTCCGCACCTTCCTCAGCTTCTTTGGGCTGCAGCCGCACCATCTGGGTGCCAATGCTATGCTGCAGCTCGCCAACTTCACAACGCTTTGCAAGGGCTACTTGGGCGTGGAGCCGGACATAGATCTATGGGCCCGCCTGTTCTTCCTCAAGCAGCAGGGACCAACGGCCGGCACCATGTCCGATTGTGGGGCCACCGTCATCTCAGGCCGGCCGCACAGGCTGCTGCCCAAGATGCCCTTGGAGGTTTCTGCCATGAAATGGCAGAACTCCTTCTACGTGAGCAATGTTGATGAGGACCGCATCAACTTGCCGTCGTTTGACGACGAGCCACCGCTCGCCAAGATGAATTGGAGCTACCACCCCAAGAACCCGCCTCAGGTGGTGCTGAATCAGTGCAGTCGGATCGCCGAGATGACGGCGCGTGAGGGCCTCACTGGGACGGACCTCATCACCGCCTTCATCGCCTGCCGGGTACTGCCGCTGCAGCGCCGGGTTCACCTCCTCGCCTAGATGGGGGACCGGTAGGACCCCTGCCAGATGTCGGCCTAGGAGCTGACGTCGGTGCAAGTCGCCAGCTGGGTGAACGCCATCTCCAAGGCCGGTATGGCTACCGGGTGGCGCTTCGGGAAGACGCCCTACAACAAGGAGCGCCCGGCGCCAGCGGTGAGTCCCTGGTCTCCATTTTTCGCTATGTCCTAGCTTTTCTTCCGTCCGGACGCGATGAGAGAGAGGTTGCTGCTCGCGGTCCAACAAATCCATGACGGGCCAAAGACGCAGGTCTTGGCGGCTGAGCATGCTAGCTCGGATGAGGGCGAGTCCATCGCCGAGAACCTGGAGCCGGGCGAAGCGCAGCCGGTCGGCGTGGCATGCCACGCGAGTAAGTCTCCACACCCAGAACTCCTGCGAGACTGGCCGGATGACGAGGAGGAGGCCCTGACGGTCATTGGCGGTGCAGGCGCCGACGATGGGAGGAGATGGCAGCGTCGACCCCCTGAGACGGCTGAAGAGGACAACCGAGGCTGGGTCATCCCGCGACCCGGCGGCGACGCGCCGGTCGCACGGGAAGGACACGGAGCCGCCGAAGCCGGCCCCAAAGCGCGCGGCGGAGGCGGCGCCAGCGCGCGGCAGGACGACCGCCAAGAAGGTGCGCTGAGCCACCCCGGTCACGCCGCCGAGACAGGCCATCCCGATGGTGATCGGGTAAGTTCCCTTTGCTGATTTCTGATTGCTACTTGGTTGCATTCTTCTCATGTTATTTTCTCGATGCGCAGGACACCCGTTGATTTGGCGTCTGGGGGCGACTTCATGTTCCGGAAGACCCAGAACAGTGCCATCGACCGGGTGGAGAGCTCGCCCAAGGAGGACATCGGCTTGGACCCGGCAGACACGGAGCATCTTGCCTGGCGGGAGCGAAACAAGGCCAAGGAGGAGTTGGCGGCGGTCACCGAGGCGGCGAGGAAGGCCTCGGGCCAGGCATGGGTGAGGGCCGCGGAGGCGGAGGGGCAGGCCGCCACGGACCCGGCTAGGCCGGAGTGGGCGATGTATAGCAACAACGTCTCCTTGTCGGCCGGTGTGGCCAGAACGGGTGCAGTGGAGAGCATGCGCTTGAGCTCCCGGAAAGCTTCGTATGCCTGGTCGTTCCACTCAAACGATGACATCTTCTTCATCAGCTGATACAGGGGCAAGGCCCTCTCGCCCAGCCGGCTGAGAAACCGACTGAGAGAGGCCAAGCAGCCGGCAAACTTCTGGACATCACGCAGCCGGGTTGGCTTGCGCATACGCTCGATGTCCTTGATCTTTTTCAGGTTAGCCTCAATTCCGCGCTCCGAGACGAGGAAGCCGAGCAACTGGCCAACTGGCACACCGAATACACACTTCTCCGAGTTGAGCTTGATCTCGTACCGGCGCAGGTTGGCGAAGGTTTCCTTGAGGTCGTCTAGGAGCGTGAGGTGCTGCTTGGTCTTCACCATGATGTCATCGATGTAGACGTGCACATTGCGGCCGAGTTGCTGCAACAAGGACTTCTGCATGCAGCGCTGGAATGTGGCGCCGACGTTCTTCAAGCCGAAGGACATGGTAATATAGCAGTACGCCCCAAAGGGCAGGATGAAGGACGTCTTCAGGGCGTCGGCCGGGTCCAGCTTGATCCGGTGGTAGCCGGAGTAAGCGTCCAGAAAGTACAAGAGCTCACAGCCGGCTGTGGGTCGATCACTTGATCTATCCGCGGGAGGGCAAAAGGATCCTTGGGGCAGGCCTTGATTAGGCTGGTGTAGTCTATGCACATGCGTCAGGTGTTGTTCTTCTTCAGGACGAGGACTGGGTTGGTCAGCCACTCGAGGTGAAATACTTCCATGATGAAGCCGGCGGCGAGAAGCCGGGCGACCTCTTCACCGCTGGTTCTCCGCTTCTCCTCAGAAAAGCGGCATAGGGGTTGACGGACAGGCTTGGCATCCTTGCGGATGTGTAGTTTGTGCTCGGCGTACTTCCTCAGAGCACCCAGCATGTCCTTTGGGGACCATGCAAAGATATCCCGAACCTCATGGAAGAAGTCGACGAGCTCGCCTTCCTATTTGCTGCTGAGGCGGGTACCCACAATAACATACTGGCTGTAGTTGGGGTCGGCCGTGTTGAGGCTTTGCCAGCCGACTCCTTGGTCGGAGCCGGCACAGCCGGCTGCTCGCCAGCTAGCGCCACGGTCCGGTCAAGCTGGCGCCGCTCCTCAACTATAACCAACGACTTGGCTAGCTTGACACCAGCATGGGCACACTCCACGGACTTCTTGTAGTCGCCGGCAATGGTGATGAGGCCCTTGGGACCCGACATCTTCATCTTCAAGTAGGCGTAGTGGGGAATCGCCATGAACTTCGCCAGCACAGGATGGCCCAGCAGCGCGTGGTAGGGGCTGGACAGGTCCACCACCTCAAACCAGATGGGCTTGCGCCGGAAGTGGTCGTGGGTGCCGAACAGGACGTCGAGCCGAATTTGGCCGATCGGGGAGCAGGAGAGACCCGGCACGATGCCGTGGAACACTGTCCGGGTCGGCTCCAGCTGCCTTGCTTCGATGCCGAGCTTGGTCATGGTGTCGCGGTAGAGGATGTTGATGCTGCTGCCACCATCAATGAGGACTCGGGAGAACTTATTGGTATGTTTCTCAGCGACTATGGCGGGGTCGAGGACGAGGGCATAGCCACCCGGCGTAGGCATGACGGCCGGGTGGTCCTCCCGGGTCCAGCTGACCGGGCGCTCCGACCAGTGCATGTACTCAGGCATGACCGGGATGACGGTGTTCACCTCCTGTCGAAGCAGGTGCTCGTTGTGCTTGTCGCCGCCCATGCTGGTGAAGACGATGTAGCAATCATTCGCGTTGGGGAAGGCTTCAACGCGCATGGCGCCGACGGCCGGAGGCGGAGGCGGCTGCCCCATACCCGATGCTGGAGGAGGAGGCGGAGGGATGTCGCTCTCATAATGCCCTTGGTGATGGCGCACTGCCGGAGCGTGTGCGTTGATGGCCTTGCACCGTTGTGGTGCTTGCAGGGGGCGTCGAGCATCTCTTCGAAGCTCATGGCGGGTTGCCAAGCGGTCTTTTCGGTTCGCTGAGGCCGGTTGCCGGCTGGCTCGGCTATGGGTGCTTGATCGGCGGCAGCGACTGGGCGGTTGTCGTAGCGGGGAGCCGGCTGCTCAGCCTTGCACTTGTTGTTCCGCTGGTTCTTTTGCTGGCGGCTGCTCTTGCCAGCCGGCTTGGGAGTCGGCGCCGACAACACCTTGCCGGCGTCATCCAACACTACTTGGATCTTCATGGGGGAGTCGGTCGTGGCGTACTTGTCCGCCGTGACCATGAGCGCGGCCATGGTGGTCGGCTCAGAGCGCAGGAGCTTGTGCTTGAGCAGGGTGCCATCTCGGCAGCCGCTCACAAAGTACTGGATGGCTTGAACCTCGTGAACCCCCTCACAGCTGTTCCGGAGCTCGGTCCAGCATGCAAGGTACTGGCAGCCGGTCTCCTCCGGCCCCTGGACGCACATGTCTAGCTGGCTGGGCCGGCCGGGCCGCTTGTAGGTGCCGGTGAAGTTGCGCACGAAAGCTTTCTCGAAGTCGAGCCACGAGTTGACGCTGCGAGCAGGCAGGCTGTTTAGCCACGTCCGGGCCGAGCCCTGCAGCATGAGTGGGGCATAGCGCATGGCAAGACACCAGTTGCCGCCCGCGATGCCGATGGTGGTGGTGTAGCCAATGAGCCAGTTCTCCGGCTTGACAGTCCCGTTGTACATGGGGGTGTCTCGGGGAAGTGTGAACACCTCGTGGAAGGGCTCTTGCGGATGCGCGGGCCAAAGCAAGCTAGACCAACCGTGTTGTCTTCCTCCAGCTCGAGGAAGAGGGGGAGCTTCTCGATGCGGTGGCAAGCGTCGTTGTTGTCGATGTCGCGTGGACCCAGCCGGCTTGAGACTGGGCCGCGGGGAGCCGGCCGGCTTCGGCGCCGTTCGGATGGTGGGGGGTGGTCTTGCCGGCACCGAACATTTGGAGCCGGTTCTTGCCTAGGCCGTCGCCAGCCGTCAGTGGCTGGTCACACCGGGTTCGGGTTCTCCCAGACTGGGCCTCGCTGGGGCATGGAGAAGATGCTTGCTGGGTGTCCCGGGGCTCACGGTCCCTGGCACGGTGCAAGCCGGACGCCGCAGGAGTGTCGAGGCGGTTCTGCTGCGTGTTTGCTGCGGCAAGCAGCTCGCGCATGCGCTGCAGGTGTTCCTGCAACTCCTCGCCCTGCAGAAGCTCCAGGCCCACAGCGGCCGCCTCCACGGTGTGCATGTTCTTGACGGGGGTCTCATTGATGGGCGGGACCGCGCCCAGCGCGCAGCCGATGGCGCCACCACGGGTCCGCGCCTCGGTGACCCGGCTGGGCTCTGCCGCGTCCGGCTTGAAGCCGGACACGGTGTCGCGCTCCCGCTGGGTGGACTCCAGTCGGCGCTGTGTAGCAGCAAAAGCCGTGGCCTCATCCAGCAGGCGGGCACGCTCCTCGTCGAGCCGGGCCCTAGCCTTGGTGGCGTCAAAGTCGGTGGCGATGGGGATGCTGAGGTTCTGAAGCGTTGCGCGCAGCGGGTCGGCCATGCTGGCGCGAGCAGCTGCGGCCTTGGCCGCGGCGGCCTTCTTCGTGGCACTAGACGAAGAGGAAGCGGAGCCAGTGGTGAGCACCTCCACGCGGGTGCAGAGATTCGCCACGTCGCCGGAGATGTCGCAGTCGACGGGGATGGGCGAGTCGGTGACGTCGACCACCTTGCTGGGGTACTCGTCGGAGGTGAGCGCGACGGAGACGCACAGCGCACCGAAGGGGACGACAGACGGGCCGATGAAGCCGGTCAGTGCCGTGCCGAGAGCGGGGACCAAGTCATGCATGATGCGCTCGCCGGAGTCGGTGAAGGGCCTCGTCTGGAACGTGACTCCGGCCGGTGCCTCGAGCTGTCCCACGGTGGGCGCCAACTATCATGGTGAGCTCACGGCAGATGCCATAGGATGGCTAAAGAGGGGTACAGACACAAGGGCACTGGTGGGCTCCAGAGGCGAGGTTGGCATGAGCAGGTGCGTGACACGAGACGTACCCAGGTTTGGTGCTCTGCGGAGAGATAATACCCCTAGTCCTGCCGAGTGTGGTTTATATGAAGTGGATACAAGTTTGCTCCTAGAGCTGTTCTGGGGAGGAAGGAAGACAGGCCAGTGCATAGGTTGTTCGCTCTCCGTGTGTGTGTGTGTGTTCTACTGGAGTCCAGCCCTTTGCATGGAGGGGCACCGGGGGGGTCTTATTGGCTGGCCCCCCGGGCTTACAATGGTAATGTTACATGGGCGCGGGGCCCTGGTGTCAGTGTCTAGGAGCCGGCAGTGGGGGCCGCCGGGCCTGCCGGGTCCGTTGGGTGCGGGTGTCGTCGGGTCCATCGGGTGCGGGCCGTACCGGGGCCGCCGGGCGCGGGTACGGCCTGCTGCTCGGTATTGTGGCACGCCTCGCCAGGCGTCGTGGAACGGTCAGCGCCGCCCTGCTACAAGGTCGTGCCCCCAGGACACCGCCCGCGCCGGGCGGGGATGTGGGAGCGCCGCTGCCGCGCTCGCCGGGGCCGGCGTAAAGGAGGGAGCACTGTAGCCATGCTTGCTTGTTGCCGGGGTTGACTTATAATGGGCGGCCGTCATGCGCTAGCCGGGTCATGACACCCAACCAGCTCACGCTGGGGAGCCGGCTAGGGGCAAGCTGGATTGAGGGGCTGTGCCAGCCCAGATGTTTTTAAAAGAGATCCGGGTTCCGTTGCCTGCCCGGGGGCCATCCCCCCGACATCTACTAAAAATAGAAACCTGCCCGGAGGAGATATTAATGATATTTTTATCTTTAATGAGATCATAGGGCACCTTGGTCTTCTTGAATTGCTTCTTAAGGGCAGATCTTTCACTTGGTCAAACATGCAGGATTCCCCCTTGTTAGAACAACTGGAATGGTTTTTTACATCCACCAATTGGATCACTGTTTACCCAATTACTGAGGCCCTTCCTTTGGCTAGGACTGCTTCTGATCATGTGCCATGTGTGGTTGTGATTTAAACTACAATGCCCAAGTGCAAGATTTTTAGGTTTGAAAACTATTGGGTTCAAATGGACGGGTTTTATGAGTGTGTTCAGAAATCATGGAGTAAACCTTCTTGCAAAACACATTGTTCTGCTGTCATTGCTGACAAGTTGAAAACTCTCAGGCAAGATCTAAAAAAATGGCAGATTGGCCTTTCTAAGATGAAACTGCTTATTGCCAAATGCAACAAGGTTATTGTTCTGCTGGATAACTTGGAGGAAATTAGGCCACTGTTTAGGCAGGAATTTAATTTCAGGAAAATTGTTAAGCTCCATGTGGAGAACTTGCTGCATCTGCAGTACCTATACTGGAAAAAGAGGTGCACTATTAGGTACATCAAAGTGGGGGAGGAAACTACTAAATTCTTTCATGCCATGGCCACTAAGAGGTTTAGAAGGAATTCAATTGCTAGTCTGCAACAACCTGATGGAACAGTTATTTTTGAACATTCACAAATGGAAGGGATGATTTGGGCTGCATTTAAAGGGAGAATGGGGGTCTCAAGAGGTATTAATATGGGCTTTGATCTCAGTTCTTTGTTAAAACATGTGCATGGTTTGGATGTTCTTACAAAGCCATTTACTATTGAGAAAATGGATCTTGTAGTCAAGCATATGCCTATTGATAAAGCCCCAGGTCCTGATGGCTTCAATGGTCTCTTTTCAAAAAGTGTTGGCCCATCATTTGCAAGGAATTCTATACTTTGGCACAGGATTTTGATGATGCAAAAGCTAAGTTGGAAAATATCAATGGGTCCTTTATAACTCTCATACCTAAGAAGCTCTCACCTGAAGTTGTAGGTGATTATAAGCCAATCTCTTTGACTGGTATGGGAATCAAGTTTTTGTCAAAGATGGCTGTCAACAGATTCTAGGAGTTGATCATGGAGTGTATCCACAAAAAACCAGTATGGATTTATTAAATCCAAGACCATTCAGGATTGCATTGGTTGGACCCTTGAGTATCTACACCAATGTCATCAGTCTAAAAGGCCCATTCTTATTCTCAAACTTGATTTTGAGAAGGCCTTTGATTCCATTGAGCATTCTGCTATTTTTGAGACAATGAAGTACAAAGGTTTTAATGCTAAATGGATTAGCTGGGTAAAGGAATTGTTGACTACTGGGACTTCTTCTGTCCTTTTGAATGGGGTACCTGGCAAGCAATTTGTTTGTAAGAAGGGAGTTAGGCAAGGAGATCCTATTTCCCCTCTCCTCTTTGTCCTGGCTACATATTTATTGCAGTCTGTGGTTAATGATATGCATCAAAGAGGAGAGTTATAACTACCCATTCCTTGTCATGACAAGGATTATCCAATTGTGCAATATGCAAATGATACTCTGATCATTGTACCAGCAGATGAGCATCAGTTACTGGCCCTTAAGAGAATGTTGCTGGTCTTTTCACAATCAACTAGCCTAGATGTTAATTATCACAAATCATCAATGGTTCCCATTAATGTCACACAACAATAAACCAAGAGGCTAGCTTCATTTTTTGGGTGTCAGGTGGGCAAGATGCCCTTTACATACTTGGGCCTGCCTGTGGGAACTACAAGGCCTACAATTTCTGATTTGATGCCTCTGATGAATTGCATGGAAAGGAGAATGACTACTAGTTCATCTTTTCTTGCCCAGGGTGGAAGGCTGCAATATCTTAATTCCGCTTTATCATCTCTGCCAATCTTCTTCCTTTGCAGCTTGTTCATCCCTCCTGGTATTCTCAAGCAACTCTAGAGAATCCACACGCAGTGTCTTTGGAGGAAAAATAGGCAAGAGCCTGCCCTCTTTGGCCTCTTGGGAGTTAATTTGCAGACCCAAGAATAAAGGTGGTCTGGGCATACTTAATCTTGGGACTCAGAATGTTGCACTATTGATGAAGCATGTCAACAAGTTTCTTAACGGAGCAGATATTCCTTGGGTACAGCTCATTTGGAACTCTTATTATCATGAGCTTGTGCCCCAAGGAACAACTTCATGTGGATCTTTTTGGTGGAAGGACATACTCAAACTGTTTGTTCAGTTCAGAAAGGTTTCTTGGGTTGAAATCAATAAAGGGGATACTGCTCTCTTCTGGCATGATAAATGGAAGGTTGGAGATTCTATCCTGCCTTTGCAAAACAGATTCCCAAGGTTGTTCTCATATGCAAAGGACACATTGGTGTCAGTGAAAGATGGACTTGAGTGTCAAAACTTTCCGTCCTGGTTTAACTTGCCCCTTTCTCGGCAAGCCTATTAGGAGCTTCAATCATTGCAAGCTCTAATTTAGTCCCATGAGAGACAACCTGACTTGAAGGATGTTTGGTCCTGGCATGGCACCTGCAAACCTTACACTCCCAAGCAATTTTACACATCCATGTATTCAAACCATGCTTTCAACCCTCTTCTGCTCTGGATTTGGAAACATTGTTGTACTATGAAAATTAAAAGTTTTTTCTTGGATGCTCATAATGGATAGATTAAACACCAAGGATATGGTGGAAAGAAGGCATTGGCATATTGATGATGGGGTTAATTGTGTGCTCTGCCCCACACACTCAAGGGAGGATAGAGATCATCTACTCTTTAACTGCAACTTTAGTCAGAGGGTGTGCAACTTCTTACAGATTGACTGGTCTGCTGGTAATGAAATGGGGCAGATTACCCTAAATGCTAAAAGGAATTTTGGTAAACCTTTCTTTGCTGAGGTGGTTTTCACAGCTTGCTAGAATATTTGGCTCATCAGGAATGGGAAAGTTTTTAGGCACGAGAGGCCTAGTTTTAATAAATGGAGAGGGGCTTTTATCCATGACATGTATCTTCATTCTCACATGATTAAGGTTAGGCATAAAGAGGATCTTGTTATATGGGTTTCTTTCCTTCCCCCATGAGTGTGTAATTTGTATTAGTTAAGCTTTTCTTCCTTCACCCCTGGTTACTTTTGGTAATCCTTGTACATACTGTATATTTTGATCTTAATAAAAAGGGTGTGGGGGTTTTCCCTACAGTATTCAATAAAAAAAAATCTCCTAAAGAGTATGAGGAAACTATGTGGGTCTCCTCATGAGCAATATCGAAAACATCAAATGGAGAAAATTGACAATATGGCAAACAATGCATATTTGAAGCTAGGTGGTCATGGCATGTCATATGATATATATGATGCAAAGGGAGCATATCGATATCATCACAAGAAAAATAAATGCCAATAACCATGCGCTCGTCATCTATGCCATATGTGCAAATTGGGTTTATTTTAATGGCATATGCATAGTTACGATGATGAGATTGCAAATATGACATATGGTTGATCTCATGCATAGCATATGACAAGTCAAGCGGATTATCAAACATGTTGTGACCGAGAGAATTATCACAAGAAATCCTATGCAACATGGCATCACAACTAATAGACTCTAGATGGCAATCATCAAACTCATCATAAATGGGTAACAAATCATCACATGAGGAAGTCGAACTAGCATGAAGCATGGCAATAGGTGGATCAACATCATGCAAGAAATCAATGTCCACTAGTGGGACTAGAGAATAACCTTCACCTATGTAACCTTTCTCATTCCACTCATGTTGTGTAGGTGAGGTGATAAAGACCAAACTGTGGCCATCTTCATCATGATGGAACCATGTGGGGGGTGCATCATATTCCACCATGGCCATCGTCTTGTCCAAAGGAAGGACGAAGTCGTCGAGGATTGGGGTGTCGTCGTATATGGGACCTAGCACCAAATGAGAAGACACAATAGAGGTAGAGGTTAAGTCGTTAGAGTTCAAAATGGCCTCACAAGACCTATGAACTATGTCACTATCTCTATGCGGTGGATCACTCACTCAAAATAGGTGCACTCAATGTCACATATGGTGGAGTCACTCATCTCACTCAAGTGGTGGGGATTGTGGCTTTCTCCTCACATGGAAATTGGGGCAGCTCATCATATATGGGGCTAGTGGTGAACTCTTTCTAACTCTCAATATGGTGGCACAAGTCACTCAAGTCATTATACGTTGCCGTGGTGGAAGGGAAAATTCCATGCTCAAACATCTCATCACCGTCGCCGTGGATGAAGGCCGAAGATGGCACATCATCACTCTCACCTCCAAAGATGGAAGCATCATCCTTGCTCGTCACCATGTCTCTTGCCTCCAAAGCATGTTCCTTGAGAGTCTCCGTTGTCGTAGTCGTCACTGCGCCGTCTTCAAAAAGAGTCGAGGTAGACTCGACATCCTCAATGCGACAAAGAGGGATGGCTGTGAAGTCAAACTTGGGAGCATTGTCTTGGAGCTCATCGGGCTTGGACATCTTGGTGGTACTATCCTCATGCTTGTTGTTGTGGGGCTTGGTCGTCGCGAAGTGTGCTTGGGGTGAAGAAGCCTTGGCCTTCATGTGTTCTTGTTCTGCCTTGAGAGCACCAATGTAGAGGTCATCGATGGACTTGTAGTTCTCGAGGAAGATAGTCTTGGAGACGTCGTTGTTTAATCCCATCATGAAGTGGAACATCATCCAAATGGGGTCGTCCACGCTGGCTCGTCACAAGGATTTCTTCATCTCCTTGAAGTACGCGTCGAGGGACTTGGATCCTTGTATGTTGTTCTCCACTTGGCGTTGAAGGTTTTCCGTGTAGGTGGGATGCACGAACTCTCGCCGCATAGCTTTCTTCGTATTGGGCCAACTCATGTCGAAGCTCTTCGAAGGTGTGTGATGCCACCATGTCGACGCGTAGTCGTGGAAGTTACTTGTGGCGCATTTCACTTGATCTTCGGAAGGGACTTGAAGTAGCTTGAGGTAGGTGTCCATGTTGCGCTCCCACTCTAGATACTCCTCGGGGTCTTGAGTCCCATAGAAAGGAATCTCGTGGTCGGTGTCGAGGTCGTAGTAGCTTGTGGAATTCGCGGACTTGAGCTTGGGGAGCTTCTCTTGAGCGTAATCTTGAGGTGCTTGTTGGCGAAGATGCCGCATGTCCAAAGGCGAAGATTCCTTGAAGTCGCTTGGCGAATATGCAAGGTAGATGGTGAAGTCGTAGAGTGGTGGTTGGTGTTGAGCTCTTGACGTTCACGTTCATGTCGGTGATGGTGTCAATGCCGATGTGACTTTGCCGGAGATGGTAGCTTGGAAGCATGTGCACTTGAGCGTCTTCTCGAAGATGAGGGAGACCTCTTGCCAGTCTTGATGAGGGTTTTGAGCTCCTCCTTTAGAGCTTCGAGCTTGGCGTCGATGATGTTTTTCGTGGCATCAAACTCGTCATTGTTGGTGTAGACCGAAGTAGATGTGCTTTGCCTATCCATCACAAGACTCGAGTAGAGGTGAGTAGGAAATGGGAGAAACAATACCAAGCTACCTTTTCCCAAAGTTAAGGATGTATCCCGTTTCATTCAATGTGAAATGAAAGAATAGTGGAATTCGTACCGGACTTGCTCACTCACACCTACAAAGTAAATCTTATCGAGTGGGTTGGTTAGGACAAGTGGAACCAATTCAAGCAATTGTTAGTAATAGTCAATAATGTTGAAAGAGATTCACAAATTCGCAAGTGAAACAAGTAGACCAATAGCAATGTATGGCACACGGAATAACACACACGGATTGATAAATGGGGTCGTGCAACCAAGGAATGAGCACAAAATGTGGAATCCACGAAAAATGCTCGTGTTGCACAACTCAAGGGAGACGCTAACACAATTTCTCAATAGGCAGATACCACACTTGTGCACAACATATAAGCTGCAAAATGTATCAACTTTCTATCCCAAGTATGCTATGTATGTATGGTTCCCGGTGTTTCGCACACGATGATCCAAGATGATCAATGATGGTATATGATATGCAATGTGGCGATGCTATGGCTATTGCTTACAAGCTCTTTGTTTATCTCTTCGCTTAAAAGTTTATTCTTTCTCTTTTTTTTGGATATGGCCACTATGCGAAATGCTCGTACCAAGATAGCAATTATGTATATGCGGGAACAATCTTGTGACACAAGATATGATACGATGATACCAAGATGAGGTATGTATGCAATGGAAGGTTCAGATCAATTATCACTAAAGTGCACAAGTAATGTTGCCGGGAATACTCAATGGCTAGTCTCAATAGGAAAGTAACGCAAAATGGGCTAGGGGTTAACAATGCAATGACAAGGGAGAATATACAATGGTGTCGTCGAGGTTACCGTCCTTATGCATGGTTGATGGTGTCAAAATGGTGAAGTGGTCAATGTCGATGACGACCTCATGGCGATGATGAGTGGCTGTGTTCTCGATGTCGAATCATTCCTAGTTAGCAGAAACACCTCAGGAAACAGAAAAACCGCGAACTCAAAATCTCAAACGGAAAATGTCAAATGCTGCTAGCGGAAAAGCGGTGGTGGTTTCGAAGGTGGCAATGCGGAAGTGGTGATGGTTGATGAAGAAGCAACCGTACCTAAATAGCTGAAACACCTTAGGAGACTCAAATCGCTAGTCAAGCAACCACAAATGCAATGGGGATCAAAATGGGTTAGGTTGCGGAAAGCTATGGTGGTAATGCGGATGATATGGTGGAGGGCCTAGGCAAAGATGCCAAAATGTGAAAATTTTGATGGAGTCAAATGGTGTTGGAAGCTATCTAGATGTATGGGGAATGTCAATAGCAACTCAACGAGCTAAAGAACGCAAAAATCAGACTCCGGATGTGAAAGTTATGACCGAAATGGTGAAACATTGTCGACTGAAATCCCACGGGTCGGACATCCGGGGTTGAGGATGGAAATCCGGGGGTGAATGTCCAGAACCGTGTCAGATTTTGCGCTCCAGGAGCCGGATGTCCGGCCAGGGACCCAGATGTCCGACCGGTGGCCCGGATGACCGGCCTAACGATTCCAGATCGGGATTTGGACTTCGAAACTCGATTTCGGGTCGGAAATGGATGATTTGGAGGTCAAATTGGACGAATTTCGTGGATAGAAGGGGGGGAAAAGATGGGGGAAAGCTAGATCCAGTCGAATCACAGCAAATTCGTGGATCAAATCCAACAAAACATCATCAAACCAACAAATCACAAAAAAACTTGGGGGCTATTTTTGGTAGGGATTTTTGAATTGCGACGAAAACACACAAAATTAGCGCTAGAAAACGGTGGGGAGGACTCCAAATTCATGATCAACGTGGCTCATGATACCATATGATACGGGGCTAGACCCGGTTTTGGCCGATCTTTCACGATTGGAGTGGATTCCCGCGAAGAACACGATGAACACGGGGAAGAACAGAGAGAAATCACAAGGGGAAACACTCAAGAACAAGTGCAATCACACATCCACTCGAGTAACAAACACACAAGATCCACAAGGTACATGAACAATCAAATGGAAATATACAAGGTAGAGTTCATCCCAAATCCAAAGGAGATGGGGTCTTGATGATCTAGGTAGATCCTTCCCACAAAGGGGGTCTTGAATCCCTTGGAATCTTCTCACATGCTCACATGGAGATCTTGAACTCCATGGGAGTGGTCTCTCTCTCTCAAGAAAAGAAGGTAGGAGCAAAGCTCAACTAAGATGAGCTATCATATATGCTAACCCTAGAATGGAGGTGGGGGAAGAGTATATATATGCTAGTCCACGAAGCGGTAAGTGAGAGGGGTATACATGGGCCTCGGGCCCTGTCCATTCGTGCAGGCAGGCACCGGATGTCTGGGCTGGGGGCCGGATGTCCAAGGCACAGGCCGGATACCCGGCTTGGCGTTGGCCTTCGCCAATGTACTTGTGGTGCCAGATTTCCGGGGGAAGGCCGGATGTCCGGGTGTTGGTGAGGCGCCGGATGTCCGGGGTCGCGCCGGATGTCTAGCCGCTGATCCCTTCGGTCGTCTGTTGGTGCAGCTCATGCGCGGCTGCACAGGCGCCGGATGTCCGGCCACTATAGCTTCAGCAACATCTTCTTCTTCCATCGTCGCTTCCAAGCTTCCCTCGTTGATGGTGTAGTTGTACACTTGCGCTCGCACTCCTCCTCGTCGTCCATGGTGTTCCGACAATACCTATGTATGTACACGAGTGGAGTGTCAAGTAGTATACCATCCTCGAAGGGGTCAAGTGTACACGTGTAGAGGAGATGATTCACCTAAGTGCATATGAAGTAGATGTCGCACGTGTCACTTGCCAAACGGGCTCTTGACATGGTGATGTCCTTAGGATGCTCCGCATGAAAGGAGAACCACACAAATCCTAGTGAACAACACATGCACACACAAAAGCAAATACTTGCACCCAACACGGGCATGAGGGTTGTGAATCCCCTTGAACTCGTTACTTGTAAGGATCAAATCTTGTATAGGTAGATAGATAAATTGTGAAATAAATTGCAGCAAAGTGTTTTTGGTTTTAGTAATATGATAAAAGTAGACCGAGGGGCCATAGTTTTCACTAGAGGCTTCTCTCTCAAAACAATAGCATACGGTTGGTAGACAAATTACTGTTAGACAATTGATAGAAAAGCGCATAGTTATGATGTTATTCATGGCAATGATCATGTATTTTAAGGGGCGAGTTGATTCACATGTGCATGATGGAAAGAGAGGTTTTTTGGATCGTGAGAGTTTAGTTCTGTTTGTAGACGGATTGGATCTCTACTACACAATCGTGAGAGTTTTTTGTGACTGGGACACGACCGTGAGAGTTTGGTTCTGTTGAGATTGTATCTCTGATTGCTGTAATGAAAAAAGGGATTGTATCCCGATCAGTTTTTTTAATTATTGGAAATATGCCAATGGAATTAAAAAAAATTGTTTAGATTTTTTTTTGGGATCGTGAGAATTGTTGTTGTTATAGGACGATGCAGATGTGGGATGGTCCAACCTGATCATGACTTGGGTGTCACATTATTTTACATTGTTATTTTTTTTAACACGATATGACTCAACTTGCTGCATAGGTTTTTTGAGCATGAGATAAATCAACTTGTTGTGTGGGTTATTCTTTTTAGCATGAGATAACCAACTTGCTGCGTAGGTTATGGGTCCACCCTAGTTACGAAGATCTAATGGTTTTAATTTGTTGATTGGAAATTGCCCCGCCTAATTAATGGCCAGATCTTTCTAATTATTGTGGGATTTTTTATGCTAATTATCTTTTTTCTGATGACCCCATCAAGTACTTTATATATATAAATAGATGTGTGCCCGTCTAGCGCACACACCTTGATCTATCTGACCGTTTTTGTTTGTTGTGGCTAATCGCAAACAGTTTATTCGTGTGAAGTGTATGCCCTCTATCACACACACCTTGATCTGGCTGGCCGTTTCTCTTATTTTCGCTCATCGCAAACAGTTCATTCGAGTGAACTGTATGCCGTCCATCGCACACACATTGATCTGGCTGATCGTTTCTGCTGTCTTGCCTAATCGAAAACAGTTCATCCGATTGAACTGTATGCCGTCTATCACACACACCTTCATATGGCTGACCGTTTCTATTTTTTGGCTCATCGCAAACAATTCATATGGATCAACTATATGCCACGTATGGCACACGCAACTCTAATCTGAATAATGCTTGATGTCGACGCCATCGCACACAATTCATATTATTGGTGATGATTTTATTATAACACCGTTTGCGATTATTGCATCACACACAGTTTGGTTGAAGGGTCTCCGCGGGCGTTGATGTAGCAGATGTTGTCGATGACAGTCAGCTGCAGGCTTTCAACCTACGTGGCTTGCTTCCAGTGGGGGCGCGCCAGCGCACCCGCTGGGTGTAGCCTCCGAGCCTCCTGGCGACTCGAAGAGTCCGGTGGAGGGTTTCCGCGGGCATGGAAGCAGACGGTGGCATCGGGGAATTTTGGTGGCAACCGGCGGCGGGCCTGCAACTAGCGTGGCATGTTCCGATTGGGGGCGCGCAAGCGCACCCACTAGGTGTAGCCTCCGAGCCTCCGGGCGACTTGAAGAGTCGAGCAGAGGGTCTTCGTGGTTGTCATAGTAGAGGTTGATGATGGCGGTGTCGAGGATGCCACGCGCGGGCGCGGAATCGGCCGGCTGGTGGGCACGGGGCCCCGCCGGGCGCAGACACAGAGTCCGCCTGCTGATGGGCATGGGGCCCTGCTGGGCGAGGACGCGAAGTCCGCCGGCTAATGGGTGCGGGGCCCTGTCGGGCGCGGGCGCAGGCACGGAGTCCGCTGGCTAGCTGTTTCCAGTTGGGACGCGTCAGTGCACCCACTAGGTGTAGCCTCCGAGCCTCCGAGCGACTGGAAGAGTCGGGCGAAGGTCTTTGCTGTTGTTGGAGCACTGTGGTGTCGAGGATGCCGATTGTAGCTGGCAGCAGGCCTGCAACCGGCACGACGTTTTCCCAGCGGTGCACGCCGGCGCACCCACTGGGTGTAGCCTACAAGCATCCGAGCAAGGAGGAGGGTTCCCCATGAAAATGATAATACAAAAGACAAAGTTAGCCGCCGCAAATATATCGAATGTTTGGTTTTGGCAGTGCATGTTTTATGCAGAGGGTGCTGACTCGGTTTCGTCCAAGCCCCCTTCAGTCTTTTTCTTGTACCCTCCATTCATTGGCTTTTGCTCTTGCCAGCCGGATAGCCGGGATCTGGTCTGTAGCTGAGGGGGAGAGTGGGCCGCAAAGTGGAGCATACAATACTCGGACTCTGGGGAGCAGATACGACCGAGTAGATACTCACGAAGGAAACGAGCGGGTCGCCCAGACCATTTTCTCCCTCGAACGTTTTTCACGTGGGGTGACCTTTGGCTTTTGCTCTCGCTAGCTGGACAACCGCGAGACGGTCTATAGCTGAGACGAAGAGTGGGCCTTTGGTACCATGCACACTACTAAGCCGTTCTGTTGGAACAAACGTATGGTGCCGAACGGCCAGCCGCTGGGCCAAGACTGGCTGGCGCCGGGGTGAACAGTAATTCAACTAGAAACAATGCAGAGATAGCCCCCGAGGGCCACTTGGGGTTATCCGTTTTTTGTGTGCGGTGCAAAGACATGCGGATGGGGAGCTCACATTGCTTTTCGTGTAGAGGGGGCGGAGGTGTTCGCTGGCTGGTGGCCCGAGCCTCCGGGCGATCGAAGGGCTCCCCAGCCGGTCGGGCCTGACCGGCCGGGCGTCTGAGCGAGATGCAGCCGAGCCGGCTCTCCAGCCGGCCCAGCGTCAAAGTGGGCAGGCAGGCCAGCCGACTAGGTGGTGGTGCGGGCAAGCGAACCGGCCGCCCGAGCGGCGGCGCGGGCAGGTAGGCCAGCTGGCCGAGCGACAACACGGGCGGGTACAGTTGATTGTCTCTGTTTTTTTGTGTCGGCGGCCAGCCTCACTTTTCTTTCTTTTCTTCGAGCCGGTGGCTCTTTTTGTGGTAGTTGACCGCGGCGGATGAGCGGCAAGAGCCAGCAGGGACGCGAGCCGGCGCGGCCAAGCGTGGGCCGGAGCCAGCTTTGATTGTTCCATGCTATTAAAGTAGCATTCTTGGATGCTTTATACTCATTTACTAGCAACTTTATATCATTTTTTGGGATTAACCTATTGACATAGTGCCCAGGGCCAGTTGTTGTTTTCTGCTTGTTTTTTTTTACTTTGCAGAATATCAATACCAAACAAAGTCCAAATTCCACGAAATTTTTTGGAGATTTTCTTTCTGGACAGAAGACACCCAGGGGGCCAAGGAAGTGCACCAGAGGAGGCCCGTGGGGCCCACTAGGCACCAGGGTGCACTAGAAGGCCCAGGTGCGCCCTGGTGGGTAGTGGGGCCCACGGGAGGCTTCTCCACTGACTATCAGCTCTATAAATACTCTAAAATCACCAAAACCCTAGGGGAGTCAAGAGAAAACAGTTTCCGCCGCCGCAAGAGAACCACGAGATCCAATCTAGAGGCCGTCTCCGGCACTCTGCCGGAGGGGTCAACGATCACGGAGTGGTTCATCATCATCACCCTTGCCCCTCCGATGATGCGTGAGTAGTTCACCATAGACCTACGGGTTCGTAGGCAGTTGCTAGATGGCTTCTTCTCTCTTTTTGATCTTCAATATAATGTTTTCCTTGATGTTCTTGGAGATCTATTTGATGTAATGACTTTTTGCAGTGTGTTTGTTGGGATCCGATGAATTGTGAGTTTATGATCAGTTCTATCCATGAGTATTATATTCTTTGTTGAACTCTCTTATGCATGATTGTTATAGCCTCATATTTCTTCTCCGAAACTTTTGTTTGGTTTGGCCAACTAGATTGATTTTTCTTGCCATGGGAAGAGGTGCTTTGTGATGGGTTCGATCTTGCGGTGCTTAATCTCAGTGACAGAAGGAGACATGACACGCATGTGTCATTTCCATTAAGGATAAAAACATGGGGGTCTATTCCTACATGAATAGATCTTGTCTACATCATGTCATTGTTCTTATTGCATTACTCCATTTTTTCATGAACTTAATACACTAGATGCATACTGGATAGCAGTCGATGTGTGGAGTAATAGTAGTAGATGCAGAATCATTTCGGTGTACCAGTCTTGGACGTGATGCCTATATACATGATCATTGCCTTGGATATCATCATGATTATTTGCTTTTCTATCAATTGCCCAACAGTAATTTGTTTACCCACCGTATGCTATTTTCTCGAGAGAAGCCTCTAGTGAAATCTATGGCCCCGTGTCTATTTCCTATCATATTGTTTACAGATCTATTAATCCAAAAATCCAAAAATACTTTTCTGCACTTTTCCCTTACTTATTTTATTTTGTGTTTGTGCTAGATCTATTTATCCAATCTCATACAATTTAATCTATCTCAATACCGAGGAGGGATTGACAACCACTCTTACTCGTTGGGCTGCAAGTTTTTGTGGTTTGTGTGAAGGTGCTGTCTACATAGTGTTGCTTGGTTCTCCTACTGGATTGATAACCTTGGTTTCATAACTGAGGGAAATACTTACCGTTGCTGTTCTGCATCATCCTCTCCTCTTCGGGGAATTACCAACGTAGATACAAGCAATCAGGAAGAATTTCTGGCGCCGTTGCGGGGAGACATCATCAACATCTATCAGGTTCCTATGCACAAACTCTCATCTCCTTGCAATTACTTTATTTGCCATTTGCATCTCGTTTTCATCTTCCCCACTTCTAAAATGTTTTTGCAAAAAAAATACAAAAATATTTTTCGTTTGCCTTTTTCTTGCTTGATCTTTGGTTTGCTTGTTTGCCGACTTTATCATTATGGCTAGTTCCTCCCCTGCTATCAGCACTCCTGAGAATGAAGTTCTCAAATTTAAGCAGAGGGGAGGATAGAATTTAAAAGATGCTTGGTACAGAATTTGTGATGCTCATAATAGATCTATTTGAAAGCAGTCCACTACTATTCTTCTTCGTAACTTTTATGTGGGCATTACTACTTGGTATAGATTTGTTCTCGACACTATCACCGGAGGGAATTTTTTGATGTGCCCCCCTTTTGATGCTTTTAATGCTATGGGAAATTTAGTGAGATCACCTCCTATCATTATCAATGAAACGGTTTTAACTCTTGAGCATGTTATGCAAAGGCTAGATGCTATTGAAAAGAAAATGCTCACCAAAGATACTCTTAAATTACTAATCGTGCTAATAAAATTGGGTCAAAGGTAGGAGATACTCTTAAATTACTAAAAGAGAAAGGACCCGTAGTTAATGAGAGGGTAGAAGAGAGCCCCGCTAGAATTGATAAGTTGGAAGTAATTTTTAGTAACTTGAACTCAGCTTTTTCTTCCATTAAAACTATTGAAAAGACTCCTATTAGTAAGAATTACAAAGCCACACATGCTCCTAAGAATAAGGGCACCACTTCTAGTAGCAACAATGAAGATCTCAAAATGATTAGTGTTCACCCAAATTTCGTAGATTTGATAAAGGAACCAATCTATCTATTGACACTACTAGGAAAAAGCCTACCAGGAGCGCCGGTTTTTGGGCTAGCAGTAGCGCGGGTGCCCGCGCTACTGCTATGGTGCTACAGCTAACTTTGAGCAGTAGCGCAGTTCTTACCCAGCGCTACTGCTACCTACACCTACCAGTAGCGCGCCTCTAGCCATCGCTACTGCTAATGTTCTGTAGCGCGTCCCTGGGAACCACGCTACTAGTAAGGCAGCGCTGCTGGTACTCTAAAGCTGCTGCTAGTTTTTATTTTTTTATTCTTCTTTATTTGTATTTTTACATGTTTTATACAATTACAACATACACATACATTAAACTATATACAAAAAGGAATGTCTCATCATCATTATCAAAGTTGTACAACATAGTCTCATCATATCATCATTATCGAACACAAATGATGTCGATCTCATCATCATCTCGAAATAGCAATACAAGTTAATTATCACATGTCTCTTACATTGTCACCGCACACACATGTTTCATTACCTACCTAAACTATGACATACGAGAGAAGGGCGATCACGATGAGCAAAAGAGGGATTATGTAGTAGTTTTTGCGGCGCCGGTTCTGAATCCTCAGTTGCGCTATGAATCTCAAGTAACTAGGTTCGGCTTCCTTTCTGCTATCAAACCCTTTCTGGCTTCCACCTAGGAAGCGGTACACTTAGGCCTAACACTTTGGCCACTCATCATACACACCTGGAACATGCCCTACGTACACGGCATACCACTTCTTTGCCATCGTTGATGTATATACCTGTCAGAGATGCACATATATCATCAAGAAAATTCAACGATAATATGCAGCATAAGATACGTCGGCCTGTGGAGAGAAACATTTATGAAATAGAAGCAACGTATAGTAAACATAGTTAACGAAATTCATTGTACTAAAACTAATTAACTAGAGCACAGCACCATTTACATCTAATAGTTTTGTCGTACTGAGACATTCAAACTTTCGTCGTACAGAAAGTAACAACTAACTAAACAGACACATTGTCTTCAAGCAGTGCACTCTTCCCATCCAACCATATCCAGGAGGATGCACCCAAGCTTAGTGAAAGGCGTCATGTCCTGACGCTGTAGGGCTATGCGGGTTCGGACATTAGCTCGTGATATTGGGCCGCCGTAGAACATCCCATTCTCTTCGAGGACGTCTTTCATGATGATGGACGCAATTTCCTACTGGATCCGGTAGAAATCATTTCGAAGTTGATGATCCGGCATGGTTCCAAAGGCTTTGGCCCATCTCTCGATATGGGTATCAGATGAAGATGTCATGCAAAGTGATTGCACATCCCTTCTATACTCCATCATTTGATGCATTACTTAGAATCCATCATTATCATTTCTTGCTAGTCGCTGTATGCAACAGAAGTCAGTCTTATGGCCGTAACACAACCCACCCTTATTTGTTTTTTTGACTTGGATGTAGCCACCCCACATGCTGAAGCCCAGGAGAGCTCTGTCCAGAACATACTTTATGTGTGTGTAATCTTTCTTCTCTATTTCTTCGACATGTACAAATATAGAGCGCGGGAGAAACATGGGTAAAGAACGATGAGAACGGTGCGACACCCCCTGCTGTGCAAAATACACGATCAAGTTAGCCTCCATGCGTGCAAAGTAATTATTGAAATGCACAAAAGGATGTATGTGTTATAGTGGCTATCCGCGGATGACTTACCCGGGATGATAAGGTAGGAGAATCGTTTCTTTGTCCTTATTGATGACCAAGAATTCTTTGATGTACTCCCTCTCATATTGACGGTTGGCTTTGTTGATTGACAAGAAGCCCTCATGCATGTAGTATGGGTCCGCGACCGCAAGACTAGTGATTTGCTCTCTCCTAACAATGTAGTTCATGTGCAGCGCATACATGCGGATGAACGTAAAATCGAGTGTCCTCATTTGAAACATTTGGAAGATGTAATCAAATCGCAGGAAGAACAGGTCCACAGGGCATGTGTCGACGTACATCTTGCCACTGCTCGGCATACGAACCATATAAAGTGGGTATCCTAGATCATCCAGGGCAAGGGGGCTTCTCTCTGTCGACATCACATGGTCATGGAGTCTCCTAAGATCCCCTATTATGGCAGCTAGCGCATCCGCCGGTACCATTGGCTTTCCAATGACAGGGATTAATGACGCATGTTTCATCAGTACACTATCCGCAACCCTGGTCTACGGAGGCGGCTGGCTGCTAGAAGCAACATTGGCAGCTTTAGGGCCCTTTCTCGTCGTTCTCTTCCTCTACTTCTTCTTGGTGGGCTCAGTTGCTGGTGGGTCTGTCAGGCCCTCCCCGAGCACCATCCCTAGTGTTGTCAGGCTCAGCATTGAACGCCTCTGGCTTAGTTGAGCTTGGGTTGAGGCAGCATCTGGAGGCGTGTCCTGTGAGGATTGCATGAACAAAGACTTCTTACACTCCCGAGGACGTTCCGGCTCTGGTACACCATGCAACTCATATTCATATGGTTGACTCATCATTACTTCATTGTCAAAATCGGTATTGAGATACTGGAGAGGGTCATCCTCCTCCATGTCATGATCCATATTCTCTTCCATGGGGCCGATGTCATCATCTGCCAGAACGGTTGGCCCTCCTTCCTCATGTCTCTCGATCTCACCTAGCAGCACAGATGATGGTTGTAGTTGTGTAGGTGGGGCTGTGGTCATACCTTCCTCAGGTCCCGTTGGTGTGCTCCCGGCCACCTCCACATGAAGAAGATTCTTCGGCCACAGGATCGGCCAATTTTTGCATTAGCCAAGCTGCATGGGGGGTCTCGTCATCCTCTCCACCGGTTTGTATGGGATGAGGAAAACCCTCATAGCCCGCTTTCACACTCACCACAGAGACCCTTAAGGCGTTATCAGGCATCTACCGACGGTGGAACAATCGATCCTTAGGCTTCACTATAGTATCGTTCCCCACATCCACCAACTCGCCCTTCATGTGGTAAAGGAGGGTGCACAGAGTGGAGTCGGCCTGTGAAGACATGTACGTGTGCGGTGTTAGAGATCCAAAAAGAACAGGAACTGAAGATTAATTAGTTGTGTTGATGAGGGTGCGACACGTATTTACTATGAGGGCATCGAGTTCAACCAATATCGACAACCCGACATTCAAGCCAGACAGGGAGCACGGGCTGCTCTGAGAGGGTGCGGGAGCAGGTGCTGGAGTAGGTGCAGGTGTGGTTGCCATAGCAGGTACGGGTGCGGGTGCGGTGTTCATTGAGTTGCTCCCAGTGAAGCTGGGCATGGGAAAATCAGTTGGTGCCACGTTTGGATTTTATTGCACCCAGCTGACCACAGTTGGAATCAAGCTTGTAAAGGCAGCTACCATATCATTTCTGCAGGCAGCTACTGCTTCCCAGATTGCCTCAGCTTTGGTACCAGCTCTTGTTTTCTTGATCGTCCGCGCCACCTTCTCATCGACAGTCACTTGACTGAACTTCTTTCTTTGTCTTTTGGCCTCGGGGTCCTTGTTATAATAGTACTTCCACGTGGCGCTGTCTCCGGCATCGTGCACACGTCCATATTGCGGCCGCTGGCCCGGCGGGTGTCCCATCATTATATTCATGGCCCGGTTGAAAGGGGTGTCCCACTTGTACCTCGCCGACGACTGAGTAGACGAGTTGCTTTTGGCTGTAATCTTGTGTTGCTCTCTCTGCAAAATGGGAGCATGAATCGTTAACGAATGTGACTAGAATGTAGTTGACTTGATTGATCAGAAGCTAATATATAAGGTGGTAAAAGGATAATTACCAGTATTCTCATGAATTTCCTAGTCGGCCCGTCGGTGAAAAAAATTCTTTTTTTGGGGGTCCCACGAGAACCGGGCCCTGACGAAGTCGTGCTCCTGCTAGTCGGTGAACTCAGCCAAGGGGTCTGGGATCCCCAGACGTTCACATTCCGCATCCTCCTTGGCCCACACGGGCCCCTTTCCCGTCTAACCACAACTTCCGAGGTGGTGGTTCACCATGTTCTTTGCCTGCAGCTGCTTGCCTCTCTCCGATCTGGCCTTGGCAGCTTCTTCATTGCAAGTAGCCTTGAACTTTTCAAAGTCCTCTAGCATAATTTTCGGATTGTCTGGAATAATCTCGGCGTAGGTTTCATGGTCTACTTCAAACGCCTTTTTCACCCTAGTTTTCCAGGCGCTCAATGCGTTGCTGAACTTCCCTATGGCTTTGTTGTTGATTTTTTCATGGCATCATCTTTCCACGGGTCGACATCATCATTCCGACTGGGGAACAGGAATCTTGCATGCAACCTAGTTAGGAGCAGCTTCTTCAAATGTTCATTCTTCCGTATTTTTGTGGTGTTGATGTTAGCGGTATCCCGTAGGATGCATGCTAGTTGGTTGCCGTAACACGGTGCCAGTTCCCGTAGCTCTATTGGTTCGAACCCGCCGGGCTGCACCGCAGTGACCACTAGTCTTCCGGTGCCGAGCTCATTTGGGCGTCATGCCCTCTTTGCCTTCTTTCCTTCACTGGCTTGGGAGGTCCCACCTTCCGTGCTGTCGTTAGCAACATCATCGGGGCCCGTCTCAGTGCCGGTGTTGGTGGCATCAGTGTCGCGTCGGCGTCACCACCATCGTTGTCTGTCATGACAAGGGGGTCCTGCCACCCTTGTTTCTCCTGATCCGCTAGAAAGTCGAGGTAGGCGTGTGCTCGTCCTTCTTGGGTGTGAGAACCTCTGGCCTCATCATTGTCGGTCATGTTTCCTAGGGTTCAATGTCGTAGTCGTTTAATTATCGAGCTTTATATAATAAAGTGAATAATGACAAAAAAAAGTGACCTATGTTTTGCCTGAGTTTCGTTTCATTCCCGTCGAGGCAAATCTTGAGCACTCGATATGTCCAACTTTCTAGCACAAGTCGTGCCGAAATTCACGGAAAATTTCGGCATGACCTATGCTAGAAAGTGCACATATAGAGCACCTGAAATTTGCCGGAATGGAAATGAATCAACATTTCGGCAAAACATAGGCGACTCGAAATCGGTTTCCATACAAACGACCAAAGTCCAGCACAACAACAACAACAACACAACAATATAGGATGCTCACTATCATTCTATAGCATCTGTCCAAACAACATTCTATAGCAGCACAACAACCACATGCACATGTCATCACTCTCCTCTAGCATCTACATGGAGAGAGCTATATATAGTGTGGGTTTTGGGATGCTCACTATCTGCCTGTCGAGGATGCGGGTGTGGTGTCAATGATCTTCTCGCGACGTCATCGAGCGGCACGTCGGTGATCTACCTGTGCGTCAAGCATTCACAAGATCAATTATTGTTGACACACAAGATCAATTGTAGACCTACAATCTACCTAATAAAATGCTCATTTTCATTTTATTTACTCTATCAACAAACTGAACACTCATTTTCATTTACTCTAGCAACAAAATCCAAATGGACAACAACTCCAAATGGACTCCAATGGTGTCGGCGTGGAAGCACATCACCTATGGGGCAGGGGTACCCCTTTGTGGTTCGGCAAGGGGACGGTCACATTGCACAAAGAGCAGAAGCAGCAGGGGGTAGCACGGTGATGACAACTCTCTTTTACCCAGGTTCGGGCCGCTTTGCAGCGTAAAACCCTACTCGTGCTTCGGTGGATTGATCTGGAGGAACACAAAGGCACGACGTGCTCTAGCCCGGCAAGGGTGCCTCGGTTGAAGCAACGTGTGCGTACAAGTGTTGAGGGATCAAGTGTTTGAACCCTTTGCTAGGTTGCCTCGGGCCTCCTTTTATAGGTTAAGGGGCGACAGCAGTGGCAAAACAGTCATTTTAGGGTGATTAGATAGCTAAGAGTACTATCATACCTAACTCTGGCAACTAGGACAAAGTGCATTAAATGCACTGCTATGTGTCGTGCTAAGGTTGAAGCCCGACAAGCCTGCCGCTCCGCTTATCTGCCTCTTCTTATTAGCGTGACACGTCCTTTGGACGGGTGTCAATAAAGCTAATCTCTTCCTTACCATGCTGCCACGTGCTTGATAGGATCCACCTGGTTGCTTGATGGCTTGACACCACACTGATTAATGACTTGGGTGCGATGAGGTGGAGCGGTGGTGTCTTGGTGAAAGCCTGCCGGCAAGGAACCTGGCGGGTTCTGCTCTTGGCGTCCCTGGAAACCTTGCCGGGGCAAACTGGTCTCATTCCTCAGGTTCTGCCTCGACCAGGCCAGGCTCTCCTGCCTGGCAAGGGAGGCTTCCTTGCACTGATCTCTTGCTGACTTAACCCTTTTAATTCTCTCCTTGATCTCACGAAGAGCGGTTTCTCTGGCTTATCTTTGTGTCATGCGTTGGTACTGGATGTATGATCGCCAGTACACCTGTGCGTGAGTTCGGGTAGGAAACGTGAATGTTTGCTGCACCGACAGGAGCCCCCGGGCCTGGTCCATACGTGCCGTCAGGCAACGTTGGGGTAGGCCCCAAACAATGGACATGCTCGCATCCTGACCTTGCTGTGGGGGAGCCCATGTCCTTGAGATCTTCTTTGCTTCTTCATTAATTTGGAATTGAGTTAACCTCCGGGCTTCTTACGAGGTGTGCGACGTCCAAACGATGTGGGATCACCTATGCAGTAGGCCAGAGATGCCCACATTTATGGGGATTAGTTAGGGTGCCCGCACGTGAGCCGGAGGTAACTGCCATCTTACTGCGCCCACTATGCCTGCCGTTTCCGCCACGCGCATTGCATGCATTGCGCGGGGTTGGTGGCGGATGCGCAGGGCATGGGAACGTGTGCCTTGGCAAGATGCACAGTGCCCTGGATTGGCGCAAAGGGGTGGCCGACGAATCTGGACGCCGTCAGTGGCGCAGACAGGCCGGATTGGAGGAGTGGGGCGGTCGCCCCGGGGTAGTGGAGAACCTGCCTCCCGCCCCGCTCGTCTATAAATGGGAGCGAGAGGGGGATGGATACATTCATCCTCGTACCTTCTCTTCCCTTCTTCTTGTTTTCTCTTCCACTATGACAGGGGGAAGAGGCCGTGCTCAGGCTCCGACGGCGGCAACGGGGGCTTCCTCTCGGCACCGTGCTTCTGCCACTATTGCACCCGCCGGGGCAGAGTCCAGTGCACAAGGTGGAGCTGTAGGGCACGGACGGGGTTGACGGAGCGCTCGGGGTAGAGGCGAGCGTGGTGGTGGACCGGCCGCGCCTCCCCCAGATGCTCCGACCCTGATGGCGGGCCATGTAGGAGACACGGTGCTGGAGTTCATCGTCAGGTTGTGCAAGCCCCCGCGTAGCCGCCTGCGGCTGCCTCGCCCCTTCGCCAAGATGATGGAGGTTGAGCAGCCGCCCAGGCTGGGGTTGCGCATGAGCGGCTGCAATGGTGCAGCGTGGGCGGACGTTGAGTTTCCCGTGCCGCATGTAACGCTTCTTAGGCATGGCTGGAAAACCTTCGCCTGTGCCCACCATCTGGCAGAAGGGCATGTCCTCTGCTTCAAGTTAGTGGAGGCTGATCTGCTTTTCATCAAGGTCTTCGGATGCTTGGGTGCTTGCTTAGGGTGCTGCGCGGAAAGTTTGACTGACGACGAAAGCTCCTCCTTGAGCGATAGCGACAAGGAGGACACTGGTGGGGAGGACGACGACAGCGAGTCCCCGATCATCAAGCATGAAGGCGATGACCCGGACTCTAGCTGAACGCCGGTTGTAGCATCACCATCAGCTAGTTGCCGACAGCACCACCACCTGCAGCCCGGCCCCGGCAGAGCGATTTGACGGGGGTGCTTGGCCTGGACGTCACTGCCACCTCCAGCTGGACCCTGGTAGGCTTGCTCGTGGACTCTGGCTCCGTCTTCCCTGCCAGTGTCCTCGTCTTGCCGCGTTCCTCTGGTCTTGGCGGGGGTGACCAGGGCATCGCCTAGCCGCTCCCCCGTCTCCGGCCTCTTCTTCCTTGCTGGGGAGGCGCCCTCCCGATCTTGTCAGGCTGTGTCCCGCGGGCCCTGACGGGGTCAGGCTGGGCTTCTGCCCAGACGCTCCTTTTACCCCCTTTTCGTCTCGACGCAACTCCTAGGAGGAGAGGGACAAGAAAGGCATTATGGGGCACTTATCTTTTTTCATGTCAAAAGATGTAGCCATTTGCCAAATTTTAGTTTAAATCATGTAATCCTTCCTCCGTGTTTGTACTTTGCATGATCTGTACTTGTTATCTATGTATTAATGGAAAAAACGCTTGCCTGGTACTTGTGCATGTGTCAAACATGCTGAGGGATGATCCTTCAATACTTCCAAGTAAACAAGGCTCCCCGGCAACGCATCCCGCCAGCCCTCATTACAGCTACTACTAAACCTCGTTCGACAGGTTCAAAACGGGTTAGGAGCATGGATGAAGGCTGGCTCCCTGTTAACCTCCATTCAAATGTTGCTGCAACTAGCCTAATCGAAAGGGCTCGAATCAAAAGATGGGAGCACAAATGACGGAGGCAACAAGGTTCCCCCACGTACAAGGTTTTCATACATGAATACAACACGGAGTGTTAGGATGAACTTATCTTTGTTTGCTGTCCTTCTTATCATTCTGGATAAGGAAAAGGCTATCGGGGATTCACTACAAAGACACATCTGTGACATTTTGGCCCGAACAATTTTTTTTCTGTCATGCTTATGACACTTCTATGACGATAATTGTGACAAAAACACGTATCATCATAGATGTGGTGGGCTGCTACTTCTATGACAAAAAATCATGACAGAAAATGGGCTTTTCATCATGGGCGGGCTGGAGACGCACCTGCATGACATTCTTTGGGCCGTCCATGACGGCAAAAATCATGGTAGAAGCGAGGACGAGGAAAATATCGGGGAGTTCCCGATTAGGCTGGGTGGTCGGGGCCGAGCGATGCACTGTGGTTTGCGCGTTTTTCTCGTGTACGCGCGTGTGTGCGAGGCATTTGCTAACTGAACCTGAGCGATCGCAATAACTATGTTACTAAACCCGAGCGATCGATCCCTTGGCTATTAACTGAACCCGAGCGATTCATTCGCTGCTGACTGAACCCGAGCGATTCCTTCGTTGCTGCAAACTGAACCAGAGCGATCGATCATTGCTGCTGCTTACTGAGGCCGATTGAGCCCTCGTCCGAGACGTAGCTAGCCATTGTTGGGT
Source organism: Thinopyrum elongatum (assembly GCA_011799875.1). NCBI lineage: Eukaryota > Viridiplantae > Streptophyta > Magnoliopsida > Poales > Poaceae > Thinopyrum > Thinopyrum elongatum. Next base: position 181,381,550 of record CM022300.1, read on the forward strand.
TGCCTCTCGATGAAAAATGACTGTTGCTACCGTGCGCATAGTACGTAGAACGAATCGAGACGTAGTGAGTCGAGCCGGTTGGGTGGCTGTGGATGAACAGTTCCCAGTGGGGGTTGGATGAACAGGACCCCGTGGTAGTTGCCGCTGGATGAACATGACCGCCACACCCCAGCCGGTTGGGGGTGGATGAACAGGACCTCGTGGAGGCAGGATGAACAGTAGCCGGTGAAGGCTGGAGGAGGTCGACGATGGTTGAACAGTAGCAGGTGGAGGTTGGAGGAGGTCGACAGTGGGTGAACAGTAGCTCGTGGAGTCCTGTTTTGCGGTACGCCACACCCCTCCCAACAAACAGGACCCCGCTTCGACCGTAGGCACTCGAACAAAAGTCCATTTCCTCTATTTTGCTGTACGCCAGACCCTTCCCGATGAACAGGACCCCGTTTTGACCATACGCAATCGAACTGAAGGCCATTTTCCTCCGTTCTGCGATACGCCAGACCCCGTTCCGGCTGTTCTATCCGAGCCGGTTGGCTCTTGATGAACATGACATGTTCTGTTGCCTCCTGATGAACACGACACAGTTTCTCCATTCCGACCCAGCCAGTTGGCTGCCGATGAACAGGATTCCGTTGCTGCCGTCCGCTGCCTCTCCATGTACACTAGCCCTGGCCATACGTATGTGCGAGTAGGTGTTCGAGACCCCGCCCGTATGTACGTATGTGGCCATATTTTTTGGCATGTGGCTGTACGTACGTGTACACAATTTAGGAGGGACTGCCTGAACTTCTACGTCGGGGGCTCTACAACTACACGTGCCTCTGCTTGCTCGGCCACGATTCATCATTGCAGAGAGACCGATCGACCAGTATGTACGTACACGTTCATGACCAGACAGACAACCCTACGTACGGTTCGACTGGGTGGGTCCCAGCTGTCAGGGAGGATAAGGAGGCACGTCCTTGCGTGCGAAGATATAGCTGGTGGGTCCTAGCTGTCAGCGGAAGGGATCATTTTTTTTGCGCCTAATATGGAGGCACTTCCTTGTGTCCGAAGATGTAGCTGGTGGGTCCAACTGTCAGCGTCATCGCGTACAGTCGTCTTCCGATGGCTGTCATTCGTTGACCATGTTGACCACGCCACACCGAGAGCACCAAGGCGGTGGACAACTGCGAGGCCTAGGAAGGGAAGGACGCGGAGTTGGGGAAGACGCGACAGTGGATGCCCACGCGGAGGGGAGTACTAGGGTTGACTGCTTCGGCTACGGTGTGAGGCTGCCATCGCTGGAGAATAATATGAGGTGTGGGTGAGTAGAGGGATGGCATGGCCACCGGTGGCTGCATGGCCGGCCACGGGAGGCAGGAGCAGGCGGTCCTGCCGGCGCTGGTTTGGGCGGTTGGAGCACGAAGATCAGAGATTAAAGAAGCAGCATGGCCATTGGATTAACATCCAACGGTCATTGCTGCTAGAATCGTTTGTTGACTAGGTTGACAAAACCCTGCGTACGCGTCAACTTAGTAGGCCCACAAGTCAGCCACCAAATCTGGTGGGTCCCACCTAGCAGCGGGAGGAATCAATATTCTTGCACGGAATAAGGAGGCACTTCCTTGCGTGCGAAGATTTAGCTGGTGGGTCTCAGTTGTCAGGTGGAGGAAACTTTTTTCCCGTGTAATAAGGAGTTACTTCCTTGCGTGCGAAGATGTAGCTGGTGGGTCCTAGCTGTCAGCGGGAGCAATCATTTTTGTTCGCGTAATAAGGAGGCACTTGCTTGCCTGTGGCCATGGACCATGCGGGTCCCTACTGTCAGCCTCTCCACTTAAATCCCTCTACCGATGGCTGTCGTTTGTTGACCATGTTGACCACGCCGTGCCGAGAGCATCAATGCGGTGGACGACGGTGAGGCCCAGGAAGGGAACGACCCGGAGCCAGCGAAGCCACATCAGTGTATACCCACGCTGAGGGAAGGAGGAGGGCTGTTAATGGTTCGGCTATGGGGTGAGCCTGGCATCACCGGAAAATAACAAGAGGTGAGGGTGGGTAGAGGGATGGCCTGGCCAGTGGTGGGAGTAGGGTGGGCCGGTGAGGCCTGCGCAGCAGCACAGCCGGCCACAGGAGGAAGGAGCAGGCTGTCTCGCCGACGCTGGTTTGGGCGGCTGTTGCAGGAAGATTAGACATTGAAGAAGCACGAGGGCCGTTGGATGGACATCGAACAGTCACTGCTCTCGTGTGTTGACTAAGTTGACACAGCCTTGCGTACACGTCAACCTTTTTTTAGGAAAGCGTACGCGTCAACCTAGTAGGCCCATAAGTCAACTTCAAATCTTTAGAAAACATTATACATCCCATCTGCCATTATTTCTAATAATTTACAACCCATTTGCTAATTCTTAAGGATTTTTTTGGAGCCCATATTCTTTTTTGTTCGCATTACAACCCATATTGTGGCCACGGTTAAAAAACTCAATGAAATTTTGCATATTTCGGTGCGGTCCGAACTGTTTTTAATCCCGAAATTTCGAGTCACATTCAAACTAATTTGAAAAATAAATTTATATTAATTTAAAATCCAAATAATTTACCCCGCATAAAATCAATGAAATTTAAAATACCAAAATGCAAAAACAAAAAGAAATTTGAAACTAATTGCCGGTTTGCTGTGTCTTAAAAATGTACAACCCATTTCTCATTACTTTTTTAGGGGCCAATTTTTTATTACTGATAGCCAATTTTCTGGGCAAGCCGAATGCATCCCTTGTAGCCCAGCAGGTCTGACAAAAGCAAGTAGGCCTCGGTTGGGTATTCTGCAAAAAAAAAAACTGGGCTAGCCATTTTTAGAAAGAAAAACAACTGGGTTGGTCTTGTGGTAAACATAAAATAAAAGGCTGGCTATACTGGCAAGAGTGCCCCACACGGCCCAGTTAATACCCTACTTCCGTCTCAAAAACAAAAAGAACTGGGTGAGCTGCTGTGTCCCTGGTGTCAGCCGCTCGTTGTGCAATTCTCTCATTTATTGACTATGTTGACAATGGCATGGGACCCAAATGTCAGGAATCCATTAGGAGGAATCATTTTTTTGGCTTGAAATAAGGAGGCACTTGCTTGTGCACTACCATGACCCTGGTGCGTCCCCGCTGTCATCCTCTCCATGTACAATCATGTCCTGATTGAGTACGCGTCAACCTAGTAGGCCCACAAGTCAGCCTCTAAATCCGTGGCGGACAAATACAACCCACATTAAAAAATAACAACCCATTCCATACGTTCACACGGCAAGTTCAACATTCGAGCAAAGTAACGGGTCTGATCAAGAGATAGAGTGCTGAATTTCCACGTTGACAACCATCATAGCCAACTTAACTATCTACTCCCACTATTACTCTAGTGTACAAGTACTAACTTACTCTTAGCTAACTAGACGATGCCGGCCGCCATCTACAGTACACGCTAAACGCCGGCATGGACGTCCTCCTCCTCGCCTCGGACTTGCTAGAGGTGCGATAGGGCGCGTTGCTCACGCGCGTTCGCCCTTTCCATGCCGGTGTGGTCCACCGAAGCTTCAGCTTCTAAGCGGGAAACCCACTAGATGAGCTGGTAGTAAAATTCGGTGTCGCGAACGCGTGCGTGCCTGACAGCCTCTAGGGCTATTTGCCGGGTGCCGGCCTCCACATAGTTAGCCCAGTTGCGGGCGCTCTGCTCACGACTCAGAGCGGTAATGCGCTGCTGCTCCATGCCTCGCTGGCGGCACAAATCGGCGATACACTGCTCCTCCGCCAGGCGGTCGCACTCCATCAAGTGCTCATACTCCGCATTGCCAACTAAAGACCGATAGAATGCCTCCTCCCTCTGTCTGCCTTCCAGTGAAAAACCAAACACTGGCTCCGGCGGTGAGCGCCTCCGGCGTCGCCCATTGCGGACGGGCGGGGGCATGACGGACGTGGCGAGAGTGAGGGAAAGTGGCGAGCGACGTCGGGCCAGTGGGGGCTTGTGAGGATAGGGCGAGTTGGGTGATGGTGCCACTTGGTTGGCGAATCCAGTGGTGGTGCGCAAAGCAAACGGAAAATGGAGGCTATGCATTGATTTCACGGAGCTGAACAAAGCATGTCCAAAAGACCCTTTCCCCTTGCCGCGCATTGATCAAATTGTTGATTCCACTTCTGGATGTGATTTTCTATCTTTCTTGGATGCGTACTCCGGGTACCATCAGATATTTATGGCCAAAGAAGATGAAAGGAAGACCACGTTCATAACTCCATGTGGCACGTATTGCTTTATACAAATGCCTTTCGGGTTAAAGAGCTCCGGATCCACTTTTGCAAGGGCAGTATAAGTTGGTTTTGAGCCCCAGCTGCATAGGAATGTAGAAGCTTATATGGATGATATAGTGGTCAAGACCAAGGACAGATCAACACTCATTCAGAACTTAGAAGAGACCTTCACAAAACTACGCAAGATCAATTTGAAACTAAACCCTAAGAAATGTGTGTTTGGCATTCCATCCGGCAAGCTCCTTGGTTTCTTTGTGTCCCAGCGGGGGATAGAGGCCAACCCTGACAAGATCAGAGCGATCGAGCAAATAGAAGCACCCAAGACTGTTAAAGATATAAGGCATTTGACTGGATGCGTTGCTGCACTATGTAGGTTCATCTCCAAGTCTGCCGAGCGTGCCTTGCCTTTCTTCAAAATCTTTAAGAAGGCTGGCCCGATGAAGCGGACCCCGGAGGAAGAAGCAGCACTGCAAGACCTAAAAGCCTACCTTTCCTCTGCTCCCACCTTAGTCGCGCCTAAACCGCAATATCCGTTGTTGCTATATTTAGCAGTGACGAATCAAGTGGTTAGCGCAGCGCTGGTGGTGCAGCGAGAAGTAGATGAGGAAGCAGCTGTAGCAAGTGCACCCTCCGGAGATGGAACGGGACCCATCGCGGCAGAAGCAAATCAGGAAGAGGCGGAGCAAGCTAGCAAAGGCGATCTTAAAACCGCGGCAAGGAAGAAAGTGGTGCAACGGCCAGTCTACTTTGTCAGCTCCCTGTTATAGGGGGCTAGGTCAAGTTACTCTGGAGTACAAAAGCTGATCTTCGGCCTCATCATGGCCTCGAGGAAACTCTGCCACTACTTCCAAGCCCATGAGATCACAGTTGTCACCCGCTTCCCACTGCAGCACACACTGAGGAACCCAGAAGCCACCGGTAGGATAGTTGAATGGGCGCTAGAGCTGTGAAGCTTTGGACTGAGATATGAAAGCACTTCAACTATTCACAGCATGGCATTGGCAGAGTTCATTGCAGGATGGACGCCCACTCCAGACGAAGAATCACCAGAAACAGTTATCCCCGGCAAAGAGGCACCCTAAGAGTGGATCATGTATTTTGATGGTGCTTTCTCACTATAGGGAGCCGGCACCGGCGTGCTTCTTGTTGCGCCCACCGGAGAGCATCTCAAATACGCAATCCAAATGCACTTTCCCTGGGAGAAGGCCACCAACAACACTGCTGAATATGAGTGGCTCCTTGCCGGACTCAGAATTGCGATGGAGTTGGGTATCAAGAAACTAATTATCTGTAGAGATTCTCAGCTAGTGGTGAGGCAAGTCAATAAGGATTACCAGAGTCCATTGATGGAGGCATATGTAGAGGAGGTGAGAAAGCTAGAAGAACACTTTGATGGGTTACAAGTAGAGCACGTGCCACGTGCAAAGAACAACATTGCTGATCACTTGTCAAAGTGCGCTGCACAAAAGCTCCCTGTGGAACCAGGAACTTTTTTCCTCCACCTAACTCAACCATCAGTGTCCCCTTCAATGCTGGCCCGAAAAAGAAGAAAGTTGGACTCCGGCAAGTATCTCCCGGCAGGGCTTCTCGAAGCCGCTGGTAGAGAGGCTGCCGGGAACAACCCTACTTTGGTTGGTGAACAACACCCTCCCGCGAAACTACAGGTTCTTGCGGTCGAGGTGAGCGCTCCTACGAACGAGGAGGTGCTGTTAGTCCTTGGTGTTGGGCCACAGGCTCCAACTTGGGAGCAACACATAGTCCATTTCCTTCAAATAGGAGAACTTCCCGAAGAGCAAGAAGAAGAGGAAAAAGTAGCCCGACGGTCCAGTATGTACCAGTTTGTCGATGACACTTTGTATAGAAAGAGACCAAACAGGGTGAAATTGTAGTGCATTTGCCAGGAAGATGGGCTGAAGCTGTTGGCAGAGATACATGGGCGTATATGTGGCGCTCACATTGGATCAAGAGCCCTGGTTGGAAAAGCTTTCCGGCAGGGTTTCTACTAGCCCACAACCCTCCAGGATGCAACTGAGCTCGTCACCAAGTGTGAAGCCTATCAGTTCCATTCCAAAAACATTCATCAACCAGCTCAAGCTCTCCAGACGATCCCTTTATCCTGGCCATTCTCAGTATGGGGGCTCGATATCTTGGGCCCCTTCCCCCGTGCCACCGGGGGCTTTGAATTCTTGTACATTGCAATCAACAAGTTTACAAAGTGGCCTGAGGTAGAACCGGTGAGGAAGGTGACCGCACAATCAGCTGTCAAGTTCTTGAAAGGATTGGTGTGCCGTTTGGGAGTACCCAACAGAGTAATCATCGATAACGGCACCCAGTTCACGAGCCGCACCTTCATGCAGTACGTCCAAAGCCTCGGGAGCAAGGTATCCTTTGCCTGTGTTGCTCATCCCTGAAGCAACGGGTAAGCTGAGAGGATGAATGCTGAAGTGCTGCGCGGACTCAAGACGAGAACTTTCGACAAGCTGCAGAAATGCGGCAGGTGATGGATTCACGAGCTGCCGGTGGGTCTTTGGTCCCTCTGGACGACACCAAATCGAGCCACTGGATAGACTCCCTTCTCCCTAGTGTATGGGGCAGAAGCAGTGCTCCCCACGGAACTCATATACGGGTCACCTCGAGTACTTGCCTACGATGAACTAGAGCAAAAGCAGCTCCGACATGATGATGCCGTGCTCCTTGAGGAAGATCGTCTCCGGGCCGCTGTGTGTGCTGCACGCTACCAGAAAGCCTTGCGTCGCTATCATAGCCGCAGGATCCATGCCCGGAGCTTTGAGGAAGGCGACCTTGTCCTTAGGCGTGTTCAGTCCGCCAAGGGTTCCAACAAGTTGACGCCGAAGTGGGAAGGCCCTTACCGGGTAGTACAAGTCACCAGACCCGGCGCAGTCCGTCTGGAGACCGAAGATGGCATTAAATTGCAAAACTCATGGAATATTGAGCATCTTCGTAAGTTCTACCCGTAAGGCGCGGTTGCCGGGCTCAGCTCCGGGCAACCACCTTTTGTACAAGCCTTGCCGATGCGCATGTAACCCTTTGTACAAAGCCAGGCGCAGACCCTGTGCAAAGATAATAAAACGAAGCGCTGGCGCCTAAAACTTGCATGCATGTTTATTTAAGTCTGACTTTGCTATAGTCCTTAAATCATATAGATGAGATCGTATGCTACTGTTTTCCCTTGTACTAACAAACAGGGCTCCTATCGCGGATAAACTCCCCGAAGGGGGGAAGTGAGGACAAGCTGGCTTATCGATCCCCGACAGCGTAACGCAGATAAGTTCCCCTGACCATCCACCACATGACCCTGTGTGAAAAACTTGTGCGTAGAAAAACCTTGTCGCCCTAAAAACATTTGTGCTCCCATGCCTTGATTCAAAGATTACTTCAATCAGGCTGGTCGTAGTAGCATTTGAAGAAAGGATTGACGAGAGGCCGGTTCTCTTCCACGCTCCTAACCCGCCAGGCTGAGTCCTGCGGCAGCAAAAGAAGGGACCGGCAAGGTGTCTTGCCAGAAAATCTTGTTTACTTGGAGGTATAGAGGAATCATTCCTCAGCGTGGACATGATACATGCACGAGTGCCCAACAAGCATACCTTTTTTCATTAATACGTGGATAAACAAGTACAAACCATACATGGGACAAATATGGATGAAAGGGTACATAATTTAAGCTAAAGTTTGGCAAGTGCCTATAGTTTTTAGATTCAAAAAAGGTAAGTGCCTCGTAATGCCTTTCTTGTCCCTCTCCTCTTAGGAGCTACAGAGGGAGGTGAAGAGGGCAAAAGGGGTGCCTAGGCAGAAGCCCAGCCTGACCTCATCAGGGCCCGCGGGACGCAGCCTGACAAGATCGGGAGGGCGAGGACGAAGACGACGAACCGAAGGAGCAGCTAGGTGATGCCTTGGTCACCACCGCCAGGACCAACGGAACATGGCAGGAGGTACACCGGCAGGGAAGATGAAGCCGGAGTCCACGAGGAAGCTTGTCGGGGTCCAGTTGGAGAAGGCGAAGGCATCCATACCCAACACCCCGGCAAATCGCTTTGCCGGGGAGAAGGCCAGGTGCAGATGATGGTGCTGCCGGCGCCTCGTTGACGGTGACGGTGCGACTAGCACTCAGCTGGAGTCTGAACCGCCTTCCTCCAGTTCGGCGCCGTCGTCTTCGCCATCAGTGTCCTCTTCGTCGCTGTCGCTCGAAGAGGAGCTTTCATCGTCGGTCGAGCTCTCCGTGCAGCACCCTAAGCGAGCATCCGAACGTCCAAAGACCTTGATGGAGAGCAGATCTGCATCCATTAACTTAAAATGGGGTACATGCCCCTCCGCCAAGCTGTGGGCACGTGCGAAAGTTTTCCAGCCACGACGGAGAAGCATCACTTGAGGTGCGGGGAAATCAACGTCCGCTCGCATGCTGCCATTGCAGCAGCCCCTCATGTGCAATTTCAACCCGTGCAGCTATTCCAACTCCCTTACCCTTGCGAAAGGGGTAGGGAGCCAAAGGCAGCTGCGCAGGGGCTCGCGTAGCCTGACGATGAACTCCAATGGCGTGTCCCCGATATGGCCCTCCATTGGAGCTAGGGGGGTTGGAGGAGGAGCGATCAGCGCACCACCACGTCCTCCCCGACCCTGAGGGCCTCGCTGACACCGTCCACGTCCAGCAGCACCTCCTTGTGCGCTGGATACTGCCCCCGCATCTCCGGCCGGGGTAGGGATGCGCTGCCGAGATGAGGTCCTCGTCACCACCGCAGGAGCACGACCGTGTCCTCTCCCTCTCACCATGATGGAAGAGGGCACAAGAAGAAGAAGAAGAAGAAGAAGAAGAAGAAGAAGAAGAAGGAGGTGCGTGGGTGAGTCCTTTCGCCCGCCTCTGCACTCCCTTTTATAGCAGGGCGTGGCAGGGGGCTGGCTCCCCACTACCGCGTGGCTACTGCCACGATCGACCAATCCGGTCCATCAGCATCACTGGCAATGTCTGGAATCTTAGACCGCCCTCCTGCACCTATCCGTGGCACCAAGCTTTCTACCATGGCACTCATTCCTGCGCCCTACGCCTCCACCACCAACCCTGCGCAATGCATGCGGCGTACGTGGCGGAAACGGCAACAATAGTGGGGTGAGTAAAAAGGTAGTTACCTCCCCGTGAACGTGGGCGGCCCACGGACCATTACGTGGGTAGCCCCAGGTCGTTCAGAACGACTCGCGGGGAAACCGGAAACTGATCCAGTCACAGGTTAATGAAGAAGCAAGCAAGATATCAAGGACGACATGGATCCCATGGTGGTACGGCCAAGGTGTTTGCCTGTGCATTCGTTAGGGCCTACCCCAACGATGCTCGGCAGCATGTATGAGCCAGGCCCGGGGGCTCCTGTCGGTGCAACAAACATTCACAGTTGTTGACCAGACCCATGCACAGGCATGCTAACGGTCACATATCTAGCATCCAGTGGGTAACACAAACCCAGACCAGAGAAGCCACTCTTCATAGAACAGGACAACAAGACACCACCTTGGAGAGGCCTCTCTTGCCGAGCAGGAGAGCTCGGCCAGGTCGAGGCTGCCCCGGAAGCGAATCCAGAATAACCCCGGTAGGCCTGCCGGTGTCTCCAGGACCAAGAACCCTGCCAAGGCACCAACGCTCCACCGCACAACGATGCAAGTCACGTATCGGTGCGGTGTCAAGCCAGAAATCGGAGTGGTTAAGTGGCTTCCACTAAGCACGTGAAAGCTCGTTGGAAGACAGATCAAACCCATTTGATACCCGTCGAGAGGCGTGTCAGGATGATAAGCAGAAGATAATTAAGCAGCACAGCAGGCTTGCCGGGCTTCACCCTCAGCACGACACCTAGCAGTGCATTTAATGCACTTTGTCCTAACTGCCAGAGTTAGGTATGATAGCATTGTTAGCTATCTAATCTCAGGATAATGACTGTTTTGCCACTGTGGTTACCCCTTGAGCTATAAAAGGAGGCCCAAGGCAGCCTAGAAAGGGATTAGGACCCTTGCACACTTGTACGCGCGTAGCAGCTCTCCCCGAGGCCACCTTGCCGGGTTCGAGCGCTGCGTGTTCATTGTGTTCCTTCATCCAATCCACCAAAGCAGAAGTAGGGTTTTATGCTTCTCAGCGGCCTGAACCTGGGTAAAAACGACCAGAGTCCTCGTCGTCGTGCTGCCTCATGGCTTCCGCTCTTTGTGCAACGTGATCTCCCCCATGCCAAACCACAAGGGGCTCATGGCCCCATAGGTGATCGTGTCCTCCCACGACACTTCTCCTAGTCCTGCGAGCCACCATGCTCATGGGCGAGGGAGAGGGCGTTGTAATCAAGCTTCTCCTTGTTGTATGAGTTGCCGCGACACATCAAAGCAGTGCACTCGATATATTACAATAATTTGTGTTTACCGATGCATTAATTACAACGCATGCATGCATGCCGTGACTTTCCTTTTGATACTTGCATGTGTTAATTTAATGCACCTTGAAGTAGGATGGATATGTCATGGTAAAACTTTCTAATGCTCCAGCCCTAAAGTAAGAGATGGTGGTGCACGAGGAGGGCGAGATCATGTCGAGGGAATAGTTGCCGACGATTGAGGTCTCTATGGACCTCACCTTGCTCCACTGCCCCTTGTGCCTCCGCCCCTTGAAGCCTCCAGTGTACGAGGTTCGAATACACCTCGTCCGTTTGGCTGATCGAGCAAGGTGCAGGTTTCTTGATTGATGTGTTGTTCGATTGATTTGTGTAGTGCAAGGGAGGGCACCTGGCCTATGCGGACTGCCGCGGCGAGCGCCCCGGGAACCAGCGGCAGTGCCACAAGTGCGAGCGCGACTGCGGCTTCTACGTGCGCAACACGGCGATGGACGCCGTCCTCTCCTCGGTGAGGGTGGAGTGCCCGCAAGAAGGCTGTAGGCTCTACGTCACTTACCACAAGCTCACTGATCACCACAGCATGTGTCCGCTCGCGCCCTGCAAATGCCCCGTGCCTGTCTGTGGCTACGAAGGCCCGCCGCCGGCGCTCGCCCACCACATCAGCATTGTGCATCCCATGCCCGTGCACAGGATCCAGTACGGCAAGGTGCTCCAGCTGCAAGTGCCAGTGTCGGAGCCGCGGCGCTTGTTGTTCGCGGAGGAGGATGGCCTCGCGTTTTTCGTGGTCGGCGGCATGCTCGACATCGGCGCGCCTATCGTCATGTCGGTCGTATGCATCAGAGTGGGGGCGTCCCCACCATAGCACTATGCGGCCAAGGTGTGGGCGAACGGCCCGCCGGGGAAGCCCAAAGGCAGGACCGACGCCGTCAAGGTGGAAATTGAGGTGACAAGCAGGAAGGAGCCGGCGCCATCGCCGTTCAGGAGTTGACCTTCTTCACAGTGCTGCCCAAGCTGTTGGCAGGGGCTTGGTTGTCGAGGACGGTGTCCCTCCACATTCAGATTGACAAGCCCACCACCTAAATGATTCTACATTGCCTTCTATTTATCTTAGTAATATGCTAATATAGGGTTTAGCTCAGTCACTTTAGCTTAAGAGATGGTGGATTTTGGAGGCGATGCAACAATTACTTCGACATCATGTTTGACACAAGAAAAATCTATTATGCCGCTCCATGAGATGGGAAGAGGGGGAGCTTGATTTCTCTCATGCGCCGGGAAAAGAAAATGCGGGTGTGCCAGTGTATCGTAGTACAGAAAGAAAAGGGGTACGGGAAACAAGTATTTCATTAACCTCATCGGATAAACAAAATTACAAGATCCCATAAAAAATATGCGCTTCGTAGCCTACTAGCGCGGCTAGCCTGACTGTGGCAATGTGCGGTCTCCTGGTTCCCGGGGCCTCGGAAGGCTCCCGGTTAATTACTCCCGTAGGTTGGTCCACGAGATACCTCCGATTAAGCTGTGCAGTAGTCTTTGTCGTCTTCGCTTCGCGTTCTCGATGCATGATGATGATGATGTGTGCGGACGTGGGCAGCGGCAAAGCCCTTGTCCTCGTCTGTACACGTGCCGCTCAAAACATGACTTTGTGCTATCCATGTCGCCCTCGCCGTCGTGCCTCTTCGGTCTTGACGACATTGATGTAGTCGGTGTTGGAGTGGCAAGGAAACTACTCAGCTCAGACTTCTTGACAATGTGGCGGCTTCTTTAGGGTACGCAAGGGGTCGCCTCGCGGGAGTATTCTTTTGTGGAGACCGGCGTTGGTGTAAAACCAACGCGCGCTTGCATCGGCATATCCGGTGTGGTTGGTGCCTCGTCTCGACTAGACGCCGAGGTTACGGCAGTCCGTGAAGACAAAGACTCCAGCTCACGAGGCCGTGAAAGGTAACATCTTAGAGGGGCATGGTAGATGCCCCGTCTTGGCTAGACGCCATATTCGGTGGTCTGCCAAAACAAGGATCACGCTGCTGGGCTGAAGAAAGGTGACATCATGGTGGGCGTGGTTGATGCCACGTCTCAGCTAGACACCGTATTCGGTGGTCTGCTAAGACAAGGATCACACCACCCGTATGATGAGAAGACATGTATGCAACGAAGGGTGCACCTCATCTCCGTTGGACGCAGTATTCGGTGGTCCGTCAAGACAAGGGCAAAACATCATGGTGCCAAAGAAAGGTGGCGTCTTGAAGGGGCGTGGTTGAAGCCTCATCTCAGCTAGACGCCGTATTCGATGGTCTGCTAAGACAAGGAGCACGCCACCTGTATGCTGAGACCTGTACACCATGAAGAGTGCACCTCGTCTCGGCTGGACGCCGTATTCGGTGGTCCACCAAGACAAGGGCAGAACATCGCGGTGCCGAAGAAAGGTGGCGTCATGGAGGGGCGTGGTTGATGTCTCGTCTCAGCTAGACATCGTATTTGGTGCTAAGGCAAGGATCACGCCGCCAGTACGACGACAAGACCTGTATGCAACGAAGGATGCACCACATCTCGGTTGGACGCCATATTCAGTGGTCTGCCAAGACAAGGGCAAAACATCATGGTGCCGAAGAAAGGTGGCGTCTTGGAGGGGCGTGGTTGATGTGTCGTCTCAGCTAGACACCGTATTTGGTGGTCTGCTAAGACAAGAGCACGCTGCATGTACGCCGAGACCTATACGCCATGAAGAATGCACCTCATCTCGGTTGGACGCCGTATTCGGTGATCCACCAAGACAAGGGAAATACATCGCCTCACGGGGTCGTGGTAAGTTGTTGGTGAAGTCGCGTCGCCTTCCCACCATCGCGCCTCATCTTTATGGGCTCCAGGTTGCGAACAGCATCGTGTGGCACCGTCTTCTACTATGGGTCACGGATAACATCGTGTAGCGCCATCTTCTTCTCCGTGTTGCAGGCAGCACCGGGTGTGTGTCATGGTCTTCGTGGCTCCTGGTCACGGGCTCCGTCTTGACGAGATAGACATCGGTGGAGTCGTTTCGTGAGCTCCACACCACCGTCCTGCACGACAAGGGCTTGATGATGTTAATGTTGGCGGCGTCCCTCTTGCGAGCTCCGTGCCATGATCCTCCGTGGTACCGGGTTGATGATGTTGGCGATGTGCGTCGTCTTAGTGAGCTCCACGCCGCCTTCCACCATGGCACGGTGGTGGCATCCTCGCGAGCTTCATGTCTTCGTCCTCCATGGCGCCGGCTTAATGAAGAAGACGACAGGCGTCGTCCTAGCCAGCTCCGTCCATCCAGCACGACACAGCGGCGGCATCCTCGCAAGCTCTACTTGTCCGTCCTCCATGGCACCAAATTGATGATGTTGACATTGGCGTCGTCTTGGCGAACTCGGTGGCGCCATCCAACGCGGCATGGCGGCGGCATCCTTGCGAGCCTTCATGCCTCTGTCCTCCATGGCACCAGCTTGATGAAGAAGACGACGGGTGTCGTCCTAGCGAGTTCCGACCATCCATCGCGGCATGGCGGCGGCATCCCCGTGAGCTCCACACCTCTGGGCTCCAGCTTGACGAACTAGACGTTGGTTGAGTCCCCAACATGCGCCGCACCTCCGTCCTCTGGTTCCAGCATGAGGCGGCAGGCATCCTCCTTACGAGTTGCACGGCACGATCCTCCACGGCACCGGGTTGATGATATTGGCGATGGGCCTGGTGGTGTTGATGTAGTCTCCTGGTCCAGCGGTCTCGTCCACCGTCTCCATTGCATCTGGTACGGGAAGAGCGCCGCCTCGTCCGCGGCCATCTTCGCCGGGCGTGTCATTCACCTCTGGTGTCCTGCAAGATATGTGATAACACATAGAAGAAAAAGAAGATTATTGCATCGTGGCCGCCGGCGCGTATGCGTATCATGGCATGTGAGCTGCCTCCTCTATGGATGGCACCGACATCTTCCTGGATGCAAGCGCCGCTAACACGGGCACGTCCTCCGATCTCCAAGACGCTGCCGCAAGGGGCGCGTATCGTCCTCGACACTGCCGTCGTGGGCGCATCTTTTTCTGCGTGGTTTCTCTTCTCTGGTGTGCGCCTCGTCTCCGTCGGCTACCTCTTCGGTCTTGCGGCTGCGTGGGTTCTCTCCCGCAAGATGTGTTCTTCCTCGCCGCAAGATGATAGTGATACATACGTACAGCATGAACTCTGCACGTCCTTTGGCCATCCTGCAATAACACATAGAGAAAGAACAAGATTATTACATCGCCGGAAGTCCTCCCGCGGGCACGTTCATCTGCTCATCGATGCTCTGCTTCCATGTGAGGATGCCGCCGCTGCGTCCCCTTGGCATACGCGCCACCGCATGGGTGCACTCTCCGATCTCCTCAACGTTGCGGCCAGGGGCGCATCTCCTCGTCTTCTCTGTGCTTGCGGGAGCCTGCGGATGTGTGCTTGTTGCTGGCTCTCGTGGATGTGTTCTCGCCTGGGTCCCATTGATCCCCTCGGGCCTTGCTTTATATAGTCACCACCAGGCTAGATGAGGCTGAGCACCGCTTCTTCTTGTTGGCCAAGAAAATATCTTCATGTTGCCTTATTTACTCTCTCTGATAGTTATTTCCTTTCATTGATCTTCTTGCCATACGAGCCAGCTCCAAGCTAAGGAAAACACGCTCCTGCCTTGTCGCGATGACCCTTCATGTCAGTAGCCCTGTTTCCAAAATTCAATGGCCAAACACGTACACGCGGGCCGCTGCTTCCGTGCACCTAGCCTCGTACATATTTTAGGTTTAGGTTGCAGCTGACCCGAGCACATCATTTATCCTTTGCATATAAATTGCCCTGCATCAAAACTCATTAAAAAAATTATTATTTTATGCAGCAGTGCACAAAAACTCGTCGAACAGATGCCCCCTCGTCGAGTTGAGCTTGAGTGCGAAGCAAATTGAGCTTGACTCGACGAATATATATTTTTTTCTCTTTTCTTGGCGCAGGATTCATATGCAGCCTGAAGAAACGGTTCCGAGTTGACATATTCAAGTCGACGTCCGCGCCATTCCGAAGATGATTGATTCGTAACAATGTGTTAGTGTAGGTATGTCTATCCACACATGTGTTCTTTAGGGAGCTCGTTGGATCGTATAACATACACGATGTCAATCGACAAAGCAACCTGTTTCGTCTTCATTCCACGGTGAAATAACATGCCTTGTCGTGAAAACAAAAATAAGAATTTTACCAATCTCATCGTGACCGTCTAGCTGCTACGGTGCCAACCGACTTGATTGGAGGGTTTCACAGATTCACGCTGGCCGCACTGGCGCATTGCACTGCTCACATGATCTCCTTGGGTTGATGTAGGTGAAGCATCGGTAGACCATCGATAGCTCCCCTTCATTGAGTGAATCCTCACACCATTCATGGCGTGACAATTCTGGTGGTACGCCGGGACGCCATTGGCCTTACGAATGATTGAGGGGGTGATGTTGCCCCATGCTTCATTGTTGCTGGAGACGGGGCCATGGAGACAAATCGACACCACCTTCATGAGCTCAGGTGTTGCCTTCTGGTGCCCATCGTCCGTGTTGGTGTAGACCATTGGTTGCCGGGGTGTCGTCGGTGTTGTCATGGACGCATGAGAATTGCTGGCCCCAAACACCCATGATGTGGGTCGATGTAGTGGTTTTTCATCGGAATGCCATCGACGATGTCTTGATGCGCCTCTCCATGGCTGCAAGGATGTCAGAGAGACACAACAACTAGAAACACCAAACAAAACAAGGCAATAAAAGAGAGAAAAACATTTTGTTGTGGGTTTTTAAAATGTTGGCTTTCCCGTTATACACCAGCTATAGATGTGATATCCGAGAAGGCTAACAAATGACTTGTCATTGGGAACCATCGAAAGACCATGACGATTGCAACTCAACAACTTAAATAAGCTTTGGTGTACGTGTATGAAGACGCCGTGTTTCGGGATGCTTCCGAGAGGCAACGAAAATTCATATTTTAGCCCACCATCATATTGAGGGCCCCCACAGCTCAAAATGACCTCTGCGCATGCCCCATGAACCCAGAGACTTGGGTGTGATAGATTGAGGGTAAATGGTTTTGGGACGACGGTTTGGCTATTTTTCTTCATGACATATTGAGGGGTGGTGAACAGCTACCTCCCGCCTTCCTTCCAGTGGATTCCTTACTGCTTGGGAACACTTGACAGCTTCTTGGACTATTGGGATTTTTTCTTGGATTTACTTCTTGAACTGTTGGGAATTTATTTTGATTACTCACACAGGATGATTGATTAGCCACGGACTTCATGGACTTGCTTTGACATTTGGCTTGAACCTCTTGAGGAGTTTTCTTCCAGGATTTCTTGGGTACCCACCCTGAGAACTTGCAAGGCAACTGTTCACCTCTGTGGACTAGGAAAAACCCTCTAGCACTTTATCTGGGGCTTCTGGTTGCGCACCCCAGGGTTTCCATGTGACTACGCACCAAACCAACTTGTGTTGGGTCAGGCAGCCCTCCATGATCTTTTCCTATAGTCTTCCCTGGAGTGCGAGTCTTTGTGAACACGAGGCATGCCGGGAAACATGAAGTGCGCGGGGTCTCAATACTTAGAACTGCACAAGTAATCATCTCCGCTACCTCCGGAAGCATACACCTGGCGCGTGTCGTGCATTGTGGGTGTAGGAGCTACTCCACCTGCAACCTGACACATTGTGCCACCCTCCAACAAGTCCTAGGGTAGCCAAAACTTCAATCAACAACATGGTGTCATAGGGGAAAGCCATTTTTTTGTTGGACTTGGTCCATAAAAATTTGGAAAAACTAGATATATCCACGAAATGCAAGGGAGAATGCATCATGGATCCGATAGCCCACAGAAAAAGTTTCCCCAATGAAAATCCAAAAGGCAACAAAAGAGGCAAAATTTTAAGAATTTTTTTTTGATGAAGCTTCCGTTGATTGGGGGAATAGGCCGGACTCCCTGGGAATCGATGAGCTGGTATGCTCCCCCGTCGTAGACTTGCTCGATGATGTATGGTCCTTCCCACTTTGGCTCGAACTTGCCCTTCGTCTTGTGCGTCACGACGATTTGCCGCCTGAGCACGAGGACCAACTCACCTTTTCGGAAGACGCGTTGCTTAACAAGATTGTCGTAGGCTCTCATCATATTCTGGCGGTAAAGCTCCAAGTTCTCTAGGGCATGAAGTCGCCCCTCTTCAAGGGTGTCGAGCTCCTGGAACCGCAGATGTACCTGTTCATCTTGGGTGATCTCATCTTGGGTACCCACCCGTAAAGAGGGTAGCAGGACCTCCAATGGAAGGACCGCTTCACACCCGTAAACAAGAGAAAATGAAGTCGCCTGTGTTGGGGTACGAACCGTAATGCGGTATGCCCACAAGGACTTGAAGAGGCGGTCATGCTAGTCTATGATGTTCCTTATCACCGTCTTCTTGAATATATTGTGGAGCGTCTTGTTGAAGGCCTCTAATGTGCCGTTGGCTTGGTGTAGATGGTGGGGATGTGGTGATGAAGTGAAGGGGAGAGCGGTATGCCCATCGCTCTGGCTATGCTTAGCCATTTCCCTCTGCCTTTTCATTGTCCGATGATGAAGTGGGCGGCCTTCGCCTCGTCGGTGCCCGGCCTGGTGGTGTCTGCCTTGTTGGTGTCGGACTGGATGACTTGCCTTCGCCTCGTTGGTGCCTAGCAAGATATGGATTGCTTCATCGGGAAAAGACATGTCGATGGAGTAGAGCTTCGCCTCGTCGGAGCTTGGACGATGTCGGGGAAGTGTGTTGATGTAGAAGTTGGAGTAGACTTGAGTGTCGCCGCATGACAGCGATGCTTAAAGATGATGACAATACTAGCTCGTCGGTGTAGACCTTGGGGCATCGCAGTTACGGGGACGACCTCCGCTTGGTGTAGACGGTTGGTGTAGAAGAATGGCAGCGTGCCGTTGCAGTCTGTGTCCTCGCCAGGTAATAAGTCAAAGCAGATGGCGATGTCATGTGGATATCCGTCGGCATCGATGTAGACGACACCCTCGCCAGATGAAGAGTTGATGAAGATTGCGATGCCATGTCGATGTAGTTGGATGGCAGTGTGTCGATGTAGTCGGCGTCCCCGCCGGGTGAAGTCGATGAAGATGGTGACGACATGTTGATGTAGCAGCCTTCCTCGTTTGGCCGGATGTTGATGATGACGACTCCAACACGGTCACGGGTGGTGTAGAAGGCGCCAGGCCGCACGCTGGCAGCCCCTCCGATGTCATCGGTGGCGTGGAGTTAGCGCCGAGCTACTCGCCAGCAGCCTTGCCACTGTCGTTGTGGAAACATGCATGGAAGAAGACACCGCCGACGAGCTCTCCGGTAGGCGTCCGTCGATGTTGTGGTACGTCCATGGGGTGCAGCCGCCGGCGCGTCGTCCATGGCTACCTTGGGTACAAGTGCGTCAAGTGCTGGTGCCTCTTCTGCCGCTTCCCTTTGGCGCAGCTTATATTGGCGGCGTGGTGCCGCTGCCTCCGACTGAGTGTGTGCGTCGTCCACCGGGGCGCGTTGTGTGTCATCGCTCGGTGAAGTGAGACATGAAAAGAGAGATAGACAGACATTAAATATGTAGGTGCCCCATTGAAGAAGACGGACGCCATGATTTTGTTCTTCTCAGTGTAGAGGTGGATAGTGGTGGAGCCTTGGACACTGGCTTCCTCCTTCCGGTGTGTGTGCAGGTGTTTCACTTGATGATGGGTGCCTTCGCGGCTTCTGTACATCGTATGCATTGGTGTAGGATGTTGGTGTAGATGGGAGAAGGCACAAGCTACTTCTGGATGTGAGTGTTGGCGAAGATAGAAGAAAGCATCGCTGGGTCATTTTCTGGTATGAGTACGTCGTCGCCGCGGTACGTGTAGGTAGCCGCGACCGCCGGTGCTTTATTTGCAGCCGTGCGTTTCGGCTACTCCTGTACTCACGACAGGGTGCTCTTCCACACGGTGCTCACGGCCTACGAGTTGTGTGTGTCGATGTGGTGTACATGGAAGAAGGAACCACCGGCCTCTTCTCCAACATGCGTTAGGCGTCGGCGTCCATGGCTCCGTGGCAACTATTGCGTCATCCGTGGCCTCCATTGGCGCATGTAATCGATGTAATGTGTGGGAACCCGTGGCAGGAGGCACCGCCGGCCTGTTCCGTGGAGCACGCTAGGCGTCGGCGTCCATGGCTCTGTAGCCGCCGTTACATCATCCGCGGCTTCCGTGCTGACTTCGAGTATGCCCGGTGCAGGACCCTCCGTGGTGTGACATCCACTGGTGCGCGTGTCGCTGTCTCCGGGTGTGTGTGCATCCTCCATCGGAGCATACCCTATGTTGATGTAGCGTGTGGCAGCCTATATGAAAGAAGGCTTTGCCGGCCTCGCCAGCGGACGTCCGCCATCATTGGACGCCGGCGTGTCATCCGTGACCATCCTGGCTATGCGTCCACCCAGCGTGTGGTCCTCCTCGGCGCGGTGCCCACGGACTCCGTCCGTGCGCCTACAGTCGCCGCCTCTTCATTTCTTTTGCGTGTGGGGCATACTATGTGTTGCGGCTCCCCTCTATCCATCTCCTTGGCTCCAGTATCGGCGTATAGAGGGCTGACCGGGGTACTCTCCTGCCAACATGAGTAGCATATGTGTGTGGCCGCTGGAATTTCTTCACGAGCTTGTGTACGCATGCATGGCCACACATGGACCCGTGCTTCACCCATGTTCATCGGTAGGCCACCTGCAAGATAGAAAACAGCACGACCATACCTTAACGTGCATGGCATGTTTTCTGCACGGCGTGTCCGCGGAATCCAGCATGCAAGATGTGTGGGCGAGGGCACCGGTGCCAGCGTGACGTGGCAGGCGAACGCGTCCACAGTCTCACGTGTCTCCTTTGGCCTGCTCCCTCCCAGCGCACGCGCAACCAAGGTCAAGGCGTGCCGTCTCTGATGAGCGCGATCTACATGATGCCGCCTCCGTGGGAGCGCCATCGTACATGTCATATGGGTTGATGTAGCATGTTCGGGTAGATTGGAGGAGGCAACATTGGCTGGCTTTCCGGCGTGCGTCCGGCATCGCTGCCGCGACCGCCGGCGCGTCATCCGCGTCCGCCTTGGGTACGGGTGTACCCTGAACATTATCCTCCTTGGTGCGATGCCTACGTCAGTGTTGCTCCCTCTTCTAGTGTTGTCCGAGGTTGCCATCATTGGTGCATCTTCAAGCTCGGACGTAGTTCGCACCCCCATCGGCGTGTCACCGCTACGAGCTAGCCTCTGTCTGGTGCGCCCTCCTCGCCGCTGCCACCACGGGCATCGGGCAAGGTCTCCTCCTCGCTGGGTCGCCTCCCTTCAGCGAGTCTCCGCCAGATGCAAGCCGATCCCATCTAGACAAACTTCCTCTGGATGCATGCCCTTCTACAAGAAAGAAGATAAAGCAGAGGAAAAAATGCATTGTTATGCCTCTTGCAGCATGGTGGTGCCACCGTCAGCGTGTTAGCCGAGCCAGGCATAGTACCACCTTCTTGTGGGCCGTGTGACACCACCACCGTGGGTGCCCGTCCCTGGGTGCGCAGCTTCTCCATATCCCGCACAGACGCTGCCGGCACAGGTTGTCTCCCCATTGCACGACTGTCGGGGATGGGGCTAGGGAACTTGTGCTGCCGTGCGAGTATGCCACCACCTTAGGCTTGCCCTCCATGATGCCATCATAGTGGCATCTCCTTGGTGCACGCGTCGCAAGCCTCTTAATTATTGGCGACGACCTTTCCTTTTAGCGAGGAACTTAGGGCATAGGGTGTGCCCCCTGCTTGATAGAACCGCCTTCATGTATAGACGTCATCTTCCTGCCCTTGCAGCAACGAATGCCCCTAGACAATAGCAGCATCTCATGGACACGAACTTGGCCTCCAATTCCTGACGATGATGAGACAAATTAAAATTGCACCCAAGGATTGACGCCATCACATATTGTTGGAGAAGACTTGAAGACGAATTCGACACCAATTTGTTTGACATGAGAAAATCTATTATGCCGCTCCATGAGATGGGAAGAGGGGGAGTTTGATTTCTCTCATGCGCCGGGAAAAGAAAATGCGGGCGTGCCAGTGTACCGTAGTACACAAAGAAAAGGGGTACGGGAAACAAGTATTTCATTAACATCATTGGATAAACAAAATTACAAGATCCCATAAAAAAAATATGCGTTCTGTGGCCTACTAGCGCGGCCAGCCTGACTATGGCGATGTGCGGTCTCCTGGTTCCCGGGGCCTCGGAAGGCTCCCGGTTAATTACTCCCATGGGTTGGTCTGCGAGATACCTTCGATTAAGCCGTGTGGTCGTCTTCGTCGTCTTTGCTTCGCGTTCTCCATGCATGATGATGATCATGTGTGTGGATGTGGGCAGCGGCAAAGCCCGTGTCCTCGTCAGTACACGTGCCACTCAAAACATGACTTTGTGCTATCCTTGTTCGCCCTCGCCGTCGAGCCTCGTCGGTCTTGACGGCATTGATGTAGTCGGTGTTGGAGTGGCATGGAAACTGCTCAACTCAGACTTCTTGACAATGTGGTGGCTTCGTCGGGGTACGCAAGGGGTCTGTCGGCGTTCTGGGAAGGTTGGTACCCAGACTTGCCTGCCTGCGGCCCACGGCATGGCTCCATCGATGGCCTGGTACGGCCCAGCTTCAACAACAACAACTCAAGACCCTCGCAAGGCGGACGACACCAAGACCTCCACGAGGAGCGGCCTCCTCAGGCTGGCTCCCGAGGAGCGGAGATCTCTATGCAAGCCTCACCTCGTGAGGTCCGGATGACGTGAGTCATGACGACCAATGCCAGGCGGGCGCCAGCGGGCACAGTGTACCAGTTTCCTCTTCGGTGCTAAAGAGGCAAGCGCAGGCGCGGAGTCCCGAGGAATCAGCCAAAGGTTTCCATTCCCGTGCAACAAGACCAAGACTGCCAGGACGACAGTACGGAGGTCATCACCGAGCCCACCACGGCGTCACGACCAGAGGCTTTCGCAGGCGAAGACTACTTTTGTCAGGATAGCATGTATTAGCTGTCTCCCTTCGAATTTGGCCGTTGTGGGATCCCTTCCCGCCTTTCATTTGGGAAGAGGACCAAGGCCACTATAAATAGGACTTAGCCACCACCAGAGAGGGGGAGTTCACATCGGACCCCCACTCCACCAGCTCACTAGAGCACAAGAACACCTCTCCTCCTGAGGCTGTTCGCCACTATACTAGTTCATCCTCAGCCCCTCGAGGCCAATCCACAACAAAGCAGGAGTAGGGTTTTACACCGCAAGGTGGCCCAAACCTGGGTAAACTGCTGTGTCTCTTTTCATTACAGTTCGTCGAGCTAGGATGTGAGATTAGCGAGTAGGCAGACTGGGGAGGACGAGTTCTTCTCACGCACCCC
This sequence comes from Thinopyrum elongatum, assembly GCA_011799875.1. Taxonomy (NCBI): domain Eukaryota; kingdom Viridiplantae; phylum Streptophyta; class Magnoliopsida; order Poales; family Poaceae; genus Thinopyrum; species Thinopyrum elongatum. Next base: position 181,404,604 of record CM022300.1, read on the forward strand.
AAAGTTCAAACCTCTCAAGGGTTTGCGGAACCCGAAATCTGACATTTGGCGCGCTAGGTAGGGGTGCGTCGGAGCCTCTCTTCAGCTGGTCGATCCATCGCCGCTCCACCGCTTCCATGGCTGACGCTCGTCGAGCACGTGCTGAGCGCCGGGCCGCCCTCGCCGCTCGCGTCACTCAGACAGCGCCTGCGGGTGATGGTTGCCCTCGCCGTCCCCCGTCTCCAGTGGCGAACACCGCCATCGGCCCCGCGGGGCATGAGCAGCAAGCTTTGTCGCTGCACCCTTCTGTGCGGCGGGATCGACGCACCGCCACCCCGTCGCTGACTCCGGCTGGTTCGTCATCTCATGCTCGTCGCGGGCCGGCGAACGCGCAGGCTGTGTTGCTCATGGCGTGCGAGCTCTTGCGCTACCGCCTAGTCGATGACCTCTATGAAGACTGGCCGGACCGCATCACCGAGCTTGTCAGCGCCGCCGGGGACTCTCCTGCACCGTCTAGCTCGCTGCCTCACCCGCCGCCTGCTGCGGGTGACGTGGCCCATGGAGCACCTCCTCCACCTCCCCATCAAGACGTCGCCCTCGAGCCAAGGCGCGAGGCCCCGCGGCGCGACCCGCCACGCAGGGCGCCGGCGCGTGAAGATGAAAGCTGCCAGGTGGTGCAGCGGCCGCAAGAAGATGCTCGTGCACTCCCAGCACCGCCACGTCAAGACCGCGCGCCCCCTGCAGTGGTGGCGCGAGCGCCAAGACCAGGCTCCACCTCCACGACAGGCTCCCGTGACCACAGCGGGTTGCCGCGCATTCACTCCGGAGCTCCGCAGCGTCGTCTGGCCGGGGAAGTTCAAGCCCGACCTGCCTCCGCGCTACGACGGCACCCCCGACCCTGCCGAGTTCCTGCAGCTCTATGAGCTGAGCATCGAGGTAGCCAACGGCGACGAGAAGGTTATGGCGAACTGGTTTCCCATGGCCCTCAAGGATGGTGCGCGCTCGTGGCTCTTGAACCTGCCCGCGGGATCGATCTCCTCCTAGGACGAAATGCGAGAGCATTTCGTCGCCAACTTCCAGGGCACTCGTGATCGTCCACGGCTGTGGGTGACCTGCGGCGCATCAAGCAGCAGCCAGGAGAGACCTTGCAGAAGTACATCCAGCGCTTCAACAACGTCCGCCTCAAGATCCCCAAGGTGTCGGACGAGTCCATCATCTCGGCGTTCACTGATGGCGTCCGCGACATCAAGATGAACGAGGAGCTCGCCATACATGAGGACCTATGCACGGCTCTGGAGATGTTCAACATGGCAACCAAGTGTGCGAGAGCCGAGGAAGGTCGCCTCTCTCTCCTGGAGCTCCCAGGGGCTGACCCAGAAGACAAGAAGGCCAAAGCCAAGGATGTGAAGCACAAGGGACTGGCCGTGCTCGCGGCCGAGCCAGAGATGAAGCGCGGCTGCGACCACCCAGAGTCATCCAAGGGTAGCCGCCCGTTCTGCTCCTTCCACAACATGCACAGCCACAACACCAACGACTGCCAGGAGCTCAGGGCCATCCGTGATGGGCGCCTCGGTCGTCGCCCCGAGCGCAGCGACCGAGGCTACGGCCGTGGAGGAGGCCGAGGTGGAGGACGCTGGGACGGCTGCGACCGCCACCAAGAATGGCGCGATCAGCCTCTTGAGGACCGCTGGCAGGGCTAGCCTCACGAGGGCCCCTGGAGGGACCAGCCTCGTGAGGACCGTCCTCAGGGCAACGCTGGCCTTCCTCCGCTACCACCACCAACAAGAAGGAATAACGACCACCACCAGGATGAGGGGGCTGGGGGCTTCCAGGAGCCTCGTGCCATCGCCTGCATCCTGGGCGGCGCTCAGGCCCCTGCCTCTCATCGCATCTTCAAGCAGTTTGCCCGTGAGGTGAACGCGGCCCTCCCCAAGCTCGAGGCAACGCATCCGCTCAGGTGGTCCAAGTGCACCATCACCTTCAGCTCAAGTGCGCGGCAACTGCCGGCGCTCTCCCGATGCTCTGCTCGCCTACCATCAGCAACGTGCTCGTCACCAAGACTCTCATCGATGGCGGTGCGGGGCTCAACGTTCTCTCCATCGAGACATTCGACCGACTCCAGGTGCCCTACGACCAGCTGCAGCCTACCAAGCCTTTCTCAGGAGTGACCGACGGCTCCACCACCCCGATAGGGCAGATCTGCCTCCCTGTCACCTTCGGCAACTGTGACAACTACCGCACCGAGCTCATCGACTTCGACGTCGCCCACATTCGCCTTCCATACAACGCCATCCTTGGGTATCCGGCCCTGGCCAAGTTCATGGCAGTGACTCATCATGGTTACAATGTCCTCAAGATGCCAGGGAGCTGCAACATCATCACGGTCGCCTGCGAGGAGAAGGATGCGGTGTGCTCTCTCGAGCGCGCCTACCAGGCTGCGGCGGTCGAGAACCCAGACGATGAAGGCGCCGTCTACCCTCCTGAGGCTGTCCCCAAGAAGAAGAAGCAGCTGCTCCGCCAAGGACCTCAGGAGAGCGGGGTGTCCAGCGGCACGACCTCAGGCCCTACGCCCACTGACGGGGCGCCTCCCTCTCTCGCATAGGAAGGCGTGCCCAGCGCCCCTCTCGGGCTGGGCTCGGGTGCTCTCCTCTGGAGGGCCTCTGACCTGGCCAACGTCACGAGGGAGGCGCTCGGGCACCATGTGGAGGCGTGCTTCAGCGCGCGCTTCCGCCAGGAGGGTACAAGGCGCGAGGTACCAGGTGCTCAGGAGTTCATCACCAAGGCGATCGAGGAGCTTCGGGAGGCAGGAGCTATGCGAGGCGACCATCGTCCACCACCCGGTGCGGCTCCTTGTCCCGGCGAGGATAGCGAGCTGCGCATCTGCGTCAACATCCCAGGGCTCAACAGGGCCGCATCTCAGGAGCGCTTCTGGCCGTCCTGTGCTAGCCGGTGCGAGGGTCCCCCTCACAGCTATGTTCGCATGCCTTTGGGCTTGTCGAGCGTAGCTGCTGGATTCCAGCGCCACATGCGGGGCATCCTGGCGGCTCATGAGGCCAGAAGCCAGGCGATCCTATCAAAGGAGGAGATGGATCCTCGCAAGCCCCCCGGGCCCCCAGAGCCTCCCGAGGTTCAGGGCCTGGGTGGCTCATGAGGAGCGACTTCTGCAGCACGTGTCTTCAGCTACTCCAACATCTCTTCAGCAACGGTGCCAGGTGACATTTTCTGTTTTGTTCAGTTGGGGGCGGCCCTCGGGCTGCATTATCCCCAAGCCGCATGGGTCCGTCCCTGCGGCATGTATCGTTTTGCATCTATCAGAACTAGCTCTACCTTACCTATGGGTTGATTTATGTTATCACCCGCTTGCCTCGTGTTCTATCGCCTCCGCGGCCTCCCGCATTGCTAACCAGCCTCTTGCTCATTCCGCAACGGGGGCTACACATGCTGGCATAGCGCTTGTGCTCGGGTCTGTCCCTGCAACGCTGACAAATCTGAGTGATCGAGCTCTGGCTCGCGGCCTGCCCCACGCACGTCACCTCACCAGATCCTCAGTGCCTTTATCTTCTTGCGGAAAGATCAGCGGTAGGACAGCAAGCACGATTATGAGCTATACTCTTCTCTCGGACTAACCCGCAGGAATCCATGGAGTTTAGCCACGGGTGGCCCCGCTAAGACAAGGATCACACCGCTGGGCCGAAGAAAGGTGACATCATGGAGGGGCGTGGTTGATGCCACGTCTCAGCTAGACACTGTATTTGGTGGTCTGCTAAGACAAGGATCATACCGCCCGTACAACGAGAAGACTTCTATGCAACGAAGGTTGGACCTTATCTCCGTTGGATGCCGTATTCGGTGGTCCATCAAGACAAGGGCAAAACATCGTGGTGCCAAAGAAAGGTGGCGTCTTGAAGGGGCGTGGTTGATGCCTCGTCTCAGCAAGACACCGTATTCAGTGGTCTGCTAAGACAAGGAGCACGCCGCTTGTATGCTGAGACATGTACACCATGAAGAGTGCACCTCGTCTCGGTTGGACGCCGTATTTGGTGGCCCACTGCTACTTCTTGAGCTTGCGTTGGTTTTTCCCTTGAAGATGAAAGGGTGATGCAACACATTAGATGTAAGTATTTCCCTCAGTTAAAAACCGATGTATCAATCCAGTAGGAGAAGAATGCACAAATCACCAACACCTGCACAAACAATCAAACACTTCCACCAAACGCGATAAAGGGGTTGTCAATCCCTTCACGGTCAATTGCAAAAGTGAGATCTGATAGAGATAGATAAACAAAAGATAAAATATTTTTGGGTTTTTTGGTATATAGATCTGAAAATAAAAGATTGCAAAATAGTAGATCAGAAACTATTATGATGGAAAATAGTAGATCGGAAAGTAATATGATGGAAAATAGACCCCGGGGCCATAGGTTTCACTAGGGGCTTCTCTCATGCAGGCAAATAATATGGTGGGTGAACAAATTACTGTCAAGCAATTGATAGAAAAGCGCAAAATTATGACGATATCCAAGACAATGATTATGCATATAGGCATCACGTCCGTGTCAAGTAGACCGACTCCTTCCTGCATCTACTACTATTACTCCACACATCGACTGCTATCCAGCATGCATCTAGAGTATTAAGTTCATGAAGACAGAGTAACGCCTTAAGTAAGATGACATGATGTAGAGGAATTAACTCAAGCAATATGATGAAAACCCCATCTTTTTATCCTCGATGGCAACAATACAATACGTGCCTCGCTACCCCTACTGTCACTGGGTGAGGACACCGCAAGATTGAACCCAAAGCTAAGCACCTCTCCCATTGCAAGAAAAACCAATCTAGTTGGCCAAACCAAACCGATAATTCGAAGAGAAATACAAAGATATTAAATCATGCATAAAAGAATTCAGAGAAGATTCAAATAATATTCATAGATAAGCTGATCATAAATCCACAATTCATCGGATCTCGACAAACACACCGCAAAAAAAGATTACATCGGATAGATCTCCAAGAACATCAAGGAGAACATTGTATTGAGAATAAAAAAGAGAGAAGAAGCCATCTAGCTACTAGCTATGGACCCATAGGTCTGAGGTAAACTACTCACGCATCATCGGAAGGGCAATGGAGTTGATGTAGAAGCCCTCCGTGATCGATTCCCCCTCCGGCGGGATGCCGGAAAAGGCCCCAAGATGGAATCTCACGGGAACAGAAGGTTGCGGCGGTGGAAAAGTGTTTTCGTGGATTGTTTGGTGGTTCTGGAATATATGTGAATATATAGGAGGAGGAGCTAGGTCAGGGGAGACCCAAGGGGCCCACAAGGCAGGGGGCGCGCCCTCCACCCATGTCGCCGCCTCGCGGCTCATCTGACTTGGACTCCAAGTCCCCTGGGTGTTTTCTGGTCGAAGAAAAATCATCGTGAAGTTTTATTCCGTTCGGACTCCGTTTGGTATTCCTTTTCTGCCAAGCTCAAAAACAAGGAAAAAACAGAAACTGGTACTGGGCTCTAGGTTAATAGGTTAGTCCCAAAAATAATATAAAATAGCATTTTAATGCATATAAAACATCCAAAACAGATAATATAATAGTATGGAACAATAAAAAATTATAGATACGTTGGAGACGTATCATCCACCAAGACAAGGGCAGAACATCGCAGTGCCGAAGAAAGGTGGCGTGGTTGATGTCTCATCTCAGCTAGACACCGTATTCGGTGCTAAGACAAGGATCACGCCGCTAGTACGACGACAAGACCTGTATGCAACGAAGGATGCACCTCATCTCGGTTGGATGCCGTATTCGGTGGTCCACCAAGACAAGGGCAAAATATCATGGTGCCGAAGAAAGGTGGCGTCTTGGAGGGGCGTGGTTGATGTCTCGTCTCAGCTAGACACCGTATTCGGTGGTCCGCTAAGACAAGAGCACGCTGCATGTACGCCGAGACCTGTACGCCATGAAGAATGCACCTCGTCTCGGTTGGACGCCGTATTCGGTGATCCGCCAAGACAAGGGAAATACATCGCCTCACGGGGTCGTGCTAAGATGTTGGTGAAGTCACGTCACCTTCCCACCATTGCACCTCGTCTTTATGGGCTCCAGGTTGCGAACAGCACCATGCGGCACCGTCTTCTACTCTAGGTCATGGACAACATTGTGTAGCGCCATCTTCTTCTCCGTGTTGCGGGCATCACTGGGTGTGTGTCATGGTCTTCGTGGCTCCAGGTCACGGGCTCCGTCTTGACGAGATAGACATCGGTGGAGTCGTCCCGTGAGCTCCACACCTCCGCCCTGCGCAACAAGGGCTTGATGATGTTGACGTTGGCGGCGTCCCTCTTGCGAGCTCCGCGCCATGATCCTCCGTGGTACCGGGTTGATGATGTTGGCGATGGGCGTCGTCTTAGCGAGCTCCGCACCGCCTTCCACCACGGCATGGTGGCAGCATCCTCGCGAGCTCCATGTCTTAATCCTCCATGGCGCCGGCTTAATGAAGAAGACGACGAGCGTCATCCTAGCAAGCTCCGTCCATCCACCACGGCACGCCGGCGGCATCCTCGCAAGCTCTGCTTCTCCGTCCTCCATGGCACGAGATGTATGATGTTGACATTGGCATCGTCTAGGCAACTCCGTGGAGCCCTCCATCATGGCATGGCGGCAGCATCCTTGCGAGCCTCCATGCCTTTGTCCTCCATGGCGCCAGCTTGATGAAGAAGACGACCGGTGTCGTCCTAGCGAGTTCCGTCCATCCACCAAGTCATGGCGGCGGCATCCCCGTGAGTTCCACACCTCTGGGCTCAACCTTGACGAAGTAGACGTTGGCGGAGTCCCCAACGTGCGCCGCACCTCCGTCCTCTGGTTCCAGCATGAGGCGGCATGCATCCTCCTTACGAGTTCCACGGCACGATCCTCCGCGGCACCGGGTTGATGATATTGGTGATGGGCCTAGTGGTGTCAATGTAGTCTCCTGGTCCGGCGGTCTCGTCCACCGTCTCCATTGCATCTGGTCTGAGAAGAGTGCCGCTTCGTCTGTGCTCATCTCCGCCAGGCACATCATTCAGGTCCTGCAAGATATGTGATAATACATAGAAGAAAAAGAAGATTATTGCATCGTGGCCGCCGGCACGTACGCGTATCATGGCATGTGAGCTGCCTCCTCTATGGATGGCGCTGGCGTCTTCCTGGATGCAAGCGCCGCTGACACGGGCGCGTCCTCCGATCTCCAAGACGCTGCCGCAAGGGGCGCGTATCATCCTCGACGCTGCCGTCGTGGGCGCGTCTTTTTCTGCGTGGTTTCTCTTCTCTGGTGCGCGCCTCGTCTCCTCCGGCTACCTCTTCGGTCTTGCAGCTGCGTGGGTTCTCTCCCGCAAGATGTGTTCTACCTCGCCGCGAGATGATAGTGATACATGCATACAACATGAACTCTGCACGTCCTTTGGCCATCCTGCAATAACATATAGAGAAAGAACAAGATTATTACACCGCCGGAATTCCTCCCGCGGGCACGTTCAAGTGCTCGTCGATGCTCTGCTTCTATGTGAGGATGCCGTCGCTGCATCCCCTTGGCATACGCGCCGCCGCATGGGCGCACTCTCCGATCTCCTCGACATTGCGGCCAGGGGCGCATCTCCTCTTCTTCTCTGTGCGTGCGGGAGCCTGCAGATGTGTGCTTGTTGCTGGCTCTCATGGATGTGTTCTCGCCTGGGTCCCATTGAGCCCCTCGGGCCTTGCTTTATATAGTCACCACCAGGCCAAGAAAATATCTTCATGTTGCCTTATTTACTCTCTCTCTGATAGTTATTTCCTTTCATTGATCTTCTTGCCATACAAGCCAGCTCCAAGCTAAGGAAAACACGCTCCTGCCTTGTCGCGATGACCCTTCGTGTCGGTTGCCCTGTTTCCAAAATTCAATGGCCAAACACGTACGCGTGGGCCGCTGCTTCCATGCACCTAGCCTCGTACATATTTTAGGTTTAGGTTGCAGCTGACCCGAGCACATCATGTATCCTTTGCATATAAATTGCCCCGCATCAAAACTCATTAAAAATATTATTATTTTATGCAGCAGTGCACAAAAACACGTCGAACACTTCAGATCAACAGTTAAAGTAATTTCCAATAGTCGAAGGGATATTTTGTGTCTGTTGGATATAAAGATCCTTTGGGTAAGGAGTATAAGCTGCTTATATGCTTGTTTGTTGAGAAAGTGTTGCATACTTCTGCGATTTGACGCGACACATCAAAGTAGTACTAGTGCTAGTAGTACTCACCCGACTGCGCACCAGGCAGACCAAGCTCATGTCGTGTGTGGCCCGCACATTAACCAAAACCTTGCGCCTCTAGCTAAGCCTCCGCGTTTTAAACTTCTCAATCTTAAGGCCAAGGAGCAACGTGAACCTTTCATGGAGCCAATCGGATGGTTGAGAACACTACAATTTGTAGCTACAGATGCGTGTGTGAGATAGGATGAGTGCGTGCGTGCACCTCTTCTCTTCGTGTACAACATACTAAACATAGAGTACAAGTGTATGTGGGTGGCATCGACCTGGAGAGCTAGAGATGGTGTGTGTGTGTGTGAGAAGTACCGAGAGACTAGGTGTGTGCGTGGGAAAGAGGGAGAGAGATGATATGTGTCGATGTATTCTGTGTGAAAAACAGACTAGTTAATAGCTCACCATGAGGCTATTCCTGGTGAACACCCCAATAACTGTAAGATCTGTATCTAACGGTGCCAGTTATTGGACGTAAACTGGTGTTGAAAAAGAAGTGCCATGACATATTACAAAACTTCCACACCACGCCCCTCCCATACCCATGAAACTGCCACACGAGCGTTCGCAGCTGCCATGGTCTGCTCCTATGTGCGATCTTCATTTTTTAGAGGGATCTACAATAAAAGGCTGTGCTTTCGGTGCGTGGTAGGCGGGGGAGCTTGGCCTATCGGTTTGCTACTGCTCACATGCGGTCGAACATAAGTGACGTACAAAGCCGATGCACGTTGCTTCGATGAGCGGCGGGCCGGACATACCGTGTGTTGGGGCGACGCCAGCGTGATGGGCTGTAAGTTTACCCCCTAACTTAATTTGTAAAGGGTAACACTTGCTTTGCCTCCTTAACGAGATCGATCGCTAGAAATCCTCATTACATACGTTTCTCGGAAGCGTACATGGGCCCGCGTTCTCAGAGGCCATTGTGGTGGAGCCAGACGCTCGCAACCTCTCAGAGCAAAACATGAGTAGCCCGCTCCTGGCTATTTCTATAATCAATTTAGAAATTCTCAATCTCACGTGTGACGTGATAATAGCTGTTCATTGATGTTGATCCAACTGTCTAAGTGCCTCGGAATGGCTTGGATTCGCATCTACAGTACCCTCATTGTACCCAGCATTGTCTATGTTCTTCTGGAAGCACAGCACGTCAGTGTGATCAGTCCACGCAAGAAGCTGGCAAACAACACCTCCACATGTGCCACGTGGCTTCATTGAGCCCCCCCATCATTTTATTCAAAAATATATTGACTAAAAGAGAGACATCTCCCACGTACCGGAATTAATAAGCTACAGTTAGCAGGCAATAATGGTTAAACAATTATATTTGTGCTGAATTGGATGATAGAGAGAGGAGAGAGAATGGAAGCAGGCTGTAGATTTACAGCCGGCTACAACACGGACTCCAAGACACATTGTGAGAGTCTACAGTGGGCCATGCATTAATAAAGTAGTACCGCTTACCAACTAGCTATACTATACATGTTGGCTATTAGGTTGACTATATATGACATGGCAACTCCATATAGCCGGTTGTTGGGTATACTATTAAGCATGCTCAAAGTACTAGTGCCACATCATCTAACAAGTCTTTCAACATGCGTCAAATTATCACGAGGGCTAACTCTCCTTAGAGAAATGTGCTCCACCATGTACCAACGTGTGTGTGAGGGAGGTAGTGCGTGCACCTCTTCTCTTCATACATGTCCTCCACGGCTCCACCTAGTGGGTGTGTTAGAGAGAGAGAGGGAGATGGTGTGTCCGACATACCTCTATACATATGTTTCTGACAAAGAGAGGCCTGAATACATAGTATATGTATGTGGAGGGGGCGATATACGAGAAGAGAGGGGGAGGGATCGTTTACGCAACATATCGATAGACACGGATAGAGGGAAGAACTTTACGATAGTACAACCGCTAGGAAAGAGTGTCGGGGTACACAAACAGGGGTGTATGTTTCCCCTGACTTGTGCACGGACGGAAGGCCTCCTCCCCGACAACCAAGGCCAAGCCATAGAAACAGCTCTTAGTGAGATCAAAGAGCGGATCAAGAAGACCAAGAATAAGCACGATAGAAGAATATCACCTTGGGAAAGCCTCCCTTGCATGGCAGGAGAGCCTGGCCAGGTCGAGGCCGCAGCAGGGAAAGTCCAAGACTTCCCCGACAAGCTTGCCGGGTCCGCCAGGGGCGGGATCCCCGCCAAAACACCACCGCTCCACCGCACAGTGACGCAAGTCACTTATCAGTGCAGTGTCGAGCCTCCAAGTGATTAAGTGGCCTCTGCTAAGCACATGGCGGCCCATTGGAAGACAAGATTTGTCCAAGTGACAACCATCCAGAGGTGTGTCAAGATGATAAGCAAGAGATGATTAAGCGGCTCGGCAGGCTTGCCGGGCTTCTCCCTCAGCATTACACCTAGCAGTGCATTTAATGCACTTTGTCCTAACAGCCAGAGTTAGGTATGATAGAATCGTTGGCTATCTAATCAGTAGATAAAGACTGTTTTGCCATTGTGGTTACCCCTTAAGCTATAAAAGGAGGTCCAAGGCGACCTAGCAAAGGATTCGGACCCTCATACACTTGTACACGTGCAGCTGCTCTCCCCAAGGCACCCTTGCTGGGCTTGAGTGTTGCGTGCTCGTTGTGTTCTTCCACTCAATCCACCAAAGCAGCAGTAGGGTTTTACGCTACCCAGCGGCACAAACCTGGGTAAAAACCACCAGTGTCACCACCGTCATGTTGTTCCATGGCTTCTGCTCTTTGTGTAACATGATTGCCCCCTTGCCGAACCACAAGGGGCTCATGGCCCCATAGGTGATCGTGATCCACCATTACATCTTTGGCGTGCCAGGTAGGGGGGATCGCTTGTGCGAACCTGAAGTTGTGAACAGCGCGTCGAACTTCATCATCATCATCATCATCGTCATCTTCATCCACACTCTCTTCGTCCATGGTTTCGAAGAAGAACAACGTCGCTCCTTCGCCTTGTCCTACCCAGATTCCGTCGCTTGTTTTCGCCGCAGCCACGGTGGCGATGGGAATGGAAAGCGGTGGTGATGCAATGATTGCGGGCGGCTCAGGTGGCGTGGCCACCATGCCACCTGCGCCCGGAGAAAGGAGCGAAACGTGCGTCGACATCGCCCTCCTCGCGAGCTCCTGTCAAGCATATCCGATGCCGAAAAGTGTCATTTGGACAAGCAAGAAAAATGGTGCATGGTCGACCTCCTCCTCCCTTCTCACTTGTTAATGATCGAGCCATGCGGTGGTAGCGTCATCAGCGTCGATGAGCCCGCGTGGAACTCGGTCCAGTATTTATCCCGCCATGGGTAAATCCCGAGTGAAGCGCTGGTGTGAATCCGTTGGGTGACACCCCGGCAAGCGTGCTCTAGCAAAGTTGTTCGCGTCAGCATGACCTTCATGCCCACCGACGTGAGATCATTAATAGTATAAGGAAAAGGAGAGAGGAGCCGACCCTTCTTTTCTGCCATACATCGTTAGCTGCAGGCGTTCCATTAGCCCCTCCAGCTCTTGCCGGGGGTGGATGCATAACTAATAAACTGCCAAGTCTTTCCCTTGTGCGCCTTCTCGTTTGTTCTCTTTTTCAAAACAAGGATGGATACACAAACGGGAGGAATGATCGCAAGTGGGGAAGGAGGTGTTATATGTGACCTAATGCATGCCCGACAAGGGAGGGGAGCATGAACGAAAGATAAGTTAGCATGATCATTGATTTTTTTTCGAGACTTGCATCGTTTATCCTTCGGACAACCAGGATTTTCGTATGGCAAGCCTTTCGTATGATGGTACCTTACTGTATTTGCCTGCGCCCCTACTTTGTTTCGAGCCTGCTTAACAAAGTGGGCGGCTGCGTCAAAAACTGCTAAGGAAAAACCTGCCGGAGGCATTCCCTCGCCAGCTGAATGCTAAGGATCCATTCCTCACAGCAATGGCGGTAGCATGCTACTGGCGGGCAACCAAAGTACACAAAAGAAACTAACCATATGAACATCAATGGGTAAACAGAAGAGGGACAACGTCCATTGACATAATTAAACATCAGTTCAACGAGTACAAAACCAGAAATAGTACGGGACCTAAACACAGGACACATGATTGTTTTATTACAGAGCACCACGGCAATAAGAACGGCTCAAGGCTGGGCGTGCTGATCTCCGAGAACCCTTGGGACGGAGAGAACCTTGTCGGCAAGGGGATTGGCCTTCGCCTCGGCGGCAGAAATGTTGGTGCTCGGTGGCAGCCTCTTGAAGCCGTCGGAGAGGTTGTGGTCCGGATGGCGATAGGCAAGATTGCTCAAGACCATAAAAAGGGCGTCATGGGCAAGCTTCCGAGATTCAACAGCAGAGCATTCGGCCCTGTCTTCCTTGTACATCTTCAGCCCTTCAATCAAACCTTCAAAGAAAAGCGCCAGCTTGACACTTGGAACTTCATGGTCACTGACGGAGAAAGCCCAACTCTTCATCTCCATCTTCGAGATTTGAGCAGTGAGGTGCTCGGCGATGTCAACCAAGTTTTTGATCCACAGGTCGCGTTGCTCAACCTGGTTCTGCAGTTTACCTTCTGCGTCCCGTCGGAGAGTTCTTGCATTCTCTAAGTCCTTCATCAACAACTTCTCGCGGACGCTGGTAGACTCAATCTCACTTTCTAGGGTGCCAAGCCGTGCTTTCATATCAGTGATGGTGCCGTTGGCAGTGTCAAGGTTCTGACTCTTGGAGGAAAGCTGCGATTGCGTCTCCTTTAGGAGGGTCTCTGCTTTCTACGCGTCTTCTTTAAGAGCCACGATTTCCTTTGCGCTCCCGGCAAGATCCTCTGTCAGCTTGGCCACCTGTTGGTCAAGGTCAGTCTTGGTAGCAGATGCAGCGGCAAGCTCATCGGTGACCTTCTTCAACTGAGCAGAAGAGTCAAGTGTGAGCGTGTCAAGAGCCGCTTTATGCTTGTCCTCTAGGTCCTTGGTATGCTGCTGGACAAGGGCCACCAGCTCTTCATCTTTGCCGTGGAGGATGGCTTCAAGGTTCCCTGCCCGGGAAGAGATATCCTTTTCCTTGGCGTTCAGAAGCGCTTCGCGCTCCGCTAGGAGGGTCTCCCAGGAAGCAACATCCTCCTTGGCCATGGTTATCACCTCCTGTTGCCGCAGAAGGGATTGAGACTATTTGCTGTGCCACTCACGCAGTTCACTGCCTTTGTCCCTCAGTTTCTGATCCATGAGACCGGCAGAGTCGCGTTGCTCCTTGATCGTCTGCCACTTTAGGCTGTACCTGCTCTACTTCTATTTGATGCCAGTTGCCAAGGACTCCAAGAAGGACAGGTCCATGGCTGCGCCAACAGAATCATCAATCTCCTCGGTTCGCTGGGACAGCGGCGCTAAGATGCACCGGATCTCTTCGTCAAAATCCGCACCCACTGCAACAGATGAGCCGGGGGATGCAAGCCCAGGCTGGGAAAGGACCAGCGCCAGCTTGCTTGAGGATGGCTGTGGGACTGCGGCCGGTGTACCAAATGAGGGAAGGGGCCCCATAGTTTGCACAGGGGTTTTCTCCTCCACAACTGCATCTTGGCCAGATATGCTGCCGGGGGCTTTCTTTGTTCCTTCAGGAAATTCTTGTATGGTTCCGGTAGTCTAACCTTGGCCTTCCGCGGCAGCAATTCTGGTTGCCTCCTCGGCAGCATCCTTACTAATACTGGCCACTTCTTCCAGCAGCTCAGGTTCCTCAGCCAACGAAGCTGCAGACAAGATTAACAAGCAATAATAAAGAGATGCTACAAATCGCTAAGTCGGAGACCTAGAAGCAAAGTAATTCAAATAAGAAGAGACAAGGGCAAGCAGATTAACCGGTGGCGTTTTGCCGCGGAAGGGCATCGGTCTCCCCGGCAACATCGGTTGCCATGGTGCAGTCCATGACCCCTTCCTCGATGACCATGACCTCAACATGGGCCGACCCCTCGGTGGAGGCCCTTGCTGGTGATTTCTCTACTTGAACGACGGGTGGGGTGTGCCTCTCATGGTGGGCCCCACCCTAGTGGATCTCCTCTCCTCACTTGGCGGTGGATGGGGCATGTTCTTCCGCATCTCTCCTGGCGGGCGAAGCATGCTCCATACTTTCGCGCCGAGGGTTGGGCTGGAAGCTGGGCGCAGGATCCTCTGTGCGATCTTCCGCCAGGCCCGCGCTCGCTAAGGGCCCCGACGACACCACTTGCTTGGTTCGTTTGGCCCGGTGGATGAGGGGTTCTTCATCCCTGACAAGTCAACAAGTCAGATTGAGTCAAGCAAGCACCAAGTACATGGTCCCTCAACAAGAAAAGTCAGTATTCTCCTTACTCTGGGTCGATGAGCATGGAGCCCAGTGCGTATCCCGCAGGTGGCGGGGTCGCTCTCCCCCTCTTCAGGGTTGGGGGAGCAGAACTTCCCGGCAACTTTGAGCCCTTTTGTGGAGCTGGGGGCTCCGGCAGGATCGAGCTGGGCGAGGACGCCGGACTTGACTGGGGGCTGGGATCAACCCCCGTGACCGTTCGTCGCTTGGCGGGTGGAGTCTTGGCCTCGGAAAGGCGGGATGAATGGCGGCGTATTACATCCGACTTGTCGCTATTGGAGGCGATCCTCTTCACTGTCTTGGTGGCTAGCGCAGGAACATGGGCCACTGTTCCCCGGCTGGCCCGCCTGCGGCGACGCTGGTCCAGATCTGGCTCTGGAGCTTGCGGACCCATTGTGATCGATTTCTCCTCCGGCTACTCTGTTTCCTCAACCTCGCCTCCTCTTTGGGCCTCTACTGCTGCGGCCTGAAGAATTTTGGTCCCGGCAGGGCTAATCCCGGCAGCTTGCTCCGTGGCGTGCACCTCATCCTTTTCATCTAAGGAGCCTTCGCCTTCGGCCTCCACTTCTTCATCCTCCTCCTCCTCTTCTCCGGGCCTCACCTTCCCGGCAGCCCGGAGCGCTTTGTCCTCTTCAATCCGCCTCCTGACAAATTCTGCCTCTGCCTTAGAGGTGCGCTTGGACACGTTGCTTTCCACCCTAGAAGCTCTTTCTTCCAGGCCGGAGACCCACTCCATCTCTGCATCAAGTTCGGGCAACTTCCAATCACCTGCAACCCCATAAGCGTTGCTGTCAGGCATCCACTTCAGAATTTGGTCCCGGGCGGAGTTGATGTGCAGTGGGACGACCTTTGCCGACAAAGGGAATGGCCCAAGGCTACCGAACAGCTGTTCGCATAGCCAGCCGTGGCCATATACCGAAAATTTGTTGGCAAGGCCCGGGTACAGACGCATCCTGTCAGCGGCATCCCCATACTCCTAGGCGAATCTGTCCTTCTTCTGCAATGGCGCAATGCGGCGCTGGAGGAAGTCAGCCCCCACCTGCTCGATGGTTAGCTCGGCAGCCTTAAGGCGCACGATTCGATTCAGCGCAGGATGAAGCCTATCATTGGTGAGGCCTGGCTTGCCCCATTCGCTGCCGCATACGACGCATTCCATCCATGCCCTGCAGTACTCTAGGGTGTCTTCTTCCTGGATCCAGCACCAGTCCGCCCTCCATTCCTCCCATCTGCCGCGTTGCTGGACAGGAAGGTAATCCCAATTCTCCCTCTTGCCCTGGGGAATCCAACTTATGTTTCCAGAGCGGTGGGTCTTGTCCTCCACTCGCGGAACGAAGAAGTGCCCGAACAAATCCACATTGGGGGCAACTCCAACAAAGTTCTCGCACAGATGAGCAAAGATCACCATGCATGCCATTGCATTTCGCGTAAATCCCAAAAGGTGGAATCCATACACCACCATCATGGCTTCGAAGAAATCAGAAAAGGGGGAGGTGAGACCGCAGAGAAAGTACGCACAGAAAAAGCGGTACGAGTTCGGCGGAACCTCTTTCCCCTCTGGCAGGACCACAGACGCTCCATGCCCCTTCGGGACTGCCCTTCCCCTCATGTACGCATACCTCACTGTCAGGGCTTGGCTATCCAGGCTCGACGAAAAGAAGACCACGTCCTCTTGCCGCTTCCTATGCAGCTCCACCGCCCTCTTCTTCTTCCCTTCCGCTATAGCTTCCTTCGCGCTGGTCGCCCGCTTCCCCCTTGCGGCGGCGGCTTTCTCTCCCATCCTTTTGGGTCACCGGAGGAACGGAAGGTTTGGTGGAGCAATGGACGCGAATGTTGGCATGGGAGCAGTTGCTTGGCTTGAGGAAGAAGATGATGGAAGGAGAAAGAGATGCGAACAAGCAGCGCCCCTTCGCGTTGCCTTTTTATTAGGAACGAGCGCGGGGGCTGGCTCTTCGCTATCTTTTCCTCAGGAAGTTACCTTTTTACAAGCTCACTACCCATTAACTGCTACAGTCCCATGACCCCACGACCTGCGGTAATTACGCAGAGTGGATGTTAGATTGACTGTTCATCATGACAACCGCTGCATGTGCAGCACTTTTTCAGCGTGTCCATGCACTGTTTGGGGCCTAACCCAACGTGCCCGGCGACACATATGGCTCAGGCCCGGGAGCTTCTGTCGGGGTACACAAACAGGGGTGTATGTTTCCCCTGACTTGTGCATGGATGGAAGGCCTCCTCCCCGGCAACCAAAGCAAAGCCATAGAAGCAGCTCTTAGTGAGATGAAAGAGCGGATCAAGAAGACCAAGAATAAGCATGACAGAAGAATATCACCTTGGGAAAGCCTCCCTTGCCAGGTAGGAGTGCCTGGCCGGGTCGAGGCTGCCCCAGGGACAAGTCCAAAACTTCCCCGGCAAGCTTGCCGGGTCCGCCAGGGGCGGGATCCCTGCTAAAACACCACCACTCCACCGCATAGCGACGCAAGTTACTTATCAGTGCGGTGTCGATCCCCCAAGTGATTAAGTGGCCTCTGCTAAGCACGTGGCGGCCCATTGGAAGACAAGATTTGTCCAAGTGACACCCATACAGAGGCGTGTCAAGATGATAAGTAAGATATGATTAAGCGGCTCGGCAGGCTTGCCGGGCTTCACCCTCAGCATCACACCTTGCAGTGCATTTAATGCACTTTGTCCTAACTGCTAGAGTTAGGTATGATAGCACTGTTGGCTATCTAATCAGTAGATAAAGACTGTCTTGCCATTGTGGTTAACCCTTAAGCTATTAAAGGAGGTCCAAGGCGACCTAGCAAAGGATTCGGACCCTCATACACTTGTACGCGAGCAGCTGCTCTCCCCGAGGCACCCTTGCCGGGCTTGAGTGTTGTGTGCTTGTTGTGTTCTTCCACTCAATCCACCAAAGCAGTGTCGTGTTATAACACGGCCACCTATGGGGCCATCGGCCCCTTTGTGGTTTAGCAGGGGGGAGGACACATTGCACAAAGAGCGGAGGCCATGGGACAGCACGGCAGTGGTGACGCTGGTGATTTTTACCCAGGTTCGGGCCGCTGAGAAGCGTAAAACCCTACTCCTGCTTTAGTGGTTTGATGGAGAGACCGTGAAGAACATGCGACACTCGAGCCCGGTAAGGTCGCCTTGGGGAGAGCAGCTACGCGCGTATGAGTACACGAGGGTCCGAATCCTTTCTAAGGTTGCCATGGTCCTCCTTTTATAGGCTAAGGGGTTACCACAATGGCAAAATGGTCACTTTCTAGCGATTATATAGCTAACAGTGCTATCATACCTAACTCTGGTAGTTAGGACAAAGCGCATTAAATGCACTGCCATGTGTCGCGCCGTGGATATGGCCCGACAGGCCTGCCGTGCCGCTCTAGTCATCTTCCACCTGTTTGCTTGACACGCCTCTGGACGGGTGTCATATAGAGGTGATTTCCCTCCTAAATGGCCGCCACATTCCAAATGATAGCCACTTAGTTATCTGGGGGCTCAACACCGCACCGATGGATGGCTTGCGTTGCTGTGCGGTGGAGCGGTGGAGTGTTTGGCGGGGATGTAGGCCGCTAGTGGCCCCAGCAATCCTTGCTGGGAAGTCTTGGGACTTGTCTTCGGGGTGGCCTCGACCTGACCAGGCTCACCTGCCCGGCAAGGGAGGATTTCCTTTGGTGATATCTTGCTGTCTTGGCTTGTCTTGGTCTTCTTGATCTGCCCTTTGATTTCTCAAAGAGCTCTCTCTCTGGCTTGGTTCTGTCTTGAATGCTTGGTGGAGTTTGCATTTCTGCAACTTGAGCCTGTGTACAGTCTCGGCAACATACGTGACGGTTTGTTGCACCTATAGGAGCCCCCGGGCTGGCCCAAACGTGCCGCCGAGCATCGTTGGGGTAGGCCCTATTAGGTACACAGGCAGGGGTCTTGCGCTGATATTCTCTTTTTCTTGATATTTTCCTTGCTTCTTCATTAACCTGTGCTTGGGTCAGTTTTCGGTTCTCCCGCTCATCGTGTGATGCCAAACGTGGTGGGGGCCAGCCTGTTATGGCCCATGAATGACTTTATCCCACGGGGCGGTAACTGCCATTTCACTCATCCCACTACGCCCGCCCTTTCCGCCACGTACGCCGCATGCGCCGCGCAGGGTAGGTAACGGATGCGTACGGTGCAGGGAAGAGCGCTATGACAGGAACCCATATTCCCCGGATTGGTGCAAAAGGGCGGTCGATAGGGTCGGCCACCGTCCGCAGCTTGGACGGATCGGATTGAAAGGAGCCCTTGGGAGTGGATGGAGAATTAGCCCCCGGCCCCGGCTCACCTATAAAGGGGAGCACTAGGGGGAGTGGAGGCATCCATCCACATACTTCCGCCTTCTTCTTCCTTGCCTCCTTCTTCATCATGCCGAAAGGGAGAGACTGGGGTCAGGCCCCGGGCCTCAGTTCGGGAGTGATGACTCCGAAGGCTAGTGTCACTGCTCGGGGAGTGAGTCTGGTCCGGGGCCGTGGGAGGCAAGGCAACCGTAGTAGGGGCGGTTGCAGTTCGCGGTGGTGCGTCAGCAAACGCCACACCGACCCCAGTGTTGAAGGTGCTGTGCTTCTTCATGACGGCGGAGTGCTCGCCCCCTCTGCACGCGCTCGCCGTCCGGGGAAGAGGTGTCCCCTCTGCTGCAAGCTGTCGGAGCTCGTCAACCCATCGGCGGAGTCCTAAGGGCTTGAGGTGCCCGCTAGTGGGATCGCGCTCGGGATATTCAGTAATCCTAGCACTGCTCTCTTCGGCAAGGTCGGGAATGACGCTGAAGATGGCAGTGCCCTCCTGCCCGCCAAGGTGGGGAGTGGTGCTCCCCGCGCGCCTCGGGCGGCGCCGCCACCGTCAGCCGCTTCTTCGGTGGAGGTGACGGGCCAAGGGCTTGGTGTCCTCCCGGAGCGACAGTGACGAGGAAGAAACAAGTGAAGATGGAGAAGGCGGGTGGCAGGCCGTCAGGTTGGAGTACGATGGCACCAACGCCTTCGTCTCGTATTGCCGACCTGCTGCTCCGTCTTTCCGCTCTTCCCCTCCCTCTTGGCACCATCATCACCAGCTTCTTTAGGACGGTTGCCGGGGAGGGGACGCTCTCTTGGTGCCTTCACCTCCTCCAGCTGTCTTCCAGCTGGGCCCCGACAGGGTCTCCCCGCCGGTGTCCGTGCTGGCGTGTCCCGCTGGTCCTGGTGGTGGTGACCAGGGCACCACCCAGCTGCTCTCTCCGTCTCCCTCCTTCGCAGCCTCGCCACCCCCGATCTTGTCAGGCTGCTCCCGACGGGCTCTGACGGGGTCAGGCTGGGCTTCTGCCCAGGCACTCCTTTTGCCCTGTTCACCTTCCACTGTAGTTCCTAGGAGGAGAGGGACAAGAAAGGGATTACGAGGAACTTATCTTTTTTTAATCTAAAAGATGTAGGCACTTGCCAAACTTTAGTTTCAAATATGTAATCTCTTCTATCCATGTTTGTACTCTGTAAGCTTTGTACTCGTTTATCTGCATATTAATGAAAAAGATGGTCTTGCCGGGTACTTGTGCATGCACTATATCCATGCAGAGGAGGAGCGCCTCTATACTTTTATGTAAATAAGTTTTCTCCGGCAAGCTATCTTGCCGGGTGCCTTCCGTTTGTTGCCGCGGGGCTTGGCCTGCCGGGCTCAAAACTATGGAAGGGGACCAGCCCCTCGTCGAACCTTCTTCGTCAAAAGCCACTACAACCATCCTGACTGAAGCAACATTCGGGTCAAAGGATGGGAGCACAAATGCTTGGAAGGTGACGAGGTTTCTTTATGCACAAGTTCTCTTCTTACAGAGACATGTACGGATAAAAAGGAACTTATCTGTTTGGCTTGTTGGGGATCAATATGTAAGCTTGTTTCCATTTCTTCTTTTTGGGACCGAGTCCGCAGCAAGAGTCCTGCAGTTAGTGCAGAGGAAAACAAAGCAACATATGATCTTATCTACATGATCATGACATTCGTTTTATTGTCTATGCTCAGGGTCTGCGCCTGGCTTTGTACAAAGGGTTACATGCGCATCGGCAAGGCTTGTACAAAAGGGTGGCTGCTGGGCAGGGCCCGACAGCTGTGCCTTACGGGTAGAACTTACGAAGATGTTCAATGTTCCATGAGTTTTGCAACTGAATGCCATCTTCGGTCTCCAGACGGACTGCGCCAGTTCTGGTGACTCGTACTACCCGGTAAGGGCCTTCCCACTTCGGCGTCAACTTGTTTGCACCCTTGGCGGACTAAACACGCCTAAGGACAAGGTCGCCTTCCTCAAGGCTCCGGGCATGAACCCTGCGGCTGTGATAGCGACGCAGGGCTTGCTGGTAGCATGCAGCACGGGTAGCAGGCTAGAGATGGTTCTCCTCAAGGAGCACGGCATCGTCATGCCGGTGTTGCTCTTGCTCTACTTCATCATAGGCAAATACTCGAGGTGACCCGTATATGAGTTCCATGGGGATCACTGCTTCTGCCCCATAGACTAGGAAGAAGGGAGTCTGGCCGGTAGCTCGATTTGGTGTCATACGGAGGGACCAAAGAACCACCGGCAGCTCGTCGATCTAGCGTCTGCTGCACTTCCGCAGCTTGTCGAAAGTTCTTGCCTTGAGTCCTCACAGCACTTTAGCATTCATCCTCTCAGCTTGTCCATTGCTTCTGGGATGAGCAACAAAGGTGAATGAAACCTTGCTTCTGAGGGTTTGAATGTATTGCATGAAGGCGCGGCTTGTGAATTGGGTGCCGTTGTCAGTGATGACTCTGGCGGGTACTCCGAAGCGGCACACCAATCCCTTCAAGAACTTGATAGCTGATTGTGCGGTCACCTTTCTCACAGGCTCCACCCCCGGCCACTTCGTAAACTTGTCGATTGTAACATACAGGAATTCAAAGCCCCCGATAGCACGGGCGAATGGGCCCAGGATGTCGTGCCGCCAGAGCGAAAATGGCCATGACAAAGGGATTGTCTGGAGAGCTTGAGCAGGTTGATGGATATTCTTGGAGTGGAATTGGAAGACTTCACATCTGGTGACTAGCTCAATTGCATCTTGGAGGGCCGGGGGCCAGTAGAAACCTTGCCGGAAAGCTTTTCCAACCAAGGCTCTTGATCCAATATGGGAGCCGCACATGCCTTTGTGTATCTGTCGGGGCCGGATTTCGGGGACACATAATTATCCCAGAAATTAACCCCTTGTGTTACCACCAGCCCAGGATTACTGTTACTGGTGGACACGTCCTTGTTACAGATTACCAAGCAATTACAAGAATTGGATACAAGACCATAAAGGTCTAATAATACAACAGTGTTTCCGGTGGAGGATGACGGAAATGACTTGTGGTTCTCCAACGTCGAAGGGGCTCCATTCCCACAGGAACAGCTAACCCGGATAATCCCTATCCGCGTGGCTACTATCCTAGGCTCCGCACGGACGTCGCTGTGGTACTCCACATAGAACTCCTGACCTGGCCAAGTAAATAGCCTGGGACAAGCCTGTGAGTACGTTTGAATGTACTCACAAACATGATGAACAAAAGATATACCGAATGCATCAGATACTATGAGATCATGATGAATTAAATTATATGCGGATGCTCATGCTGGACTATATTAAATGCATGCTGACAGGAATTAAATCATGGCATGATAAAATATTAGCATGTGCAAAAATATAAAATTGTTAGTGATAAACAAGGAGAGTTAAATAAAAATAAAAGAAAAGAAATGCCGGTCGGATGTCTAAAGTGAAACCACGGTAGGTCTTGAAGAGAAATGCCAAACGGGTGTCTAAAAGAGAATTCGGATGAGACAGGACCATCCGAGAACTCAGGCGATGCCACAAGAGGTCTTGAAGAGAAATGCCAGTCGGGTGTCAAGTGACGCCACGGTCGGACTTGAAGAGAAATGCCAAATTGGGTATCCACAAGAGTAGTGGCGTGATAAACCGCCTGTGATCTCGAGGGACGCCACAAAGAGGTCTTGAAAATAAAATTGAGTGCCCGGGGTAGTCTAGCCAGCCCCTGAGACACTCAAGAAAATATAAAATAAGAGAAACGGGTTAGTCCACAATAATATTCATAAGGCAGTAATATTATTATTGATAACTATCTCATTCATGATAACAAAATATTCATGAAAACTTTAGTGTTGACAATAATTATCCTGCCAAGTAACTCATGCTTAGTTTAATTATTTCCTCCGAAGGCCGACACTAAGACCGACACTTGACCAACCCAGACTGTAGTCCTTAACCGCGGACATGGCTATTCGAATAGGTTTAAACTCTGCAGAGGGTGTACTCTTTACCCACAAGTAAAGGATTTCTTTAGTCAGTACCGTGACACTGACTAATTCCCATTACGGTTTTTGGGTTGAAAACACACCTAACCAGCACACACCAGATTAACTTTCCGGATGCCAGGAATCACCCAAAGCATCGTTCAAGAAAAACTTTAAGACGGAGATACCAACGTCCTGCATGGGATCACTATTAATATGTGCGGATTACAAGGGGTGCCCCCCTCTCAGTCACAACTGGAAACACCCATGCCCCCTAACCCGATGACAGGATTTAGTGCACCAACATGGAAACCCTCATCATAGCCCTCTATGTGGTGTGTGCACGGAAAGGGGTTAACAACTTACTAAACCATACCCCACCTGTGGCAGGGACAAGTGGCAGCACGAATCAAGTATGGGGGTTACCGGAACAAGACTCGATCTACGGTCGACTCAGGAGGTTTAAGTTGTTCCTGCAGTGGTTAGCACAACAAGGTATACTTTTAACAGCAATACCAAACATGGCCACAACCCTTGCATTCTTCAACATGCCCACACTGATCATTCTCATCACAACGAGTTTTCAGTCTCACGGTCAATTTTCTCGTGACTGGTTCTACCTGCAGATTAGTCTGGACCGGCATAGGCATATGTGACATGTGAAAATAACCATGCTCACACATAATTCATGCTTAAACAGAGACAAAATATTGTCAGGGGATCATGCATGCAAAAATAGCCATATGTGAGTTTTATTTGAATTCAACATATTCATGATGCATTTATTCTTGCAAACAAACAACTATGCAATTCACCATATCAAGTGTTCAAGATGCTTGCCTTGAGCATGCGGAAATATTGGGTGCACTCCAAAAGTTCGAAATATTTATCTCCCCTCCATTTCCTATTTTCAAAAATATTTAAATTACCACATATAGCAACAACAGTGCTAAAAAGTTGTCTAGAAATTTTTGAAATAAATAATAAAATAAACTAGATGAAATATAAGGAATTACAGAAAAAGAATCGATTTATTTTGAGTTCATATGAATTACTTATTTCTAAGTTGGAATAAATGATTAAAAGGACTATTTAATAGATCCAGTAGGAACAATGCTTAGGAAAAATGTTCACCTAATCTATATAAATAGAGAATGATTTTATAAGACTGTATAAATTTGATTTCACTGGATTTAGATTTGAAATGGTCACTGAGAATTTTTTTGAAAAATTGTTGTGATAAAGAAAAAGGCTGAGGAACGCCCTGTGCGCATTTTAGTCGGACGGTGTCACTGGGCCGGGCCCAGTCGCCCAGCCGCACGGGAGCCGCATGGGCGTGACTTCAAGTCACTGACGGTGGGCCCTGCCTGGCCCACCGGTCAGGTTTGACTGGTCCTCCCCGCCCTTCTCCCCGTTGATAGAACAGGGCAGGGCTCCGGTGACCGGCGCCTGCGATTGGAGGCGTCCCGTGGCGAGCTGAGCCCACCATAGGGTCCAGGAGACCGAGATGGTTTCGTCGGTGTGCAGCTCATCATTCGGGAAGCAAAGGGGTTGCCGGCGGCGAGCTCGCCCGAGAGACTCTGGTGAAGTGAATTGGGCGTTTCGCCCATGATCGATATC
Organism: Thinopyrum elongatum; assembly: GCA_011799875.1. NCBI lineage: Eukaryota > Viridiplantae > Streptophyta > Magnoliopsida > Poales > Poaceae > Thinopyrum > Thinopyrum elongatum. Next base: position 181,429,087 of record CM022300.1, read on the forward strand.
AGGAAAAATTGAATGGTGGAATGGGATCTAGGATCGGTAGGTAGCTACTAGAGAAGAAATGGAGGATGGGGAAGGCTCTGGGGCATCGGAATTAACTAAGAGGCGGCGATGGCCGTGGTTATCGGGGAGGAAGAAGATAACCTCTCCCGGCCGGTTTTCTACTCGGGGAGGCTCAGGGAGGGCGAAGGGAGACTGGTACCGAGTGGACGGAGCTCAGGGTAGCTTTATAAGGAGAAGGGAGGTCGGTGCGGCGGGTTCTGGAGATGGCCGAGGTGGCGGTGGCCATTAATGGCCAAGGAGGGCGGTGGCGAGGCCGTTAGGTTGGTGGAGTAGTTAGCGAGCTATGGATATGCTTAGGTAGGTGAGGGTTAAGGCGAGAGAGAGCTGGTGTTGGGGGATTGGCCAGGGGCTTCTGGACGGTGCCATGTCCGAGACAGTGGCGGCCGTGGGTGGCCTGGTTAGCGATGGCCGGCGCAAACGGCCAAGTGCGGGTGTCGGCGGGGTCCGTGGTTGATCAGCGGATCCAGGGGAGGGCTAAAGCGATCGAGAAGAGCAGCAAGGGAGCAGCAGCAGTTGATGCCAGAGCCTGCTGTTCGTGCACTCTGGCCGTGCTCTCTGCACGCACACAAGTCGTTCGACGAAATGCCAGGGTTAGCTACAGGAACCTAAATGGGCTACAAATTAACAGGATGGTGATTTTGGGTAATAGAGGAGTGATGGTCATGTTATTTTGGGGAGAGGGGCTAGTGCCCAGTGCAACTTAAAAAGATGCCCAACTTCTGTCATGAGCTAAAGGTGTTCGACAGAATGCTAGGCCAAGCTAGGGAACTCTTTTGATGATGAAAATAGGCAGGATGGGGTCTCTTTAGATTATAGATATGTTGGTGGTGTTTCAATTCTGGACAGAACATGCGGGGGATTATTTTGTGCAGTAAAATGAGGAAATTGGAGCTTATCTTCTGGAGTTAAGTGTTTGGTTGGAAGGACTATAAGTGGGAAAAATTTCAGAAACAATGGAGCAAAGAAAATTGGGGTTGTAGTTGAAACCTAGAAAATGGACAGAATTGAAAAGAGGATGGTTCACTCAAAATTTCCAAAGGACCAAGTTAGGTTTTTGCATAAAAGTGATATATAGGCATCACCTAACCTCTCATAATTTTTGTGGAATTTTAAAACAATTATTTAAAATGGTTGTAGTGCAACAAAGGCATTTAAAGTATTGAAAAAGCTATTAAAAAAATTATTTAGAGCCAAATTTTATTTTAAATTAATTCCTACTGTTATTAAAATATAAATAAAATGTTTTGAGAAAACTACCAAAGCCACAATATTATTTCCAAAAATTTCTATATGGAGGGAAGAATTTTTGGGAGTCAGAAAACAGAAAAGGTTATGAAATTAAATAAAGACCTAGTATAATTCAAAATTTTATTTCTGGCCAATTTTTTTTATTTAGTAAAAACATGATTAAATTTTTGCGGTGTTACAAACTCTACCCCCTTAAGAAAATCTCGCCCTCGAGATTTGTTAAGGGCGGAAGAAATAAATGCATATCACAGCAATTGAAACACTCATATGCAAAATGCAATCATGGCAATACATTCACGACATACACCCTAAGAATGATATAAAGGTCACACCATACAAACAAGCACTACACGCTACACAAACGCACTCGTGACCGTCTACGGTCCGGAAGTGAAATCTATGGGGTCGTGCAGAAGAATCCCAGGTGCGGGAACACATTCTTCTTCCCCTGGGGAAAGTGGATGGAGGAGTCGAAGAACGTTCCCTCCTTGGTCTGGCAACAGTGGTCCACCGATGGCGATCTGAAGATTCAGAACAGCAAGAGTATGAAGGAAGTCCATCACTTGCTGGGTCAAACGCTCTTGTGCGATGACATATTGAACAAGGTTGGCTAGCATTGGATCTCTCTCTGATTGTCTGCAGGGAAAAGATGTTTCTTCTCCAGGTGCTGCGTGGCTCGGAAAGTAGTAATACCCCCTTTCGCTGGCACGGGGCACTGCGTACCGGAGACGGGTAATTGCTTCATAGGCAGCAACTTCTATAGCCATTTCTGAAGTTGGCATAGATTTCCCGATGAAGACGACACTTGTAGGGCCTTGGTTTGGGTCTACTGGTGGGATGTGCGTGACTGCCCAATATTTTGAGGCGTTGTGGTTGATCCTCGATTTGAACAGCTCGTACTGGGGTGGTTGAGTGGAGCCAAGAGTGTTGCGGGTGAAATCCCACAATATCTTGACAAAACTGCCCGGGGTTGCATCTAGGGTTCTCAGATGAATCCCAAGGTGTGACATGGGGTAATGGTTATGTTGGCAGTGTACAAAGTGAGGGATGCAAATTATGGTCGCGAGGTTGGTCTCTTATATAGTGCCTGGCTAGGGAACATATTTCAGTGCGGTTATGATTTCTGGGTATCGGCTCTGCTCTAGAGTGTCCGGGGTCAAAGTCACGGATACAAATCACAAAATGTGACGTATTACTGTGGTTGTCGGTTAGGGTGGTAGGTTGGGCACCGATTATCAAAAGATGTTGGCTGGCCACTGTGTAGGCTTTATCGGATAGGATGGGCTTGACTGTGGACAAGAAATGATGTTGATGGTGTGGAAACCTAGGGATAGTGACCAGGCAAAGATAGGATAAGCCAATGGTCAGCCTGGCTCTGATACCAAGGCTGTCGAGGCCGGATTTCGGGGACACATAATTACCCCAGAAATTAACCCCTCGTGTTACCACCAGCCCAGGATTACTGTTACTGGTGGACACGTCCTTGTTACAGATTACCAAGCAATTACAAGAATTGGATACAAGACCATAAAGGTCTAATGATACAACAGTGTTTCCAGTGGTGGATGACGGAAATGACTCGTGGTTCTCCAACGTCGAAGGGGCTCCATTCCCACAGGAACAGCTAACCCGGATAATTCCTATCTCCGTGGCTGCTATCCTAGGCTCTGCATGGACGTCGCTGTGGTACTCCACATAGAACTCCTGACCTGGCCAAGTAAATAGCCAGGACCAAGCCTGTGAGTACGTTTGAATATACTCGCAAACATGATGAACAAAAGATATACCGAATGCATCAGATATTATGAGATCATGATGAATTAAATTATATGCGTATGCTCATGCTGGACTATATTAAATGCATGCTGACAGGAATTAAATCATGGCATGATAAAATATTAGCATGTGCAAAAATATAAAATTGTTAGTGATAAACAAGGAGAGTTAAAGAAAAATAAAATAAAAGAAAAGAAATGCCGGTCGGATGTCTAAAGTGACACCACGGTAGGTCTTGAAGAGAAATGCCAAATGGGTGTCTAAAAGAGAATTAGGACGAGACAGGACCATCCGAGAACTCAGGCGACGCCACGAGAGGTCTTGAAGAGAAATGCCAGTCGTGTGTCAAGTGACGCCATGGTCGGACTTGAAGAGAAATGCCAAATCGGGTATCCACAAGAGTAGTGGCATGATAAACCGCCTGTGATCTCGAGGAACGCCACGAAGAGGTCTTGAAAATAAAATTGAGTGCCCGGTGTAGTCTAGCCAGCCCCTGAGACATTCAAGAAAATATAAAATAAGAGAAACAGGTTAGTCCACAATAATATTCATGAGGCAGTAATATTATTATGCATAACTATCTCATTCATGATAACAAAATATTCATGGCAGCTTTAGTGGTGACAATAATTATCCTGCCAAGTAACTCATGCTTAGTTTAATTATTTCCTCTGAAGACCGACACTAAGACTGACACTTGACCAACCCAGACTGTAGTCATTAACCGCGGACATGGCTATTCGAATAGGTTTAAACTCTGCAGAGGGTGTACTCTTTACCCACAAGTAAAGGATTTCTTTTGTCAGTACCATGACACTGACTAATTCCCATTACGGTCTTTGGGTTGAAAACACACCTAACCAGCACACACCAGATTAACTTTCCGGATGCCAGGAATCACCCAAAGCATCGTTCAAGAAAAACTTTAAGACGGAGACACCAACGTCCTGCATGGGATCACTATTAATACGCGCAGATTACAAGGGGTGCCCCCCTCTCAGTCACAACTGAAAACACCCATGCCCCCTGACCCGATGACAGGATTTAGTCCACCAACATGGAAACCCTCATCGTAGCCCTCTATGTGGTGTGTGCACGGAAAGGGGTTAACAACTTACTAAACCATACCCCACCTGTGGCAGGGACAAGTGGCAGCACAAATGAAGTATAGGGGTTACCAGAACAAGACTCAATCTACGGTTGACTCAGGAGGTTTAAGTTGTTCCTGAAGTGGTTAGCAAAACAACATATACTTTTAACTGCAATACCAAACAGGGCCACAACCCTTGCATGCTTCAACATACCCACACTGACCATTCTTGTCACAACGAGTTTTCAGACTCACGGTCACTTTTCTCGTGACTGGTTCTTCCTGCAGATTAGTCTGGATCGGCACAGGCATATCTGACATGTGAAAATAACCATGCTCACACATAATTCATGCTTAAACAGAGACAAAATATTGTCAGGGGATCATGCACGCAAAAATAGCCATATGTCAGTTTTATTTGAATTCAACATATTCATGATGCATTTATTCTTGCAAACAAACAACTATGCAATTCACCATATCAAGTGTTCAAGATGCTTGCCTTGAGCATGAGGAAATATTGGGTGCACTCCAAAAGTTTGAAATATTTATCTCCCCTCCATTTCCTATTTTCAAAAATATTTAAATTACCACATATAGCAACAACAGTGCTAAAAAGTTGTCTAGAAAATTTTGAAATAAATAAGAAAATATACTAGATGAAATATAAGGAATTACAGAAAAAGAATCGATTTATTTTGAGTTCATATGAATTACTTAGAGTATTTCTAAGTTGGAATAAATGATTAAAAGGACTATTTAATAGATCCAGTAGGAACAATGCTTAGGAAAAATGTTCACCTAATCTATATAAATAGATAATGATTTTATAAGACTGTATAAATTTGATTTCACTGGATTTAGATTTGAAATGGTCACTGAGATTTTTTTGAAAAATTGCTGGAAAATGATAAAGAAAAAGGCTGAGGAACGCCCTGTGCGCGTTTTAGTCGGACGGCGTCACTGGGCCGGGCCCAGTCGCCCAGCCGCATGGGAGCCGCGTGGGCGTGACTTCCAGTCACTGATGATGGGCCCCGCCTGGCCCACCGGTCAGGTTTGACTGGTCCTCCCCGCCCTTCTCCCCGGCGATAGAACAGGGCGGGGCTCCGGCGACCGGCGCCGGCGATTGGAGGCGTCCCGCGGCGAGCTGAGCCCACCATAGGGTCCAGGAGACCGAGGTGGTTCCGCCGGTGTGCAGCTCGTCCTCTGGGAAGCAAAGGGGTCGCCGGCGGTGAGCTCGCCCGAGAGACTCCGGCGAAGTGAATTGGGTGTTCCGCCCATGATCGATATCAGGAAAAATTGAATGGTGGAATGGGATCTAGGATCGGTAGGGAGCTACTAGGGAAGAAATGGAGGAGGGGGAAGGCTCTGGGGCATCGGAATTAACCGAGAGGCGGCGATGGCCGTGGTTATCGGGGAGGAAGAAGACAACCTCTCCCGGCCGGTTTTCTGCTCGGGGAGGCTCAGGGAGGGCGAAGGGAGACTGGTACCGAGTGGACGGAGCTCGGGGTAGCTTTATAAGGAGAAGGTAGTCAGTGCGGCGAGTTCTGGAGATGGCCGAGGTGGTGGTGTCCATTAATGGCCAAGGAGGGCGGTGGCGAGGCCGTTAGGTTGGTGGAGTAGTCAGCGAGATGTGGATATGCTCAGGTAGGTGAGGGTTAAGGCGAGGGAGAGTTGGTGTTGGGGGATTGGCCAGGGGCTTCTAGACGGTGCCGTGTCCGAGACGGCGGCGGCCGTGGGTGGCCTGGTCGGCGATGGCCGGCGCAAACGGCCAAGTGAGGGTGGCGGTGGGGTCAGTGGTTGATCAGCGGATCCAAGGGAGGGCTAAGGCAATCGAGAAGAGCAGCAAGGGAGCAGCAGCAGTTGATGCCAGAGCCTGCTGTTCGTGCACTCTAGCCGTACTCTCTGCACGCACACAAGTCATTCAACGAAAAGCCAGGGTTTGCTACAGGAACCTAAATGGGCTACAAATTAACAGGATGGTGATTTTGGGTAAGAGAGGAGTGATGGACATGTTATTTTGGGGAGAGGGGCAAGTGCCCAGTGCAACTTAAAAAGATGCCCAACTTCTGTCATGAGCTGAAGGTGTTCGACAGAATGCTATGCAAGCTAGGGAACTCTTTTGATGATGAAAATTGGCAGGATGGGGTCTCTTTAGATTATAGATATGTTGGTGGTGTTAGTTTTATAAATGCAGGGGATTGTTTGGTGCAGTAAAATGAGGAAATTGGAGATTATCTTCTGGAGTTAAGTGTTTGGTTGGAAGGACTATAAATGGGAAATATTTCAGAAACAATGGAGCAAAGAAAATTGGGGTTGTAGTTGAAACCTAGAAAATGGACAGAATTGAAAAGAGGATGGTTCACTCAAAATTTCCAAAGGACCAAGTTAGGTTTTTGCATAAAAGTGATATATAGGCATCGCCTGACCTCTCATAATTTTTGTGGAATTTTAAAACAATTATTTAAAATGGTTGTAGTGCAACAGAGGCATTTAAAGTATTAAAAAAGCTATTAAAATTATTTAGAGGCAAATTTTATTTTGAAATTAATTCCTACTATTATTAAAATATAAATAAAATGTTTTGAGAAAACTACCAAAGCCACAATATTATTTCCAAAAATTTCTATATGGAGGGAAGAATTTTTGGTAGTCAGAAAACAGAAAAGGTTATGAAATTAAATAAAGACCTAGTATAATTCAAAATTTTATTTCTGGCCAATTTTTTTATTTAGTAAAAACATGATTAAATTTTTGGGGTGTTATAGTATCTCTGCTAATAGTTCCTTCCCCTCTTCCCGGCAAATGCACTTCAATTTCACACCATTGCGCCTCCTTCTGTATACCGTGTTATCAACAAACTGATACATACTGGCCCTCCGGTCTACTCTTTGAGCTTCTTCTTGCTCTTCGGGAAGTTCTCCTGTTTGAAGGTAATGGACTATGTGTCGTGCCCAAGTTGGAGCCTGAGGCTCGGCAACAAGGATCAATGACACCTCCTCGTTCGTGGGAGCGCATATCTCAACCGCAAGAACTGGTAGTTCGGCGGGAGGGTGCTGCTCACCAGGTGAAGTGGAGTTGTTCCCGCCAACCTCTCTGCCGGGGGCTTCGGGAAGCTCTGCTGGGAGAGGCTTGCCGGAGTCCAGTTTCCTCCTCTTTATGGCCATTGTTGTCGGGGATACTGTGGGTTGAGTCAGGTGGAGAACAAAAGTCCCTGGTTCCACAGGAAGCTTCTCTTCGACGTATGCCTCCATCAATGGACTCGGTAATCCTTGTTCACTTGTCTGACCACAAGCTGTGAGTCTCCAAGGATGATCAACTTCTTAATTCACAATTCTGTTGCGATCCTGAGCCAGGCAAGGAGTCCTTCATATTCTACAGTGTTGTTGGTAGCTTTCTCCTGGGGAAAATGCATTTGGACCACGTACTTGAGGTGCTCTCCAGTGGGTGCGACAAGGAGCACGCCAGCCCCTGCACCTTGTAGTCAGAAGGCACATCAAAGTACATGATCCACTCTTGGGGGGCCTCCTTGCCGGGGATAACTGTTTCTGGTGTTTCTTCATCTGGGGTTGGTGTCCATTCCATGATGAACTCCGCCAATGCTCTACTCTGAATGGTTGACGTACTCTCATACTTCAGACCAAAGCTCGACAATTCCAAAGCCCATTCTACTATTCTGCCAGTGGCCTCCGGGTTCCTCAGTATGCATTGCAAAGGGAAGCGGGTGACAATTGTTATCTCGTGGGCTTGGAAGTAGTGGCGTAGTTTCCTCAAGGCCATGATTAGGCCAAAGATCAACTTTTACATGCCAGTGTACCTTGATCTAGCCCCCTACAATAGGGAGCTGACAAAGTACACTGGCCGCCGCACCACCTTCTTCTTTGCCTCGGTCTTGGAATTGTCTCTGTTATCCTGCTCTTCTTTCTCATGATCTGCACCGGACCTTGCCGGGATAGGTTCACTTTCCTCTCCGGAGGGGACAGTAGCTGTGGCTGCTCCTTCATCTACTTCCCGCTGTGCCACCAATGCTGCACTAAACACTTGATTGGTTGCCGCTAGGTACAGCAGCAATGGCTCTTGTGGTTTAGGAGCAACCAAGGTGGGAGCAAAGGAAAGATAGGTCTTCAAGTCTTGCAGCGCTGCTTCTACCTCCGGGGTCCACTTCATTGGCCCTGCCTTCTTCAAAATTTTGAAGAACGGCAAGGCGCGCTCGGCAGACTTGGAAATGAACCTACTCAGTGCGGCAACACATCCGGTCAGGCGCCTCATCTCCTTGACTGCCTTGGGTGCTTGAATTTGCTCGATCGCCTTGATCTTGTCGAGGTTGGCTTCTATCCCCCGGTGAGAAATGAAGAAACCAAGTAGCTTGCCGGAGCGAACGCCAAACACACACTTCTCAGGGTTTAACTACAAGTTGATCTTGCGTAGATTCGCAAAGGTCTCTTCCAAGTCCTGAATGAGAGTTGACTTGTCCTTGGTCTTTACTACTATGTCATCCATGTAAGCTTCAATATTCCTGTGCAATTGAGTCTCAAAACCAATTTGCACTGCCCTTGCAAAGGTGGATCCAGTGCTCTTCAACCCGAAGGGCATCCACACGAAGCAGTATGTGCCACACAGGGTTATGAATTCGGTCTTCTCCTCGTCCTCCTTAGACATGAAGATCTGATGGTACCCAGAGTATGGATCCAAGAAGGAATGCAGATCACACCCAGAAGTGGAATCTATGATCTGGTCAATGCGCGGCAAAGGGAACGGGTCCTTCAATCATGCCTTATTCAGATCTGTGAAGTCTATGCAAAGCCTCCATTTTCTGTTCGCCTTGCACACCACCACTGGGTTCGCCAATCATGTTGGGTGCAATACTCCTCTGACCAAACCAGCTGCTTCAAGTTTCCTGATTCTCTGCTTGACGGGCCAGGCATGAGGGCAGACAGCTAGGTGGTGCTCGATTAGCTCCCTGGGAACTCCGGGGATGTCAGATGGTTGCCAGGCAAACACATCTACATTCGCCCGCAGGAAGGGAACGAGCGCGCTTTCCTATTTGTCATCAAGGGTGGAGCTGATGGTGAACGTACCACCAATGCAATCCAGCCCTGCCGGGACCTTCTTCACTGCAGGTGAGGCAACCTTGGGCTTCTTGCTAGTGGAGCTCTCCGGCAAATCATCGATTGGTGCAGCACACTCCGAAGAGGTGCGCTTCCCAGATTCCTTGCCGGTATCCTTGCTAGCTTTCTTCCCTTTCTTACTTTCCTTGGCGGGAGCTGGAGCTTCCGCAGCCTCAGCGGCGACTGCATCTCGGTACATCTTATCCACGCATATGATTGCGTCCTTCTTGTCTGACAGAATGGAAATGATGCCCATCGGCCTTGGCATTTTAAGCGTGTTGTAGGCATAGTGAGATGCCGCCATGAATTTTGCCAGGGCTGGACGACCGAGGATTCCATTGTACGGCAGGGGGAGATCGACCACATCAAATACAACCTTCTCGGTCCGGTAGTTCAATTCTCCTCCAAACGTCACTGGCAGTGTGATCTTTCGCTTAGGACGACTCCTGCCGGGGTTGATCCCTTGGAAAGTGCCAGTAATCTTGAGCTCTTCATTTAGTATTTGAAGCTTGCTGAGCACCTTGGGGGAAATCAGATTCAACCCAGCCCCGCCATCGACCAACATCTTCGTGACCTTGAGGTTGTGGATTGTTGGTGAAACCAACAACGGCAAGCACCCTACCGCGGTGGTGCGGTCAGGGTGATCCTCTTTGTCAAAGATGATGAGCGTGAGGGACCATTTGAGTGGTTTCCGGGAGTCTACTGCTGGCTCTACAACATTGACCTCACGCGCCCACGTTTTAAGCTGGCGGTGAGAGGAGGGCAAAGATGTGCCTTCGTCAACGCACAGGGCCTCAGTGGCTTTCTGGAACTCTTGCTCACTGGTTTCCTCTTCATCCCCTTCATCACTTTTGTCTTCACCTTCTTTCTTGTCACGGCCTCTTGTAGGCCTCTCTGGATTCTGGGGAACCTTGCCGCGGTGGCCTCCTCTACCGCCTCGGCCCTTCCCGCCAACACCTTCGTGGTCTCTTTCCTTGTCACGCTTCTCGTACTCAGCTCTCTGCTTCTTGACAAGTTGCTCAACTTGGTGACACTCTTGGAGATCATGGCCCTTGGTCTGGTGGATCTTGCAGTATGGCCCGTCAGCCTTCTCAGCTTTTTCGGCCTCCGCAGCTTCCCGGCAATTAGTGCACGTGGCAACTTCCTTGCCGGGGGCTTTGGTCTTGGCGTTCTTGCCGGTACTAGGAGTGCCAGAGCCCTCAACAACCAATACTGCCTTTTCCTTGCGCTTCTTATTGCATATCTTGTTCTTCCTCTTCGGGCCAGCGACATCGTCGTCATCCTATGAGTCGACTTCGATGTCGTCCTCTTCTCCGGGGAGCCGCCTCCCTTCCTCTGTTCGGGCACACTTATCCGCCAGGGTGTACAGCTCGTTCACAGTCTTGGGCAACCGGACGTTCATCTTGGAACGTATCCTCTTGTTGTGCACGTTGGACTGGAACGCGGCAATCACAGCTGCCGGGTGGATGTCTGGAATGTTTCTGTGCATCTGGCTAAACCTCTGCATGTACTTCCGCAAGCTCTCCCCTTCCTTTTGTGGAAGGAGCTGCAGATCACTGGGCCGTCCTGGTTCTTGATGGCCGCACATGAAGGTGCCAACAAACTCATTGCACAGGTTAGCCCATGATGAGATGGAATTCTCCGGAAGGTGCATCAGCCACGACCTCACATTTGGCTTGAGTGCCAAAGGGAAGTAATTGGCGAACACCTTCTCATCTCTTCCTCCGGCAGCTTGAACAGCGATGGTGTAGATACTCAAGAATTCTGCCGGGTTCAGCCTTCCATCCTACTTTTCTGGTATTTCTGGCTTGAAAACGCCGGCAGATGGCCAACAGACATGCCGCAGCTCGCGAGTGAAGGCAGGACACCCGACATCGAAAGCTAGGTATCCGCCCTCACTGGGCGCGGGTTCGTCGACGTCTGGGCCATTGCGCCTGTCGGATTGGCGGCGGATTTCGCGGTGTCGTTCTATGGTGACTCGCACGTCTTCCCTCCGCCGATCCTCCAGGACCTGCCGCTGATCTCGATGGGCCCGAGGGTCAGACGAGGCCATCGATACCTCGTCAGGCTCCTAGTTGCCTGGTTTTGGTTGTTGTCCTTGCGCTGGCTGTAGCGGAGGGGACTGTACCGTTGGAGTGGCCCCCTCAGCACAGCTAGTTGCTCGGGCCGTGGCTGTCGCTTGCGGTTGCCGTGTCGGATCCGCCCACTGCGATCCTCGCACTTCAGCGAAACCGGTCAAACTCTAGATGGTGGCTCTCCACTCATCTATTTGATCGGCCGCTGGTGGGAATCTCAGTAGGAGTTGGGCTCGCGCCACGGGTTCCGAAGTGGTGCTCGGCATAGACGACGACGCAGACCGCGACGTCGCTCGGCTCCTGCCAGTACCAGTGGCGGCGGCGTCGTGCTCTCGTCGCCATGAGCTGGCCGCCATGGCGGTACAGTGGTGAGAAGGGTGCGCCTGGGGGTTGGTGGACCCATTCGGCGCTTCATCTTGGTTACCCTGCCCTGGGGGAGGTGCTTGCCCTGCCGTTGCGCCAGTTGCAGGGGCAGCCAGGGGGTCACGGTTCACATCTGGGCGAGCGTTGTCGCTGAGGCTGCGCTCTTCGGCACGGTGGGGGGGCAGGTGTAAACTGAGTGTTCTCCCCACTCGTGCATTGTGGAGCACGGCTGTCGTAGTGCTGTTGCTGCCGCCCTCCTCCGGCATTTTTTGCTCCCGCCTTAGACGTGGGGGGAACGACGACAGCGCTGACTGCGCTGGTAATGTTCCTCACGGCGTCCGCGTCCCTCGACGCTGCTGCAGCCCCCACAGCGTCGGCGGCTGCATGCGAGGGGGCCTTCGAGGTGGAAGGATGAGCAGTTGCACCGGACTTCTTGGGCGCCATTGATGATGAAGCCAACGATGAAGAAGATGATGATGAAGACTGACGTGCCGTTCACGACCTCGGGTTCGCACAAGCGCTTCCCCCTACCTGGCATGCCAAAGATGTCGTGGTATAACACGGCCACCTATGGGGCCATCGCCACCTTTGTGGTTCGGCAGGGGGGAGGACACATTGCACAAAGAGCGGAGGCCATGGGACAGCACGACAGTGGTGATGCTGGTGATTTTTACCCAGGTTCGGGCCGCTGAGAAGCGTAAAACCCTACTCCTGCTTTAGTGGTTTGATGGAGAGACCGTGAAGAACGTGCGACACTCGAGCCCGGTAAGGTCGCCTTGGGGAGAGCAACTACACGCGTATGAGTACACGAGGGTCCGAATCCTTTCTAAGGTTGCCACGGTCCTCCTTTTATAGGCTAAGGGGTTACCACAATGGCAAAATGGTCATTTTCCAATGATTAGATAGCTAACAGTGCTATCATACCTAACTCTAGCAGTTAGGACAAAGCACATTTAATGCACTACCATGTGTCGCGCTGTGGATGCAGCCCAGCAGGCCTGCCGCGCCGCTCTAGTCATCTTCCACATGTCTGCTTGACACGCCTCTGGACGGGTGTCATATAGAGGTGATCTCCCTCCTAAATGGCCGCCACGTGCCAAATGACAGCCACTTAGTTATCTGGGGGCTCGACACCGCACCGATGGATGACTTGCGTTGCGATGCAGTGGAACGGTGGAGCGGTGGAGTCTTTGGCGGGGATGTAGGCCGCCAGTGGCCCCGGCAATCCTTGCTGGGGAAGTCTTGGGACTTGTCTTCGGGGTGGCCTCGACCTGACCAGGCTCGCCTGGCTGGCAAGGGAGGCTTTCCTTTGTTGATATCTTGCTGTCTTGGCTTGTCTTGGTCTTCTTGATCCGCCCTTTGATTTCTCAAAGAGCTCTCTCTAGCTTGGTTCTGTCTTGAATGCTTGGTGGAGTTCGCATTTATGCCACTTGAGCATGTGTACAGTCTTGAGCATGTGTACAGTCTGGGCAACATACGTGAAGGTTTGTTGCACCGGCAAGCAGGAGTAGGGTTTTATGCTACCCAGCGGCCCGAACCTGGGTAAAAACCACCAGTGTCACCACCGTCATGTTGTTCCATGGCTTCTGCTCTTTGTGCAACATGATCGCCCCTTTGCCGATCCACAAGGGGCTCATGGCCCCATCGGTGATCGTGATCCACCATGACATAGAGGGGGTGCATGTTGGAAGATGATGCGAGAGGCCAACTAGGCGAATACAAGGAAGGAGTACAAGTGTGAGATCGATAATTAAAGAGAGGGGACGATAACATGCGTGAGCGTGCTTGTCTGGTCGATATACAAAGCGGAAGGCATGAATGATGAGATGGAGAGGGGCAATTAATGTGTGTGTGGTAGGCGGTCCTATGTAGAGAGGTCGTGGTTTGGTCAATGTGTACATGGGTAAAGAGGGGAGACTTAACTAGAGATATAGATCGGACATTTTATGTGGGGAAATAGCGAGAGACCTGGCTACACATAGAGGGAAATCGATTGGTGCACATGCATGCATCTGTCAAAGATGAAGAACACCCGGAGTGACGAAGAGAGGGAGAGGTGTCTGTGTGGTGGCGGGGAGGGGATGCAGCTAGCTTGTGACACTGTACGACTGCAAGATGGATAACAACAGAGGGGACAACAGTGCCCATGTGCCTCAGAGTTAGGGCGGGAGGCATGGATGGTGAGAGGAGGGGAGGGATTATGTGTGTACATGTTTGTGTGTCATAGGCAGGCCTGGCTAGCTAGAGGGGTATATCGATCGATGTGTGTTGGAAAGATGGAGACGTATGGAGATTGTGGGAGACCGACCTAAAGAACAAGAACGTGTGTGCACGGTGTAGAGGATGCAGAGTGGTGGGGAGTGTGTGTGCATATATGCATGCACGATAGGAAAGTTATTGGTATCCATGAAGGGAGGAGGAGTGTGTGTGTGCGTGTAAAAGACTCACCAAGACGATAATCAATATAAAAGTGGATTCAAATATTTGAATAATAGCTCATGATGTTTGTAACTCATGCATGCATGAATATAATGTAGATATGCCTGGTGTGGTTTTGAATCAAACATGCTATATACTATATTCACATCGAACAAGGCCAAATCAATTTGAATTTGCGATACCGATAGTAGGCATCGTCTGACCACATTGCATCCGTGCATGGACATAACTATTAGATTTTGAGATAATGTGTGGCTTTCAAAGCTAACACCTAAATGTTGTGTGTGTGGGCAAGGGGGATGCATTGTTGTGTGTGTTAAACTCATTATACATATGAAAATAGGGTTTAGATTATTCCGAACATCTCGCTACCTAGACCAATGTACTGTGATTTGAATTCAACATAAAATGGATACAAATATTTGAATTGGAGATCGTATGGTACATGTAGTTCATATTTAAATATGATTAATACTATATGCATGTTTTCTGTTATCAAGATAATATTTAAATGTTGGTATAACTTGACAACAATCGTATTCAAATAGGGAAAATTGATTCAAATTTAGTCCATATGTTAGACGACAATATATATTCATAGGGTGGAGTAAAATGTTCATATAAGATGGAAGATCAAAATGTAGGACTACATCCATTATAAACCGCAAGATCACCTAAGGATATATTCGAATTCAACATAACATGGATTCAAACATTGAAATTCGAGATCCTGGCATTTGTAATCATATAAAACGGGACATGACTCTTTCTTGTGGTGGGAATTGATTTGTTTTTTGTTGTTGTTGAGGGAAGTGTGAACTGATTTGGTACTGTAGAGGCTAATCTTGTTCTCCCGATTTTTTTCGATTTTCTTGTAATTTTTCAATGGCATTTGTAGCAATATAGTATAAGGGGACATCCTCGGAAAAAAAGTAAAAGGGGACATGACTCTCTTGTGTCTTGTATGAATTATCTTTTTTTGTACATGTTAAGTTTGTTCTGCCGAACATGGAATCCTGCCTTGTTATCCCGAAATTTTCAAGCTAGAGTAGCTCTTGTCTATTCTACTACGAAACTCCCGCCTCTTCAACCCACGCCGCGTTATCCCGAAATTTTGATGCGCACCAAAACTCCCTCCTCATCCGAAATCGGTTGCGCAGCCCAGACACGCAAAATCCCCTTTCTACCCCTCAGCCGGAAATGTCGCCTCGACATCGTGTTTTCAAAACAGGTGGGGGTACGTTCCTAACTTACCCCACATTTTGGACAAGCGCGTCCCTAAGCCATGGCTCCCCCTACCTTCCCATTCGTTCACCCCATTCGTACACCGAGGCCGCCAAAACCCGCGAAATGCCACGCTCCTCCGTCGGCCTCCCGACCGCTGCCCAGCTAGAGCCTCTTCCCCGAGGACGTCATCCACAGCAAAAACTCCATGTCCCTCATCCATCGCACCGGATGAGGATCCGTCGTCGATCTCGTCGTCCCGCCGGTTCAACCGCCCCGTCCTCCACCTCCAAGGAGCTTCCCCGACGTTCGCCTCATCTATCCCGCCATCCCCACAGCGCCGTTTTCACCTGCCCGACCAGAACCACAGCATCCTCACCAATTACTTCGATGAAGTCGAGGCCTACTCGGCACCACCAAGGAGGTTCTGCACTCTCCGCTGCATTTTATCTTTTATTCGATCTCACGGGGCTGCCGGTGCTCGATACCGAGCAGCCATGGCGGGTCTCCATTGACGGTGCCGTCACTGGCCACTTCCTCCATAGCGTCTCTCTCCCATGTCATTGCTTCCTCAGCGGCGGCTTGCACACCATGACTAGTTGTTGCTGCTCCGGCTCTCGCTCGCGCTGCTGCTGCTCGGGCTCTTGCTCGCGCTGCAGCTCTGTTCTTGCTGTCGGTCGCACTGCTGCTCTGCTCTTGCTTTTGTTTGTGCTACTGCTCTACTCTGCTCTTGCTGTCGGTCGCGCTGCTACTCCGCTCTTGCTCTCGTTCGTGCTGCTGCTCTGCTCTTCGCTTGCTCTCGCTTGTGATATTGCAGCTGCTGCACGACCTATGTCAGCTATAGGAGTTGCTGCTTTAGCACTCACTCGCGGTGCTGTTGCACGAGCTGCTCTCTGATAGTGCATTCCCTGCTTGAGCGGCTGCTGATTTAGATCACTGCTTCTCTGCTACCAGTGCTCGAACGACCTAAACTTCTATTGCAATGCTCTGCTACTAGTCCAATCTGTTTCATCAGTAAAATTCAGTTTTGATAGTAAAATTGAGTTTCAACTGTAAAATTCAGTTTCTTTAGTTAAGTTCAGAGTCAACATTATTTACAACATTTATTGGAGCGGCTATAGTTGATGCATTTTACATCTAGCACTTTTCAATGATGCAGTTTACATTATCTATTGCAGATGTTATTAGAATCCCACTTCAGATTAACGTTGTTTGTCTTGTCCTGCTTCAGCCTCACCGTCGTACACCTCACCAGAGCTGCTCCAACGATGGAACTGTCCATCACCACGGAGCAGTACCCTCGACGCCATCTCCAGAGGCCATAGATCATCTTCCCCGCCTCCGACAGTCACACAAGCATCACCATCCTGAACGTCCAACCCAACGATGCTGAGGTCAACAAGGCTACGCCAAAGAGGTTGTACACTCATCGCATCACTTTTTTACTCTACATTCTTGTCAATCCCTCAGGGCTCCTTTGGTTCAAAGCAGTTGCAAATCTAGAAAGAAATGAATCGTGGTCACAAAGTTCACAGGGAGAAAACTAAATGCTCTTTTGAACCACAATTTGAATCGGTTTAGCAAGATAGCCATTATATGATATTCATGTGGACAAAATAAGCTCACAAAATTTTTCGAGGGCAGGCTTCAGCCTGTTGAAGACTGCCTACTAGAATCGCCACTGGTTCAAAGAAAAAGTGAAGGAAAACAGAAGAGTTCGAAACTTTCCTATGGTACTACTATTCATGCATTTGGTTAGAAGGAATGGAGCAAAGAAAAACTAGAGGATTTTTTTTCCTTTGGTGTCTCTTTCAAAGAAAAAATGTAGGAATTTTAATATCCACTTGGACGTCCTTTTCAAATTAATATGCATGAAGAATAGGACTAAGTGCATTACTGGCATAATAAGATTCTTATTTTACATTTTCATGTGGTTTGACTTTAATTTGACCATGTTTCTCCATTCCTGTGTTCTTCCAATTCATGTGTACCAAACACCCAGGTTGACAGAAACCCTGTGTTTGCAAATGCTCTGTTTTGCATGTGCATTCCTATCCTATTCCTGTGTTTTTCCTGTCCGTGCGTTCTTAGAATCCTCCCATTCTAAGGAGCTGTCGGCGTTCTAGGATCGGGGGTACCCAGACCTGCCTGCCTACGGCCCAACACATGCACTGGTACCATAAGGTGCTATACAAATGGTTTTTAACCCCTTTCCGCGACGGCATTTGGAACCGTCGTCAAGTGAGTGACACCGATAGGGGGTCCTTCCCACACAACCCAGAAACCGTCGGGGATAGGCGAGCGGCTACTGACGATCCCCATAGAATAAACGTATGAGAAGCCACCCCAGTCCCACACGTTACATCTCGACATTACATTTCTGATCCAAGAGACATCTCAAATGATTACGCCGCTATAGTCGTGTGAAAAAGGTGGACATCAACATTTAATCTACCAATATGTTTGCGATAGGTACGTTATCGCACACAGTTCAAGAATGTAAAATGTGTGCGGTGCCTCTACTAACGTCAACGTGTCCATTTTCATAACTATGTGCGATTGGTATTCCTATCAGACACACACACTGGTTTGAAACGTTTGCCGTATTACCATGAATTGCACACGCATATGAGACGAAACTGTGTGTGCATCCGTCGGGCATCGCAAACGTTTCACGTCAAAGAACCGTCTGTTCTCTATTTTTCAGCGCACACGCTGTTTTCTTTCTAACCGTGTGCACATTATTTTATTCGCTCCTGTATAATTTTATTTTTCCCTGTAATTTATTATTCGAATTGGAAATTTTGAAATATGAAATGTGGAATTCAAATTCTCAGCACAATGGTTCAACAACGAACCCATAAATAAAATTGTCAGTACAATATGTTCAGTAATTACAGGATTAGACAGCAATTAATTATGATGAACCACAATATTTAGAGGCGGTAAAGGTGAAGAGACAAGTGTAAATCATTTTGACTGCCGATGGTGTCGAAGAAGCGGAATGCCCATAATGTACCTTCCTGCATGCCATAGGCATGAACAAATTTGTCCAACCCCTTGTGACGATCGCCCGCCCATCCTTCACCGCCTTCAGGAAGACTTCTAGAGCATTATCGTGGTAGCATGAATTATATACTTTAACCATAGTTGCCTCCACTCCGGTCATGTAGTTTGCAAGGTAATCATTAGTAAATAGCTTTGGAAACCACTGAAAAGAGAAAAATTTCAGATACTGAGGTCTAATAGAGTAACTTGTTGTGGGCAGGGGGAAAAGGCAACACATTACTTACCATCCTAAAGTTCACTGTTGTCTTGGACAAAGTGTAAATAAAGAGCTTAATTCCCATCACCCATTTCTTTCGCCTAACAATCTTTCTTAGTTTCCTCACTTGACGCCTGTTCATGAATATCTCATTGCCCCATACGCAAAAGGGATCGAAGTGTGGATTAGTACCGCTCATATATGTACCTACAAGCAACCAGTAAATGTTAGAAGCTAAACCGAGATTGCACAAATGTTGTAAAATAAAACTACCTTCGTTCCTAAGTACAAGTATTTTTAGAGATTTCAATATGAACTACATACGGATGTATATAGAATTATAGATATAGTTTAGATTAGAATCTAGATTCATTCATTTTGCTCCTTATGTAGTCTATATTGGAATCTCTAAAAAAACTTATATTTAGGAACAGATGGTGAATAAGCCATGTGACGCAGCTAACCTCGACGGCAAACAACAACATCGCCCATTGTAGCCCTGTTTAAGTGCATGGAAAGCCAATGTTAACTACAACAGGGTTAATATCCACCAAAAATAGCAAATGGTAATAAAACGGCAACATCTGTAGTGATATCTTCATTGGGAAAGAGTAGCATGATCGCAAAGGGACAGATTAAAAAATGGATACAACTGTTAATTGCAACAGGCTTAACAACATCCTAAGTTTTGTTTTGTAAGTTTGTAGCCATTGAAATACAACTGTTTAAAAATGGATACAACTGTTAATTGCAATAGGCTTAATAGCCATTGAAACCGGTACTGATAAAAATGCAATTGGCAGAGTTAAACAACACAATGGAGGTGCTGCCAGAGCAGAGAATGGCCCAGTTGTCTATAAAAAGGAAGGGAAAATAGCTAAAACGTGTTAGGCATGTTTACTATAACATGCTTAATACATCGACCATACAAAACATAGCCATTAATTGCAACTGGTATTGGTAAGATTAAACTGGTGAGTTCATACTTGGTAAGTCCTGAGAGGTAGTTGCTGGGCACTTCATCTTGGACAGAGCCCGCCCAAAGTCAGTGGCGGCGGAGGCGAGTTCTTCCTCCGGGTTGAAGCGTGGATCAGTGCCACCGACATGTGTACCTACAATAAGCAAGTAAATGTTAGAAGCCAAACTGCAATTGCACAGATGATGTAAAATATTGTAAGACATGGGATGCAGCTAACCTCGATGGCAAACAACAACATCGCCCGTTATGGCCCTGCGTAAGTACATGGAAAGGCATGTTAAGTACAACAGGGTTAGCATCCACCAAAAATAGCAAATGGGCAGCATCTCTAGTATATCTTCATTGCGGAGAGTAGCACGGTAGCAAAGGGACAGATTAAAAAATGGATACAACTGTTAATTGCAACAGGCTTAACAGCATCCTAAGTCATGTTTTGTAAGTTTGTAGCCATTGAAATACAATTGTTTAAAAATGGATACAACTGTTAATTGCAACAGGCTTAATAACCATTGAAACCAGTACTGTTAAAAATGCAATTGGCAGAGTTAAACATCACAAGGCAGGTGCTGCCAGAGCAGAGAATGGCCCAGTTGTCTATAAAAAGGTAGGGAAAATATCTAAAACATGTTAGGCATGTTTACTACAACATGCTTAATACATCGACCGTACAAAACATAGCCATTAATTGCAACTGGTATTGGTAAGATTGAACTGGTGAGTTCATACTTGGTAAGTCCTGAGAGGTAGTTGCTGGGGCACTTCATCTTGGCCAGAGCCCGCGCAAAGTCAGTGGCGGCGGAGGCGAGCTGTTCCTCCGGGTCGAAGCGTGGATCAGTGCCACTAACATGTGTACCTACAGGCAATCAGTAAATGTTAGAAGTTAAACTGCAATTGCACAAATGATGTGAAATACTGTAAGACATAGGATGTAGCTAACCTCGACAGCAAACAACAGCATCGGCCGTTATGACCCTGCGTAAGTACATGGACAGGCATGTTATGTACAACAGGGTTAGTATCCACCAAAAATAGCAAATGGGCAGCATCTCTAGTGATATCCTGAGTCATGTATTGTAAGTTTGTTGCTGGTATTGGTGAAATTGAGCTGGACAGTTAATACTTGAACATCACACAGTGTGCAGTACTGGAAAAAACAAGGCACGAACATGCTTAATACATCAACCATACAAAACATAGCCATTGCTAGTGGTATTGGTAAGATTGAGCTGGTCAGATCATACCTGGTAAGTCCTAGGGGGTAGTCGCTGGGGCACTTCATCTGGGCCAGAGCCTGCACCAAGTCGGCGGCAGCAGAGGCGAGGTGTTCCTCCGGGTCAACACGCACAACGGTCATCACGCTATCGACCGCCATCAGCTCCTCGACCTCCACGTGATATGTGGTTGGGCTTGCGTGGCGATGCTCTAGAGGTAGGGGCAGTGGGGATTTGGAGGTATGAGGATGTTTCATAGGCGCCATTTAAGCAATCAGGCCGGGGCCGTGATAGAGATCCATGGGTTACCTGACTGGATCCGAGCAGAACGTAGATGTGGTTGAAGCTGTGGTTGCGGCAGCGCCGGTTTGAGCTGCCGGTAGGGGGGAGGGGGAGATACTAAGGAAATTTGATGGGTGGGGATGTGGTGGGAGGAATAAATTCTGAAATCGCGTGCCAAACAAAAATTTCACTGCGAAACTTGAAACTTGGGCGGGGGAAACACAAAACGCAGACGAAGCGCATAAAATACTCATGTGCGATAAAAGAGAATTGGCAGATCCCGTCTCCAAAAAAATGTACACGTGTAGTTGATTTTTTCGGTCAATGGTACGCCTGGTTTATTAGGAAACATCACACAGGTAACTGACTTATGGATCATTAACGCAAAAAAACGCACACGAGTACGCCATAGAAACCGTGTGTTTTGTGATCTTCTAATAATTCTTATATCTATCAGCATCTCAAACCGCACCTAATTTCAAAAATCTCTTTCATTGTATCAGGATTATTCAATGTACATGAATGAGGCAAGTTGACACCCGATGAGCAATCATCGGTTTATGAAATGGAATCAAGTGTCAACCTGACTCGCTCTCGTAGCCAGATTTGATCCTATGCAACAAGAGAGAAGCTTGCTACCATTCGCCGGTGCGGCAATTTAAGCCGGTGTGCGGCCAACTCGCGTGGTGAGGTGGGACTAAAAACCAGCTGTGACCAGCTCGAGTCTCCTCCGGTGGCTGCGGGCGGACGTTTCGGGAGTATTTGGGGCCGGGGAGCGGCTACAAAACTTCAGTGAACACATGCTAATCAACGCTCAAAGCCCTCAAAGGATGCGCTTACCAACATTGTACGTTAATAATAGATAGTACCAACTTAAAGTACTACTGGTAATTTGCTCGAAAACTAGTACTGGTAGATGCTTGTAATTAATTATACAAACTTACGGGCGACACACGCACTAACTACTTCTCACATGCTGCCATCGGGGCATGCTGGACAGACACTGGCGTTCTCCTTCCCGGCCTTGTAGGCGGCAGCCCACCGTGCTTCGATCTCCGCCAAGCTCTCCTCAGCATGGCGTGCGGCCTGTTCTTTCTTGCGGCGGCGGGACTCTCTTTTCTTGACTGCTTTCTGCCTTTTCCTCTCCTTCTGTGCGGCTTTAGCCGCCTCTAGATCCACCGCCCATTCGGCCATGGCAGCCTCAAAGTCCTCCCACGTAACTGTGTGGCCACCGGCGGCGATGAACTCGGCGCGGTGAGATGCCATCGCTTCCTTACCATGTGTGCGGTCGCGGGCAGCGAGGAACGCGGCACGGCGGGATGGCATCACTTCCTAACCAGTTAGTGTGCGCCGCGATGCCATGAACGATGCTTGGAGAGAGCTCTGGGACAGAGTGGCTGGGCAGCCGTACAGTGCGGTGGTTTTTAAGAGCTCAACGACAAACGACGAAGGAAAATTGGCTTCCCTTACAATTTTGCTCGTTCATTATCGCACACGGTTCATCTCCGCCGCCTCCGGAAATAGTGTGCGCTGAGCCTATTGTGTGTTGCGTTATGATTGGCCGGAACCCCAACCACGCGGATCGCGCGTGTGCACCGTAGGATGCATCGCGATCGAACGGCAATCCACGTCCCTCACATCACACCCGTGCAGCTGTAGCTGGATTGGATTTATATGCGCTAAATGCCTAGAAAATGCACATAATCCCCTAAATATGGTAAATGAGCCCGAAAAAATGCCAAATTTGAACACGGTGATTTGTAGGGTGTATGTTCATCGTAGAAAAAAAACTCCAGGGCAAAGAACAAAGAAAATTTGGATTCCCCTTCAAACTTGGTGATTTCCCTCTCGAAAGCATGGAACTTCCTCAGTGATGGTTTGATTTATGAAGGGCGTGCATGACGACATAAGCCAAACCTTCTCAAATTTTTACCAGGGCATGGTGAGGCCATACCATGGCACCATGCTGGGCGTCATGTTTTTCAAGCATTTATTTCATTTTTTCTATAGTTGAAAACCCAATAAACAAACGTTTGTGGTTGACTATTACCACACATTTCATCAAAATATCTGCCCATTTCTTGTAAAAGGCATGAAAATTTACTAAATGGCACGAGCATGGTTTTCCAGGCCGTTCTTGTGCACCTTTTCATGCACCGATTGTTTGAACTTGAATTATGTGCATTAATGCCTAGAAAATGCACATAATCTCCTAAATATGGTAAATGAACCCAGAAAAGTGCCAAATTTGAACATGGTGATTTGCAGGGTGTATGTTCATCAAAGAAAAAAACTCATGGACAAAGCACAAAGGAAATTTGGATCCCCCTTCAATCTTGGTGATTCCCCCCTCGAAACCATGAAACTTCCTCGGTGAAGGTTCGATTTATGAAAGGCGTGCATGATGACATAAGGCAAACATTCACAATTTTTTACCAGGACACGGTGAGGCCATACCTTGGCACCACGCCAGGCGTCATGTTTTCCAAGCATGTATTTCATTTTTGTTTAGTTGTTAACCCAGTAAACGACATGTTTGTGGTTGACTATTGCCACACATTTCCTTGAAATCTCTGCCCATTCCTTGTAAAAGGCATGAGAATTTACTAAATAGCACGAGCATGGTTTTCCAGACCATTCTTGTGCTCCTTTTCGTGCACCGATTGTTCGAATTTGAATTATGTGCATTAATGCCTAGAAAATGCACATAATCCCCTAAATACGGTAAATGAGCCCGGAAAAACTTCAAATTTGAACACGTTGCATTGGAGGGGGTATCTTGATCGTTGGAAAAAAACTGAATGACAAACTAGGATGGAAATTTGGATTCCCCTTCAATCTTGGTGATTTCCCTCTCGAAAGCATGGAACTTCCTCGGTGATGGTTCGATTTATGAAGGGTGTGCATGAGGACATAAACCAAACCTTCTCAGCTTTTTACCAGGGCACGGTGAGGGCATACCATGGCACCATGCCAGGCGTCATGTTTTTCAAGCACGTATTTCATTTTTCTATAGTTGATAACCCAGTAAATGACGCGTTTGTGGTTGACTATTGCCACACATTCCCTTGAAATCTCTGCCCATTCCTTGTAAAAGATATGAGAATTTACTAAATACCATGATTATGGTTTTTCCAGACCGTTCTTGTGCACCTTTTCATGCACCGATTGTTCGAATTTGAATTATGTGGATTAATGCCTAGAAAATGCACATAATCCCCTAAATAGGGT
The DNA here is from genome assembly GCA_011799875.1 of Thinopyrum elongatum. Taxonomy (NCBI): domain Eukaryota; kingdom Viridiplantae; phylum Streptophyta; class Magnoliopsida; order Poales; family Poaceae; genus Thinopyrum; species Thinopyrum elongatum. Next base: position 181,453,438 of record CM022300.1, read on the forward strand.
AAGTGAGCCTGGAAAAATGCCAAATTTGAACACGTTGCATTCGAGGGGTACGTTGATTCTAGAAAAAACTGAATGAAAAACTAGGAAGGAAATTTGGATTCTCGGCCCCTTCAATGTTGCTGATTTCCCCCTCGAAACCATGAAAATTCCTCGGTGATGGTTCGATTTATGAATGGCGTGCACGACGACATAAGGCAAACCTTCTCAAATTTTTACCACGGCATGGTGAGGCCATACCATGGCACCATGCCAGCCGTCATGTTTTTCAAGAATGTATTTCATTTTTCTACAGTTGAAAAACCAATAAATGACGTGTTTGTGGTTGACTATTGCCACACATTTCCGTGAAATCTCTGCCCATTCCTTGTAAAGGGCATGAGAATTTACTAAATAGCACGATCATGGTTTTCCAGACCGTTCTCGTGCATGTTTTCATGCACCGATTGTTTGAATTTGAATTATGTGCATTAATGCGTAGAAAATACACATAATCCCCTAAATATTGTAAATGAACCGGGAAAAGTGCCAAATTTGAACACGGTGATTTGCAGGGTTTATGTTCATCATAGAAAAAAATTCATGGACAAAGGACAAAGGAAATTTGGATTCCCCTTCAATCTCGGTGATTTACTATCGCACACAATTCATCTCCATCGCCTCTGCGAACTGTGTGTGTTCACCCAAACATGCAAAAGGAAAAAAGAAAACCCTCGCCCACTTCGTCCCCACCCACTCACCGTGGACTCCTCCGCAACTCTGCACCTCATCAACTTCTATCGCGGCGACCACCCTAAGCTCGACGGCTGTCGTCGGCGGGCGGACGCCGTGCTCCAAAGGGCACGAGATTTCGCCCCTACCACTTTCTGCCGCCTATCTGCACCGACATTCTAGACTCTGGTCGATTGGGGTTTTCTGCGGGATTGGGCCAGGGATTTTTCTAATGGAGAAGGTAATCAAGTTAGCGAAATATTCACTCATCTCTTATCGCAGTCCGTCCGTGAAAGTGCAACTAATCCCTGGGTGGTTTTGGTAATTCTTAACAACATATAGCTCATTGAACTAATACTCTTTCAAGATGATCATTTCAGAAAGTTCAATGATTGGCATGGCATGGACTAGAGATGTGGACCCCTCAAAATGCTAAGGACATATATTGGCAAAAGCTCAAGACTCTATATTTTCTTTTTAGTGATCCAAGATCACATTGAGTCCATAGAAAAAGCCAATACTATTAAAAGGGGATGAGGTGTTACTTAATGGCTTGCTTGCTCAAAATGCTTAGTGATATGCTCCAAAAGCCCTCAACCACTTTCTCATTTCCACATATGTCCTAAACCTAAAGTCAAACTCGGCCCCACCGATTTGATCTATCCGGCGCCACCGAGTTCACTTGACATAGCCATAGCCAGAAACCCTAATCAATTCGGTCTCACCGATACGGATATCGGTCTCACCGAGATGGGATTGCAAACTCTTTGTTTCCCTTCGTAACATTTCGGTCTAACTGAAATGAGCGATCGGTCCCACCGAGTTCACAATGCAAACTCTTTGTTTCCTTTTCGTAATGTTTCGGTCTAACCAAAATGAGCGATCGGTCCCACCGAGTTTGCCTGACCAACTCTCTGTTTGCCTATTACTGAAATCGGTCCCATCGAGTTCATGTGATCGCTCTCACCGAGATCCAGTTATGCCCTAACCCTAGCACATCGGTCCACCGAGTTGATCATGTCAGTCCCACCGAAAATCCTAACGTTCACATTTTGAACTGAATCGGTTTGACCGAGTTTCACTATTCGGTCCCACCGAGTTTGGTAAATTTTGTGTAATGGTTAGATTTTGTGTGGAGGCTATATATACCCCTCCACCCCCTTCTCCATTTGTGAGAGAGCCATCAGAACATGCCTACACTTCCACTACCCATTTTCTGAGAGAGAACCACCAACTCATGTGTTGAGACCAAGACATTCCAATCCAACCACTAGAATCTTGATCTCTAGCCTTCCCCAAGTTGCTTTCCACTCAAATCATCTTTCCACCATATCCAAATCTATGAGAGAGAGTTGAGTGTTGGGGAGACTATCATTTGAAGCACAAGAGCAAGGAGTTCATCATCAACACACCATCTATTACCTTTTGGAGAGTGGTGTCTCCTAGATTGGTTAGGTGTTACTTGGGAGCCTCCGTCAAGATTGTGGAGTTATAATAAGGAGTTTGTAAGGGCAAGGAGATCGCCTACTTCATGAAGATCTACCCAAGTGAGGCAAGTCCTTCGTGGGCGATGGCCATGGTGGGATAGACAAGGTTGCTTCTTCATGGACCCTTCGTGGGTGGTGCCCTCCGTGGACTCGCGCAACCGTTACCCTTCGTGGGTTGAAGTCTCCATCAACATGGATGTACGATAGCACCACCTATCGGAACCACGCCAAAAATCTTCGTGTCTGCATTGCGTTTGCTCCCTCCAAACTCCTCCCCTTTACCTTCATATGCAATGATTTACATTCCGCTGCTATACTCTTAGAATTGCATGTGTAGGTTGATTGCTTGACTTGTGCTAAGTTGCTAAAATCTGCCAAGACTTAAAATTGGGAAAAGGCTAGATTTTTATTTGGTCAAGTAGTCTAATCACCCCCCTCTAGACATACTTTCGATCCTACAGTCCGTCGCTGTTAATCAACCAACGGAAATTGCCGTGGATTCATTTTTCTTCTAGCTGATTCGAGGGTTTTCATTCATGTGTCCATAGTGCGAGCACAAATCGGGCAAGTGTGGTCGCGGCCAGTCGCAAACGAAGTTCTATCTCACCATTGCGGATGACTTCAGGGAGCGCTCGGTATGTTCAATCTCACCCTAACTTGGTCGGCATGGCCTAAATTTGTGAACATATACCGTCTGTTGCTACATTTGGATAAAAGGTACGGTGCCACATGCAGCCTAGATGTCGAAGCCAATTTTATTCCCCCTATATTAGGCAAATTTATGATGTATTGTTCATTATGTTACTCTCATATTTGCATCAAATCTTTGTTACATTATCTATTTTTAATTATATATTTTTGTACTTTGCTTTCATCTATATATTGATCTGTTCTATCAGTTACGCCCATATTTGCATCTTGCTCTATTATTTCAATATATCTAATTTACGGTCTTAATTTTCATTTCAAGCAGTACATCCCTAGCTTTGCAAGAACAGGAGTAGAAGGAAATCTTGGGCTTTACTTTGTTGATGACTCCATGGATGTCATATTGACAACGCAGCATGGATTTACAATGACGGTTAGCGTAAAACTTGATAAAGATGGTCACTCCTATTTTGATGTGGACCTTTGGAGAAAAATGTCTAAGTGTTATGAACTGAAAGCTGGCAATAAAATTCTAGTGCGTGCACCACAGCTTGGTCTAATTAACATGGATGTTTACTTCACCAACATCATCAGCCGATCAAAGTCTGATCGAGGTTAGTGTCCTTTCAACTTTCTCCATGATGGCATATTACTTAGCAAAATCGAGGTATTTGTTCTGACTAATTGATCACTATTTAAGCAACCAATTGTGATTTCATTTTCTGACTCCAATACCAGGCAGTAACAAATTCTATTTACCAATTTATGCGCACTATATATTCTTCTGCCATGTTCTGAATAAATAATACCTTTCCACCTTTTAAGCATGATATGTTGGATGCATAGTGAATGATTTGTATGTTACTAAGCATACCAAATTTCACTGGAAGGACTTGAAGCATGTCATAAACTTTGTTGATAATCTGACAGAGATAGCATAGCATATGAACGCTGGATTTTGGATGGGATTAGTTATACCTATGGTGCACACATTGAACAAGACCAATTGTGTGCACAAAATGCTGGTACAAAGTCTTATTTTTATGTTGATGCTCATAAACTATATATATCTTCAACGAAATGTTACAATTGGTTTTTATTCTACATTTCAACAGAAATTGCCCGCTGTAGCTGTTCCTGGATCGATTTCCCTGCGTGGTCGAATTACACTTGTGCCTGCTAATAACGCCAAAGTGATTGCAAGGTACTGCATTTCCCGCAGAAATGGAACCATTCAAATTAACAAGTTTTCGCTTGTCGTGGCAATGCATCCATATTGGAAAATTGGAGACACTGTTCTACTCATGCTCTACCAAGGCATAAGAGGGCTCTTCCTTTTCACTGACGAGATGCCGAGTCGCCATGATCAAGCTACTTCCAGCGGATAGTTGTGGTTGTTGGCCCTCAGCCTCTTAAAATGTGCTAGCTGTTACTATGTTAAGTATGTAGATATGGACCATATGGTTGTTGGCCCTCAGCCTCTTAAAATGTGATAGTTGTTACTATGTTAAGTATGTAGATATGGACAATATGGTTGTCAAAACCGTGTTACGAAGATCCTCCTTTTGTCGAATAGTGTAACCACTATATATATGTTACTCAAATGTTGTTAGCCAACTTCTTAAATTTTCATGGAAAGTATTAGTATCATACACAGTTCATTGAGTTTAAGCGTGTGCCCAGTAGAGCAGTAGAGTAGAGCACGCCCATGTTTTGGACGTGGCGATCAGCACCGATGTCCAGAAGGCATTTGCATATTAACTGTCCATATTGCAAATTCACACATGTGTTAACATAAGGAAACATATGTGTAACTTACTAATCATTGCACATGAGTACTCGTAGACGTATTGTGTGCGATACTCCTAGCCACCGCAAGCAACTAGTTTGCAATTCAAAGTTTTTTCTACACACAGAATCGCACACAAGTTAACTCTAGTTACCGTCTGTGTTGTAATTTCTCATCGGAAGCAGTTCATCCGAGTGGGCTGTTTGCCGCGTATCACACACATCTTGTTTACACGACTCATTTGTGTTCTTTTGGCTCATCGCAAACAGTTCATCTATGTGAACTGTATGCCGCATATCACACACATGTTGTTAAGTTGAACCGTTTCTGTTGCATTCCCTAATAGAAAACAATTCATCCGAGTGAACCGCATGCCGTATATCACACACACCTTGATCTGGCAAACCGTTTCTGTTGCACTCCCTAATAGCAAACAGTTCATCTGAGGGAACTGTATGCTATCTATCGCACAGACCTTGATATGGCTGCCCGTTTCTGTTGTTCTATCTCATCGCAAACAGTTCGTATGGATCAATCATGTGCCCTTCATCGCACATGCATCTAAAATCTGAACCGTGTTTGATGTCTCCGCCATCGCAACCGTTTTGCATCTTTTTTGACGGTTTTTTTACATCACCATTTGTGATTAATGCATCGCACACAGTTTCGTCAAAGGGTCTCTGATTGTAGTGTCGCGTTAGCAGCATCCTGCAGTAGTGATGACTTCACCGACGGCCCAGGACGGCCCAGCTACAAGACTCCACGAGCAAGACCCTTGCGAGGGCCCCCGTCCTCGCGAGGCGAACGACGTCAAGACCTCCCGAGGAGCAGCTCCCCGAGCCTGCCTCCCGAGGAGCGGAGATCTCTATGCAGGTACCCCGCCTCATGAGGCTCACCATGGCGTGAGCCGTGATGACCAAGGCCAGGCGGGCGCAGACCAGGATAGTTTCCTCTTTGGTGCTAAGGAGGCAAGGACAAGCATGGGTTCCCGAGGGATCCCCAAAGGTTTCCATTTTAGTGCAATAAGACCAAGACCACAGGCTCGGCATGATGGAGGTCATCACCGAGCCCACAACTGCGTCATGGCCAGAAGCTTTGCAGGCAAAGACCGCCTTTCGTCAGGATAAGATGTACTCTTGTCCCCCTTCAAAATTGGCCACCGTGGTATTCCTTCCCGCCTAAGTTATGAGGGAAGAGAACTGGGCCTAGTATAAGTATAGGCTAGCCTCCACCGTAGAGAGGGATCGATTCATTCTCATCCTCTGAGCCCTCGCGAGGTAGCTCATCCACTATACTAGTTCATCCTCGACCTCCTCGTGAGGCCAATCCACCACAAAGCAGGAGTAGGGTTTTACACCGTAAGGTGGCCCGAACCTGGGTAAACCACCGTGTCCTTTTCTCCTTCCCGCTCGCTCGTACTTGACGAGATTATGCCATGTGGGCGGCGAGCAGCGAGACATCGTGAAGCGAGATCCTTCATACACACCCCAGAGTTCGAACCTAGTTTGGGTCCGCGGAGCCCTGATTCCGACATTTGGCGAGCCAGGTAGGGGCGTGTTGAAGCCTCCGTTTCTTCATCGACTGCTCTCCGTCCTCGCTCCGCCGCATCCATGGCCGACGCCCACCAAGTTCGCACAGAGCACCGGGCCGCTCCTGTTGCCCAGATGGTGCCCGTGGGCCGCGGTGTTCCTCGCCGCTTCGCCTCTCCCGCGGCAAATGCCACCACCGACCCCGCTGCTCATGAGCAGGAGGACTCGTCGCTGCCACCCTCCGTGCAGCGTGACGACCGCACCACCATGCCTTCCCTCACTCCCGCCACGGCATCATCCTCCCATGCTCGTCATGGGCTAGCGAACGTGCAAGCCGTGCTCCTCATGGCGCGTGAGTTGCTGCACTACCACCCTGCCAACAAAGGCTACGATGCCTGGCTTGGTTGCATCACCGAGCTCGTCAACGCCGCCGGCGAGGGCCCGACGCCCTCCCACTCGCTCTGTCCCCCTCCCTCCCATGCGGGCGACGTGGCTCATGGCGTGCTTCCGCCTCCTCCTCTGTGCAGTGCCGACGCCAAGCCCAGGCGCGACTCGCCACTACAAAAAAAAGACACATCCGAGACATTTTGGCTCGAACGAATTTTTTTCTTGTCATGCTTATGACACTTCTATGATGATAATTGTGACAAAACCCGGTATCATCATAGATGTAGTGGGCTCCTACTTCTGTGACAAAAAATCATGACAGAAAATGGGATTTTCGTCCTGGGCGGGCTGGAGACACACCTGCATGACATTCTTTGGGCCGTCCATGACGGAAAAAATCATAGTTGAAGCGAGGGCGAGGAAAATTTCAGGGAGTTCCGGTTACGGTGGGTGGTCGGGGCCGAGTGATGAGCGTTTCTCTTGTATATGTACACGCGTGTGTGCGAGGCGTTGGGCTCTAACTGAACCCGAGCGAGGCGTTCGCTTACTGAACCCGAGCGATTGCACTAGCTACGTTACTGAACCCGAGCGATCTATCCCTTGGCTGTTAACTGAACCTGAGCGATTCCTTCATTACTGCTGCTAACTAAACCCGAACGATCGATCGCTGCTGCTGCTTACTGAAGCCGATCGAAACTGCTGCCTCTTGATGAACAGTGAATGTGGGGGTTGGTTGAATGAGTCGAGATGTACATGGTTGGGGTTGGATGAACAGTCCCTAGTGGGGGTTGGATGAACAGGACCTCGTGGTAGTATATAGACCGTTGCCGCTGGATGAACAGGACCCCGAGAGTAGGTCGCCACAGCCGAGCTGGTTGGGGGTGGATGAACAGGACCCCATGGAGGGCTGGTTGAATAGTAGCCGGTGGAGGGCTGGATGGACTGTAGCCCGTGGACGAATAGTAGCTGGTGGAGGCAGGAGGAAGATGCGGTGGATGAACATTGCAGGTGGTGGCTGAAGCAAGTCGACGGTGGGTGAACAGTAGCCCGTGGAGTCCTGTTTTGCGGTACGCCACACCCCTCTCAATGAACAGGACCCCCGTTTCGACCATAGCGCTCCAACACAAGTTTGTTTCCTCTGTTTTGCGGTATGCCACACCCCTCCCGATGAACAGGATGCCGTTTAGACCGTAGCCGATCGAACAGAAGGCCGTTTCATCCATACTGAGGTACGCCAGACCCCGTTTCGGCTGTTCCGTCCAAGCCGGTTGGCTCCCATTGAACAGGACGCATTCCGACCCAGTCTGTTGCCTCCCAATGAACAGGACGCTGTTTCTCCATTCTGACCCAGCCGGTTGGCTGTCCGATGAATAGGACGGCATTGCTATCGTTCGTTGCCTCTCCATGTACATGAGCCCTGGTCGTACGTATGTGCGAGTAGGCATTCGAGACCCCGCCCGTATGTACGTACGTGGCCGTATTTTTTGGCATATGGCTGTACGTACGTGTACACGGTTTAGAAGGGACTGCCTGAACTGCTACGTCGGGGGCTCTACTACTACACGTGTTGCTGCTTTCTTGGCCACGGTTCATTGTTGCCGAGAGACCGATCGACCAGTATGTACCTACACGTTTGCAACAACGCTATGTACGCTTCGACCGGGTGGGTCCCAGCTGTCAGGGAGGATAAGGATGCACTTCCTTGCGTGCGAAGATATAGCTGGTGGGTCCCGACTGTCAGGGGGAGGAATCATTTTTATTTTGCGAGTAATAAGGAGGCACTTCCTTGTGTTCGAAGATGTAGCTGGTGGGTCCAGGTGTCAGCCTCATAGCCTAAAGTCCACTTCCGATGGCTGTCGTTCGTTGACCTTGTTAACCACGAGGCACTGAGAGCATCGAGGCGGTGGACAATGGCGAGGCCTAGGAAGGGAACGACGAGGAGCCAGAGAAGATGAGGCGGGTGGATGCCCATGCGGAGGGGAGTACGAGGGTTCACTGGTTCGGCTGTGGCATAAGGCTGCCGTCCCCGGAGAATAACAGGGGGTGTGGGTGAGTAGCAGGAAGGCCTGGCCAGTCGTAGTATGGTCAGTCCGTGAGGCCTGCGCGGCAGCACAACTGGCCACGGGAGGCTGGAGCAGGTAGTACGGCGGGCCTGGTTTGGGCGGCTAGAGCAAGAAGACTAGAGGTTGAAGACACAGCATGGCCGTTGATTTAACATCCAACGGTCAGTGCAGCTAGAATCGTTTTGACTAAGTTGACAAAGCCCGTACGCGTCAACTTAGTTGGCCCACAAGTCAGCCTCCAAATCTGGTGGGTCCCAGCTAGCAGGGAGATTCATTTTTTGCTCGTAATAATGTGGCACTTCCTTGCGTGCGAAGAGTATTTCTGTTTTTTTTATTTCTTCTTTTTTGAGTTAGAATAAAAAGAAAACAATTTATCATCTTTGGTACAATCTATATTTTCACGAAATGGATGATAATAAAGCTGGTGTGTCCCAGCTGTCAGGGAGAGGTAATTTTTTTCCGCGTAATAAAGGAAACACTTCCCTGCGTGCGAAGATGTAGCTGGTGGCTCAAACTTGTCAGGGGGAGAAATCATTTGTTTTCGCATAATAAGGAGGGGCTTGCTCACGTGCGGCCATGGGCCATGCGGGTCCCTACTGTCAGCCACTCCACGTACATGCCTCTTCCGATGGCTGTTGTTTGTTGACAAAGTTAACCGCGCCTCGCCGAGAGAACCAACGCGGTGGACGATGGCGAGGCCTAGGAAGGGAACACCCCGGAGCCGGCGAAGACACATCAGTGGATGCCCATGCAGAAGGGAGTATGAGGGTTCACTGGTTCGGTTGCGGTGTGAGGCTGCCGTCGCCAGAGAATAACATGACGTGTTGGTGAGTAGAGGAATGGCCTGGATGGCGATGGGAGTAGGGTGTGCCGGTGAGTCCTGCGCAGCAGCACAGCCGGCCACGGGAGGCGGTAGCAAGCGGTACCGCCGGCGGTGGTTTGGGCGGCTGAAGCAAGAATATTCGAGATTGAAGAAGAACCACGACATCCGTTGGATGGACATCCAACGGCCACTGCTGCTAGAACCGTGTGTTGACTATAAGTTAACAAAGCCTTGCGTACGCGTCAACTTAGTAGGCCCACAAGTGTGTGGCAGAGAACATATAGCCCATTTGCGATTTGTAAGAATGTACAACCCATTTTTGAATTCTAATGGAATTTACTACAAGCCATTTACAGTTTGTTAAAATTACAGCCCATTTTCTAGCTAGGACAATGATTCATAATTTCAACCAACCGCTAAAAACAGAACTCAATAAAAATTTCCTACATTTTGATGGGATCCGAAATATCTTTATCCCAAAATTTCTAGTTAGATTAAATATAATTTTCAAATAAATTTGTATTACGCAAAAATCCAACGAAATATTGCGGGCGCAACAAGTAATGAAATTAAAATTTTCAAAATCCAAAAATAATATTTTTTAACTAATTACGTGTTTGGTGCATTTTTTATAGTTACAACCCAGTTTTTATAATTACATCCCATTTATTATTTCTTAAAGCCCATTTTCTTGTTAAGCCTAATGCATCCCTCCTAGGAAAGATTTGCAGCCCAGCGGGGCGGAGAATAACAAGTTGACCTAGGCTGGGTATTCCCCCAAAAAAGTATAGCTGGGCTAGCCATTTTTAGCTTGAAAAAAATTAATATCTCGGCTGGATATTTGGTCGACATAAAATAATAACCTGGGCTAGAAGGGCCACAGCCCGCCCAGTTGATACCCTGCTCTCCTCTGAACAACAACAAAAACATCGCTCAAGAAGAACTCTGCTCACACCTCAAAAATACAAATACTGCTCGAGCTGCTGGGTCCCAGCTGTCGGCCGCTCCTTGTGCAATTCTCTCGTTTATTGACTATATAGGTTGACAATGGTGTGGGACCGTGATGTCAGGAAACCATGAGGAAGCAAAAAAATTATAGTTGTATATAATAAGGAGGCACTTGCGTACGTGCGGCTATGGCCCTGGTGTGTCCCCACTGTCATGCTCTCCAGGTAAAGTCATCTCCTGATTCCTTATGTTCGTTGACCATGTTGACAACACGAGACGGCGGCGCCATGGCGAGCGCAACAACTCGAAGGACAACGGAGAGGGCCTCGTGGGCCCTATGGATGGTCTGATACAGCGCCCGCTGCTCATTCAGGAAGCCAGGATCATAGGGCCACATGTCCGTGACGGCATTGTCGTTCGCTTGTTCGCTGGCGATTCATCCTTCCGCGAGCCGGTGCTCATTGAGGAGACGGAGGTTGCAGCACAGATCCTCCTGCACTGGTAGCTCTTCCGCCATTAGGGCGTTGAAGGGCAGCCGCACCTGCTCTATGGTGAACACGGCATGAACTGGCTTGGGCAGTGGCGCCGGCTCCTGGTCGGAAGCCACGTCCATCGTCTGATTGTCGTCGCTCAGCTCGGCGAGCTCGCTGGTGAGCCAGCATGTCCGGCTGCTGGACCGACCTGCTGCCAAGCAATAGTCTGACCACCCTGGCCCCCCCAGACCGCCCCCCTCGCCCCCGCGCGCTTTTTGCCCGAAACGATCAGCGCCGCCCGCGCCGCTTCCCGTTGAAGGCGATTGCTCCGCGTGCAAATGACACAAGTGCCGTCCATCCGTCCGTCTGCTGCCCACATTATTGATACACGGTTGTCAAGGCCACTACTCCAGCGCCACCCGTCCGTCCCTCCGCCACACACAATTGCTGTATAAACTGCTGCGCCGGCCATAGCCGCAGTCATCCGCCTCCGTTCCCTTTCTCCTGTCCACACCACTCCCACCATGGCTTCCTCGCGCTCCAGCGCTCTTCGGGACGGGGGGACAACGGACAAGAAAGAGATGGCAGCCATTGCTACCGACTAGCTGGCCGGCAGGCAGCCGGAGGATGACGACGTCCCAATGGAGAACGTGGTAGTCGATGATTCGGTGCCAACTCCCTCCTCCGCGCCATCCTCGCCGGTGCATTGCACCATGACCATCGGCGAGGATCGTGCCCAATACATGGACATGGTGAGGCAGAAGCATGAGGAGCAGTTCCGGGAGGTGCAGGACAACGCCGCCTACAACCACCATGTCCTCTAGGAGCACCTGCAGGCGGAGGAGCAGATCGCCTCGGAGCGGGCGGAGCAGGAGGCGCTGCTCGAGTCGTACCGCTCCGCCCGCGAGAGCCGCCTCGCGTGCTGGCGGTACCACATGCGGGTGGCGGAGGTTGCAGCTGCCAACAAAGAGGGCGATGAAGCCGGCGAGGTGCTGTTTGGCGAGAACGACGACGAGGCAGAGGACAATGCCGGCTGCACCGAGGCCCCGCCCCACCGGCACCGAGGCGGAGGACTTCGCCGGCTTCGGCGAGGCCCCACCCCACCAACAACGAGGTAGAGGACACCGCCGGCTCCGCCGATGCCCCGCCCTGCAAGCATCGAGGCATAGGACTTCACCGGCTTCGGCGAGGCCCTACTCCGCCGAGGCCCCGCCCCGCCAACAACGAGGCAGAGGACATCGCCGGCTCCGCCGAGGCCCCGCCCTACCGACTATGAGGGGGAGAATTTCCCCCGCTTTGCCGAGGCACGGCCCCGCCAGCAATGAGATAGAGGACATCGCCGGCTCTGTCGAGGCCCCGCCCCGCTGCCAACGAGGCCGCGCCACACAGAAAACAAGGAAGAGTAGAACACGATAGGTCGCCGCCGCTCGGGTCCAAGTAAGGCCACCGCAGCTACCCTCCGGTTGAAGCCGATCTTGGCGGGTTGAACACTGACGGCCGATTAGCTTCTTGGCGGCGACATGGAGTCGGAGAGCTGTGCTGGAGAAGAAGCTTCCGTTCGGCTCAGCCGGACACGAGAAATGGGCGCCGGAGATCATAGATTAGGTTAATTAATTATACCTCCAGCGCACCCCTTTTTAGTTGAAGAATGTATGAAATGTAATGAAATCCGGCATGTTTATATGAAATCCAGCCGTGTATGAATGAATTTAGTTCGATTAGTTTGAATTCTTGTATCATTGGCATTGGATGAACATGCAAAACAATACGTACTAGCATTATTCCCAGGACGCATGGTGATCACCTCGTTTGCAGTAGTTTCACACGTGCAAAAAGTTTGATCAGCTTTTTAGCGTGCCTGTACATTGCAATCAAACTCACAGGCCTGGCAATTCATAGAGAACATTCAAAACAATCGATATTATGCATCTCAGTGATTCACATGTCAGACCCAATATTTACTTCACAACTAAAGAGTAAAGAAAAAATGATCGATGCTGCTGACAGCAAAGGGCGTCCCATTCGAAAATATCAAACGCATATCTTCTTGCTAACTTCAATGAGCACAATTTGACAAGGTTGTCCCATTCCAAAATATCAAATGCGTGTCTTTTTACGTACATCAATGAGCAAACTTTGACAAGGTTTTCCCATTCCAAAATATCAAATGCCTACGATTGTGGAATGGGCGGGGTTTGCCATCAGTTCGGACATTGACATGGCACCTCGTGCTAAATAAACCAGCTAATCTTTTTGTGCAGTTCCACCAAAATCAACCAAATTCGCGCGTAGCTTGTATGATTTCGCTTTTATATGTTGCAACACCTTGAACATATCGACACCTCCTTTCTTGTAGCTAATTTTGTGCCTGGAGGTGGAAATGAATGATTCGAGAACATTCAATGTATTGTGCATGATGAAGTATAATGGGCACGAACCATCAGAACATTTTGTGCAGTTCCCATTGAAATCAAGCTGAGCACCCCAGTTTGCATAAATACAAAAAAATGATTAGTAAAGCAAATTGTATTATGAATTTACAGCTTAAATAGGCACCTACATGGTCCGTGCAGAGCACACATTTTAAAAAATGGAACTCACCAGAAAGAATCCTAGAACAACATTGTACTTGCCCATCACAGCAAAAAAGATGGAAATCGGTGAGTCCTTATGAGCTAAAGTTAGTTTGGTCTTGTGGGGAGTAATGTAACCATCCTTCAACTGCTCCTTCTGATGAGGATATAGACTAGGCTTCTTCATCCTGGCATAATCGGAACTAGGCACTTCACGTACTCCATATTCTTCTTCAGAGGAGGGTGATCCTGTTGTGCAAAGACAAGAGAACAACTAAATGCTAGCATCCCTGTTTGCTCGAAAAAAAGGAAAGGAAATATTTAAAACAACCATTACATTAACAAAGGGAGTAACTGATGAAATGTATAGTCACAAAGAGATGCATCTCCTCATTATCCTCATAGGTAATGATATGATACCAAACACATCAGCTTAACTTGAACTATATTATTACTTAATTTTATCAGTGGCTATAATGGTGGCAAACCGGTGCATCAATTTATTAGCAGCCTTAGAATAACATGCGAAACAATACCACTTTCTCATGAGAGTAGCTAAACAGTTGCACAACACCAATAGAGATGACAAAGCTCAATCATATGGATGAAATCCGTGGGCCGGTACCAACCTTTGTTAGGAGGCTTATTGTGTAGAGCATGAAGATGAAGCACTTCTCCGGAACCATCTGTTATTATCTACTGTGGTTGGCATGCTTACTATAAACTCCTCGATTAGTTTAATGTTTCCAACATCTTCTTGTGTAGTTCCACTAAAATATATATTATCTTCAAACAAGATCCCTGTTTCACAAGTAGAGATAATTACATATTACATTAAGAGTGGCATCAAATCACAGTGGCAAAACAATTGCTCGTTCCAGCCATAGCAATAAATTAAGACGCAAAACTATATCATTACTTGTGTCATCACAGTTCCAGTGCTTCATTACAGCACCGAGAGTTGATTTTTGTTCTTCTTCTGCTTGTTCTTCCCGTTCATCACTTGGTTCAATAACAGACAAGCTTTGCCTTCAATGTAAGATTTGGCATGTCAATTAGGGAGCACAAGTATAGCACTAAACAACAACATAACTTTTCTGATGACAGTAGCAAAATACAGGCCAACAGTTGTGAAATATCATTATCTTACCTCAATGGGATATTACGGTGCACATACAGATTGGAAGTCTGGTCTCCTTTTTTGGAGTTCACTAAAATCAAGCAACATTACCGTATATGTAGCAGAACATATGAAAGCACACTGCACAATCATGTGGAAGAAGGCCATTACTGACCTCTCATGACGCGGAATTCAAACAACTCACAAGAAGAAGATCTGAAACAAATTTTCCAACACAGATAGGAAGTCAGATCTCCTTTCATGCAGTTCCACTAAGATCAAGCAATCAAGCAACGTTGTCGGTGTGACATTTTGGTTGAACTGCACAAAACACTCTTAAAGCAAAAGTGTTTTGTGCAGTGCAACAAAAGGCCGCAATAGCAACGAGGTGAACTACATAACCCTGTTTACACAGAGGTGCAAAGGAAACAATTACTGGTCAATAACGGTGGGTGACACAGAAGCCCACAAAAAGAAGCATCTTACTTATCTAAATGGGAAAGAAAGCGAGACAGTAGCATTTCTCAAACAGTGGCATTGATTCATATTAACGGAGAGATTATATTAACAATAAAATTCATTAAGCATGTAATTTGCTTTTAACTGCGGCATTGCTTCAATTTTTCCATCGGCATTATTAGATTAACAACAGCTAAAGAGTTGTACGGGACAGTGGATGCACCAGCACCATGTGCATCTACCGATGTATAAAGGGGTGATGCATAGTCTGTTGCAACAAAGAACAAACAACCAAGGAGCATATTTGTGTTGGTCCCAGTTTTGTTATCTTTAGACACCTTTCCCTATATGAGCAGCAAATCTAGTCCTACACAAAATCTATATCCTTGTCCCCTACCCACAGAAAGATCAGTTCGTTACAGATGTGCGTACTGCGTTTGTCATTGTTTTCCCTTTTCGACCAACGTAGGTGCTGGATAGCCAGTCTGTACTACTTCCCCCCTTCCTTTCCTCTTTGAACCACATCCTAGATTCATGCTATACAACTTTCCCCACAACTTTCCTGTTTGATCCAGCACCTAGATTCGAGTGCAGAAGCGAAAAAAATCCACATGCAGCTAGAGCAATGCATGTGGATTAAGTAAATTATACCTTAAGGTTCTTGGGGTGTGGCTCAGTGGGCGGCCGGAGGCCGATCTACCCACACTATGTACGACAGCGAGGAAGAAGGGGTCGGAGGCCCTCCCGCGCCGCCGCTGGGTGAAAGAGAACAGCTGCGCCGGTAGTGGATTCCCTCCCTCACCGACAATGACAGCGTTAAGCCTCCTTCCCTTCCCCGGCAGATGGGATCCTGCCGGCTCTTTGACCAGCAGTGAGGGGAGTGAGACAGAGAGAGGCCAACATAGTCTTGTTTAGTTCTGGAGAGGGTGAGAGAGTGTGAAGAGAGCAACTACAAGCGCTGAGGCTCCAGCATGTATGTATATAGTGGAGAGAGAGTGTGAATAGAGCAAACCCTAGAAAACAAGCGCCGAGCCTGCAGCGTATATAGTTGGAGTGGTTTTCTTTTTCTCTTCGTAAAAATCGTTATAAATTGTGCACGAAACGGAACTCTTTATTTAACGTAGTGAAGAAAAATACTAGGGCAATGCTAATACGTGTAGAAAATTTAACGCTCGAAGGAGTCAACTCGCAATTAACGCTGCACGCCTCCCGGTCGTGCTTACTATCGGTCACGTGTGCGACACGACCCTCCGAAGTGAACAACAACTGAACCACACACAGTCAAAATATCGGAAAGGTGGGCTACACCATCCTCCAATGTGAGCATGTGGTGGAAAGAAGTGAAAATAAGACTGTAATAATATGGTAAAATGAAGAAAATGAGATTAGCCGGGAAGTAGTAAACTGCTAATACATGACAACAAAAAATAAATATTATTGGCTTCTTTTTTATGTCTTCTAAACACTATAGTGCGAGGCAGCGACTGTGTCTCCGACGGACATGCGTGTACCTCTTCTCTTCTTGTATGTACTCCATTTATCTCACTTCCTCTTCCCACTCCCACGATATTCCTATTCTATGAACCTGTGTGTGCGTGTGTGTGTGTGTCTGTTTTTTAACAGCGTGTGTGTGTTAGAGAGAGCAACACATCGACCTACAGAGAGATGGTGTGTAGTAACTACGAAGCCGCGAGAATCGGTGCATCCTCTCGTTTCCGGGCGTCCGGACGGGACAGCTGCCACGCCCACTCCTGACTGACCACCCTGGCCCACCCAAGGCCCCTCCATCGCCCGCGCGCGCTTCCCGCCCGAAACGGTCAGCGCCGCTCCAGAAAATCGATGCCGCATTCATGCCCGGGCAGAGCGGACGCGGCCTCTCACTGGCGCATGCGTTGAAGGGAGAAGCGGATTCAACGAAGAGTGATGGTTGCTTTGTCCGTCCAACTTACTATCGGGTCTACTATGTGATTTGATGGCCCATTGGTCATTACTATTACTGAGGTGGTACGACGGTGCTAAGTCTCACTTGTACTGTACACTTTACTTTGGTGCATGACACATGCACCGGATGCTGGATGTCCCACGTTTTGGCGAAAGGAGGTAGAGCGTGTCCACGCTTTACAATTTTCTCCACTCTTGCAGTGGAGGAGTGCGAAATCAACGAAAACACGGCAGCTCAGCGAAAACACGAAAGCAGCAAAAAATGTATAATGCTATGTAGCTTCCAGCTTCAGTTTCATGTATCTTGCATCCAAGGTTGCCCCATTGCAACATTCCATCAAATACAAAGGAGACTAACATGCATGCTATTGCATCTCAATGATTCACATATCATAGCCAATACGCCCTCTGTTCCAAAATAAGTTTCTCAACTTTATGCCAACTTTAGTACAAAGTTGTACTAAAGTTGACACTTATTTTGGAACAGAGACGGCTAAAGAAAAATGATCCATGCAGTCCCTAGGCCTTGAACCCTAAACCCTAACCAGGCTTTAATTTGCTAGTGAGGTTGAACCTTCTGAAGGAATGAAGTTTCCAACCCTTTGACCATCGGATCATTTTGTGCAGTTTCTCTAAAATCGAGCTGAGCATCCCTATGGCAATGAAATTGAAGTGTGATTAGAATAAGACTAGTGGGACTAGTTTTATTGTGACATAAACTCATCACAAATACAGTAGAAGCCAGTAGACATACGTGTGGGGCAAAGAAGTAGAGAAATATCCACATGGAGCGATGTGGGCAGCTGGGGCAGTGGTGCAAGCCGGTTGTAAAGGAAGTTGTACCTGAGGGATGTCGGGATGTAGCTAGCTTAGAGGAGGGCGGTGGGAGGCGAAAACTTCCCACGTCACGGCAGTGAGCAAGGGGCGAAGGCAACCACACCGGCTTTGTGAGAGAGAACGGCGGGGACCCCTGATCGGGACGTGCCGACAGTGGGTTTTTGCCGTCGGCGACGGCGACCACATCTACACAAAGCATCGACCCCTTCCCCCGGCGGGCGTGATCCGCCAGGATGTTAGAGATGTGGCCACAATCATTTTGTGCAAGAGAGTGTGAAGAGAGCAACCCCTGCAAGCAACCGTGTAGGCTCCTGGCTATGTATATATAGTGGAGCGGTTTCTTTTTCTCTCCATATGAACCTATTTATACTGTGTACGTGCCACTGAAGAAAAAAAAATTATTTCTAAATAACGCGGCACCGTTCATGCGTGGTTCCCGACCCTCCATTAAGTGCTACTAGACGCGTCAAATTATCATGTGTGCTGCATCATCGTACAGAAATGAGCTCCACCGTCTCACGTGTGTGGTTGGGGAAGACACAAAGAGTGCTACTAGTACGTGCGTGGGTGCGTGCACCTCTTCTCTTCGAGCATGGTTATTAAAAGTATAGCCAACTACTCTACAACGCGGTTATGATGGGCAAAGAGTATAGGCAGTAATAATGACTAATGAGCCGTCAAATCATGAGGCCCACCTTTCTCTATGTTTAACCGAGGAAGCAGCCATCATTTCATTCCTCGTTGAATATCCATCCGCTGCTACCTCCGCAAATAAATAAAAATCCGCTGCTACCTCCGCAGCATGGTTAATAAGATAGCCATGTCAATCATGACGTAGAAATATCATTCACTAATACAATAGTGCTAGCTCTAAGGCTGGTCATTTTTTTTACTTTGTCTCTTTCTCTTTTTGTCTCATTTACTCATTTGACATAGGAGCACATGTAGAGGATGGCTATTCCTTTCAATGAGACTTCTTCATGGGGTTTAGGACTAAGCAGCTCCGAATATTATTCCCGCTGCCCACCACTCTGAATCGTGCCATCTATGATACTCTCATTGCAACAATGAGGTCCACTAGGTCTAGCACGTTCTGTAAGAAGAGACTGTCATGCAAAACATACATTCTTGTTGCTTCTTCCTCATACACTACATACTACTAGTACTACTACTACTTCTATTCGTTCTCCTATAAACCTTCGCATGGCATCTCAAAAAAATTATAACCTTGCGCTTGGCTCTTCGCCTCCTCGGGAAGTCGAGCAATGATGGTACTACAGTATATGGTTCTGGCTATCTGAGACCGAATGAATTGCTACACGTCCACCACGTGGGCAAGGGTCGAGGGGCGAGGGGCGAGGGAGAGTGCGTACTACTACGTCCGTTTCAATATGGACTACATACAAAGCAAAATGAGTGAATCTACACTCTAAAATACGTCTATATACATCAGTGTTTGGAGTATGTACTAGTAGTTTATATTGAAATCTACTAAAAGACGTATATTTCAAACAATATGATAATCTCTCTAACCAAGGTAGGGACGAGGAGTATATATACATCTAACGGAGGGAGTAGTAAAATTTTCTCCTCGTCCTGCGAGCCACCGCGCGCGTGGGCGAGGGAGCGGGCATAGGCGTAGTAAGCAAGCTTCTCCTCGTCCTACGACTCTGCAAGCCACCGCGCCCGTGGGCGGGGGAGAGGGCGTACTAAGCAAGCTTCTCCTCGTTCTACGAGTTGACGAGACACATCAAAAGTAGTACAGAGCATCTCAAGTGTATAGAGCCTTGCCTCTAAGGTAGGCCCCACATGGTTTACCTCTTTTCTTAAATAATGCGTCAAGTCACAATTTGTTTGTTCACCTGCGGTACACGATCCTCCATCAAGTGGACAACCAGTACACGTGCCAAATTACCATGTGGGCTACCTTTTCGTACAGAAATGAGCTCCACCGTGTACCCACGCGGGTGTGGTTGGGAAAGAGACGGGAGTACGTGCGCCGTGCGTGCACCTCTTCTCTTCATGCACATCCCCCACCTCCGTGGGTCTGTGTGAGAGAGATACAAACCTAGAGAGATGTCGTGTGCGTTCATGAGTGTTTTTTGTTATGGGGGGGGGTGATTTCGTGAATGTATTTGTGGGAATATGTGTCGATGATGTCTCAAACAAAAATGTGACACATGCAATGTGTGTGAAATAGAGGCCTATCTATATAATATATAGAGGGGCGATCCACGAGAAGAGAGGGAGGGGTCATACATATCGATAGAGTCGAAGAGAGGATCAAGTGTGTGGGTGCGAGATCGATGAAGAGAGCCATCGAAATTGTGTGTGTGCATGTCAAAGATATAGGGCGACTAACCTACCAGAATGTCAGAGGGGAGAGGGCAAGTTTGTGTGTGGCAGGGAGACATGACTAGATCGCTTGATGTATCAGTGTGTGTGGGGGGGAGGGGGAGGCAGAGACCTAACTAGAGAGGTAGATCGACTCGTATATGTGTTGAGAAGGAGAGACCTAGCCATGTCTTGAGGGAGATCGGTCGACATCCATACATAAGTGAAGGATGGGAAATAGGTTGGGACAGAGAGAGAGAGAGAGGAAGAGTGCCGGAGGGGTGGTGGAGTTGCTTCTCGGAGATGGTGGGAGAGGCCTACTAGTTAAACTGAGGGTACAACTGCAATATCAAGAAGAGTGGGGATGTGTTTCTGTGTGTGTGTGTGCGTGATAGATGTGTCGAGAGGCATGCATGGATGATGAAGGGGGACCATGTGTTTGGTAAGCAGACCTAACTAGATCAGTAGATCAATTGTTGTGTGTCGGAGGAAGGGAGAGACATAACTAATGAGGTAGATCGATCGGCGCATGCGGAAAACGAGTTATAAACGACCTAGCTAGCTATATGTATAGTGGGAGATCGATCGGTGTACATCCATTTGTTAGAGGCAAATAAGGCCCAGAGAGACGGATAGAGAGAGAGAGAGAGAGATGGAGGTAGGAGGTGGTGCGAGAGGCCTACTAGCTAGATAGGGGGAGGAGTGTGCGATTGTGAGATCGATGAAAAGAGGGGCGAGAGTTTACACGTGTGTGGGACCGTATGAGAGACACGAGGCATGGACAGAGAAAGGAGGAGATGGAAAGTGTGTGTGTATGTGGTAGGCAGACATTGCTAGAGAGGTTTATCGATCGGTGTGTGTCGGAAAGAAGGAGTTGTGGAGACCATGGGAGAACGACTTAAAGAAAAAAATGAATGTGCACGATGGATAGAATGCTTAGGGAGGGGGAGGGTGAGGAGGGCATGTGCATGCACGAGAGAAAGTTTGGGTTAGCTACAAAGGTTAGAGGATTGTTTGGGTGTAAGAGACTAACAAAGATCATAATTCGATATGAAAGTGGATTCATATATTTGAATAAGAGATCGTAATGTTATAAACCTATGCATGCATGAATATAGCAATGATACGCGTGGTGTGGTTTTGGACATGTTATACTATAATGTGATAATGCATGGCATTTGCAACTCACAGCTAAATATCGGACAATCTAAACCATACCATATATCGAACAATCTCACATTTTATTTGATTTTGTGATAATATGTGGTGTTTGCAGCTCACAACTAAATATCGAACAATCTAAACCATACTATATATCGACCATCTCACATTTTATTTGAATTTGTTGATAATGTGTGGCATTTGCAACTCACAGCTAAATACTTGTAGGAGTAGGGGGCGGGGCACCATACATTATGTGATAAACACATTATACATATGAGACATGGTTTAGATTATGAAGATCTAGCTAGAGCTTGAAATGTACTGTGATTTGAAATCAACATAAAGTGGATTAAAAAAATCGAGTTCGAGTTCATATAGTACACATAGTTATCTAACTTGACAGTAATCATGTGGTGTGCTATGAAGATAATATACAAATGATGGTTTAACTTGACAATAATGATGATTGTAGATCTTATTAAAATAGAGAAACGGATTCAAATGGTTCAACTTGACAACAATCATGATTGTAGATCTTATTCAAATAGTGAAATGAATTCAAATTTAGTTCATATTGAAGCGTACTATATATGTTTGAAATGCACTAAAATGTTCATTTGAGTAGTAGGTTGCATGCATTATACACGTAGCGAAATATTTTAATTGAACATAACATGGATTCAAAGTTTTGAATGGCATTTGTAGTGCGAATTGATTTGGTACAGTACACGGGACTAGACACTCTTGTGTGGTGCGAATTGATTTCTTTTTGGTTTTTTCGTCGAGGGAAGTGCAAATTGATTTGATATAGTATACATGTTAGGCTTGCCCAGAAATTTCAACCCGCGCCTTGTTATCCCAAAATTTTAAGATATCTCTTTGTCCTGTTGTGCTCCTAAAATTCCCTCCATCTCAACCCGCACCTGGCTATCCCAAAATTACAACGCGCGCGAAAAATCCCACCTCCTGCGAAATCCCGAGATGCAAAATTCCCGTGATACCACTGAACTGAAAGAACCACCTAGTTCAAATCGGTGGGGCTACTTTCGTAACTTACCCCACATTTCGGACACGCGCGTCCCTAAGCCATGGTTCCCCCCTGCCATCCCCTCCGCCCCCATTCGTACACCGAGGCCACGAAAACCCGCGAAGCCCCACACCCTCCTTCGTCCGCCACCCAGCCGGAGCCTCTTCCCTGACGACATCGTCCACCGCAATAGCTCGACGTCCCTCATCCACCTCACCGGATGAGGATCTGTCGTTGATCTCGTCGTCCCGCCGGTTCAAGCACCCCGTCCTCCACCTCCAAGGATCTACCCCGATGTTCGCCTCGTCTATAGCGCCACCTACATTCCCACAACGCCGTCTTAACCTGCACCACTGGAAGAGCAGCACCATCACCGATTCCTGGGATGAAGCTCAAGCCTAATCGGCGCCACCAAAGAGGTTCTACAGTAATCGCTGCATTTTCTTCTTGATTCGATCTCACGGTGCTGCCGGCGCTCGGTCCGGAGCCGCCATGGCGCGGCTCCATCTACGATGGCATCACCGGCCACTTCCTCCATGTCGTCGATCCCTCGGCGGCGACGTCCACATCAGTAGGAGCTGCTGCTGCTCCAGCTCTTGCTGGCCATGTTGCTGCTACTGCTGCTTCGGCCCTTGCTCGCGCTACTGCTCTGCTCTTGCTCTTGGTCCCCTGCCTCGTCTGCTCTTGCTCTAGCTCCCACTGCTGCTCTTGCTCTTGCTTGCACTGCTGCTCTACTCTTGCTTGCGCTGCTGCTGCACGAGCAGCAGCTCCGGCTCTCGCTTGAGTCCCTGCTGCTGCTACCCGAGATGTTGCTACAAGACCAGCCACCCCGGCTCTCGCACGCGCTGCTGCTCCGGGCGCTGTTGCTGCTGCAGGACCAGCTGCCCCGGCTGCTCTCTGGTAGTATGTTCTCTGCTGGAGCGGCTACCGATTTAGATCGCTGCTCCTCTGCCACTAGTGCTCGAGTGGCCAAAACTATTAGTGCACTGCTTTTCTGCTACTAGTGCGTTCAGTTTTGACAGCAAAATTCAGTTTCGACAGTTAAATTCAGTTTCGGTAGTTAAGTTCAGAGATGAGCGGCTAATGTATTTTACATCTAGCACTTTTTGGTGATGTATTTTATTTACATCATCTATTGCAGATGCTATTAGAATACCACTTCAGGTTAACGTTGTCTCTCTTGCCCTGCTTTAGCCTCGCCATCGTACACCTCACCGGAGCTGCTCCAATGATGAAACCCTCCATCACAGCGGAGCAGTACCCTAGACTCCACCTCTAGACGCCTAAGATCTTCTTCCCCTTCTCCGACTGTCACATCAGCCCCAGCATCCTCAGCTACCAACCCAATGATGCTGGGATTGACATGGCTTCACCACAGAGGTTGTACACTTGTTGCATTGTTTTTTTACTTTACAGGTTATATATATTGTCCACATAGCACGCGTAGTAATGAGGAATACGATTAGTTTCTCCTATATGACAAGCAGTGGGTACTAGGCAAGTTAGCTATCCGTGATGGACTCTCTCGAAAGCCATCATTATTTATTCCTGCGCGTTGGAGCTGTGCATGTGTAGATGGGCCTGGGACTTTAGCTAGTAGGGCAGTGGCCTGGGTCCAAAGTATTATTTGTTCCTTTAGTGTCTCTTTCAAAGAAAAACCGTAGGAATTTTAATATCCACTTGGCCCTCCTTTTTAAATTCTTATTCATGAAGAACAAGACTAAGTGATAGTAGCATAATAGCATTATAACTTTACATTTTCATGTGGTTTGACTTAATTTGACCATGCTTCTTTGCATTCCTGTGAACCAAACACCCAGATTGACAGAAATCATGTATTTGCAAATGCTCTATTTTGCACATGCATTCCTATCCTATTCCTGTGTATTTCCTATCCCTGTGTTGTTAGAATCCTCCAATTCAAACGAGCCCTTACAGAATTACTTCTATTACAGATAGGTTTCGAAGAAAACCTTGTGTGGTTTGTTTCGCTCCTGCCGCGCCGTCGTCCACCCCAGCTCAGCTGCTCCAACGACGGAAGGGTCCAGCACAGCAGGGATCTGCCCTCTAGACTGTCTTTCGCTGCCTCAGATCTTCTTCCACGCAGCCAGCAGCCACTACACCTGCATTACCATCATCAACTGAGCAGATGACCTTGAGGACTACACGGGTCCGCAAGAGAGGTCGCACCCTTTCGTGTCTGCTTACGTTATGCATCGCTTAATATTACCTGCTACTTTATCGTCCTCTTCACTTGTTAGACTCTGAGTCAGCTCCAAACTAATACTCAAACTTAAGTTTTTAAATGGTTGTGGGGTACATATCGGCGCATCAACGAATATTATCTGTTTACTACCTGGTTAATCTCGGGTGTCTACTATGACTTTCATGTTGGGTGGGAAACAAATAGTAAAGGAGCCATTATTTGTATGTTTTAATGGCAGCTATTATCTGCCTACTCTCACTGGTTTTGGGTCTGTCCACAGGTTGCTACCATCACTCTAGATTTCTGCATGCACTCCTTACATAATCTCACTATGTTTTATTCCTATGCATGTCAGTTATTGTACACAATGGTACTGAACATGTAGAGCAAAAGAGACGAGCCTTGCGTGGCAATAAAATTTCATGCAGACGTCGCTCCATGGTGGGCACAAAGGCAGCCCCCCTCCCCCCATTCCAGATTGTAATCAAGAGGATGATAATTGTTCAGAGGGGCATTCAGAGGGAGCAGACCACTCCTATTTACCGCCTGAGGTCTTTGCTCTAACTTGCCATGCTGATGTTGGTCATATCATGCATATGGCGCCTTGCATTGCTTACTTTATACATTAAAAATTTCATCTGCTTAGTTTAGACATGCTTTGTGTGAATGCCATCTGTTTACTTTCTATATCATATATGTGAATTATGCAATACCATCTTGTTTAGCCCGGCATCATATATGTGAATTTTGCAATGCCATCCTGCTTAGCCAGTCATCTTATATGTGAATTATATCATGCCATCCTTTTTTTCATTACATAGTACATTTGTCAACAATGTAAGTACATTCAACTACTCTTCCTGTGCATCAGCCATTTGACACGGTGAGGGAAAAATCTAGAGTGAAAACAAGGTCTTCAGAGCAGACAATGCTATCTCACGAAGCGCATATCTTGCTGGTTACGGATAGCTCCTCAGAGGAGGATTCAGAGATAGATGACCAGTCCTATTCCCCCCCCCCCACCGAGGTGTATGCTCTTAACTTGGCATGGTTATCTTGCTCATATCATGCATATGGTGTCTTGCCTTGCTATGTCATTTGCTTAGTTTAGACATTCTTTTTGTGAATGCCACCTGTTTAGTGTCTAATTACCATATATATGTGAATTATGCAATGCCATCTTCTTGCAAGGCATTATATATGTGAATTATGCAATGCTATCTTGTTGCAAGGCATTATGTATGTGAATTATGCAATGCCATGTTGTTTAGCCAAGCATCATATATGTGAATTATATCATGCCATCCTTTTTTTGTATCATGTATTCCATTTGTCGACAATGTTCTTATATTCAACTACTCTTCCTGTGCATCAGCCATTTGAATTGTTGATGGAAAAATCTGGAGTGGAAACAAGGTCTTCAGAGCAAACAATGCTACCTGCTGAAGCAGATATCTTGCGGGTTACAGATAGCTACTCAGAGGAGGATTCAGAGACAGATGACCAGTCCTATTTTCCCCCTGAGGTGTATGCTCAAACTTGGCAGGGTTATATTACTCATATCATGTGTATGTTGTCTTGCATTGCTTAGTTTTTACATCATATACAAAATATTGAATGCCATATGCTTAGTTTAGACATCATATATGCGATTGCCCTCTGCTTACTTGCTTAGTACATAAATCATATACAGTATTTGAATTATATCATGCCATCATGTTTACATAGACAGCATGTATCTAAATTACGCCATGCCATCCCATTTAATAAAGACATCATATTAGTTATATCATCTCATCCTGTTTACATAGTCATCATATTTTGAATTTTGTCATTCTATCCGTGAATTATATCATGCCATCTGGTTTCCATAGACGGCATGTATGTGAATTATAGCACGCCAACCACTTTAATAGACACATCATATAGTTATATCATGTCATCCTGTTTACATAGTCATCATATTTTGAATTATGTCATTCTATCATGTTTAGTTAGCCATCATATATGTGAAATTGTGGTATGCTATCCTGTTTAGTTAGCCATCATATATTTGAAATTTTATCATGCTATGTTGTTTGATTAGGCAACATAAATGTGAATTATTTCATGCCCTCTTTTATTCCCCACTATCCATTGCACTTGTCTATCATACAATGTCTGTACATTCAATTACTTTTCTTGTTTATCAGCCATTTGAATTGGAGGGGGTGATGGTAGTATCTAAGGGAGTAAAACCACGGTCTTCAGAAAAGATAGTGCTACCCATCGATGCAGATAGAACTACGGTTGTACTTGCCCAAGAACCAGCCCCACCACACATAACCCAGACTCTTGCAGATTGTACCCCTACCGGGTTCGACAGACAACCAGCAACACCTCTTCTAACCCCAATCCCAGCAGATAGTAACCCAGTTCCAGTTGACACAGCACCGTCTCTGCCACAGAGCACCCAAACACGAGCAGTTAGTAAGGCAACGGCAGTGCCCAAAGCACGAGGACCACCACTCTGAACCCCAACTCAACGCTTAAAGCAGAAGAGGAATTGTTCTCAGGTCAGGTTCCATAGCTATGGTTCATACTCCTTTGCTCTTGCATTACTGTATTTACTTATACCAACTAATTTCAAATTTGAAGGATGCAATTGAAAGTCCAATGGCGCAACAGGTATGTTTTAAACATGTTTCTTTAATTGGTTTGATGTTGTAACTTGCTCTATGTTGATTTCAGTTTCAATTGAATAAACAGTTATGTTCTCATGTCATGCTGTGTGGTTTCCCGCACTTATATTCTGTCTATGCTACTTTGTCTTAAACAGATATGATTTGAACTGTCTCTATCTTGATTTGACAACATACACTAGAATGATATAGACCATACAGTGACCATAGTACATAGATATATGTTTGTTTCATGCAGTTATCCTATCCACCTTACTGCTGAACTGGTTTACCAAAATGAGTTTCATATACAACATGGTAAACCTGTGATGTGTCTGCTTGTTTCTCTTTTAGAATGCGGACAAAATATTGGAGAAGAGTACCCCGTTATGCAGTGGTAAAGGAAGTAATGCAGATAAGGTTCAAGATAGTGAGACATCCCTGTTGGTCTCCAAGAAAGCTGATAAAAACTATCTTGAAGATAGTGAGACAACCCCAAAGTCATGTCTTGATGTAGTGTTCGAGTTACTGGCCACTACTGCTGGCACAAGCTCTTCGAACTCTCTGCCTGAATCAGTTCGGCTTCTTGAGTCTCAACTTCAAGTTGAAAGACATCGATTAGATGTGCTGCGACAGGGAGCCAAAGGATAGAGGAAGTCCCTACAGAATTTAGATGCATAATTTCTGGTGCAACAGCAAGCGCTGGAGGATTTAAGTGCCAAACAAGAGAAAGCTAATAAGCTTGCTAAGCATCTTGCCAGTAGGTTGGGTACCCAGGATATTGTTTCTTGAGCTCTTCTGAAGTGGTTTCAGTTCTGGACTTGTTTTGCTGCGGCGTTTATTTGCACTAGTTGCCAACTTTGACAACCAGTGTATGTGATATGCTGCTTTGTTCCCTATATTTGCACTGGTGGCGAACTTTGATGTCCAGTGGATGTAATATGTGTAATAGCCATAATAGCCTAGCATTAGTTGCTTGCTTATTTATTTCCTTATTGTCTTGTTTAGTTGTTTGCTTGTAGTCACTTCGTCTTTTTCCGTGTTTTTCTAGTGGCCACAATAACCTATTTTTTATAACTAGGCCACAATAACCATGTGCAACATACGGACCGTTGTAACCATGGTCATGCTACCTGCTGTAATGACCATGGGCCTCCTACGGGCCGTAGAATCCATGGGCCTTCGACGGGCCGTATAATCAATGGGCCTTCTACAGGCTGCATGATCGATTGGCCAAACATGGGCCATACTATAACGATCTGCAAAATGGGCCGTAAACGGGCTAGAGAGGAAATCGTGTGTTTATGGCCCGACCATAACGGGCCGTTAATCGGCCGAAATGTATAACGGGATGAATTCTATCGACAGGCATCATGGGTCATTAATGGGTCCTATTTGATGACGCTATGGAAACAGCCCAATGGGTTAACGGGCCACAAACAGGCCGACTTTAACCACGGGCTGAATTTGGCCCACAAGCGGAACAGGCCAGTAACGGACCGTAAGTAACCGAATGCTGGAAATGAGCCCAAGAATAAATGGGCCCTTAGAAGGCTGAAAGGTAACACGGGCTGGAAACGGCCCAACGGAATAATGGGCCATTAATGGGTGTAAAGAGATACACTATTCATTGTAGGCCAGTTTCACCACGGGCCTTTAATGGGCCCAGAGTTACGAATGGCCTCGTGTGGGCCGAAAGACGTCACGGGCCATACATGGGCCAGAAGTTACAACGGGCTGGAATCATATTGGACGGCCCAGATGGCGCTACTATGCCCAATTCGGATAGGCCATAACGGGCCGTGAGTTAGCGGACTGTAAATGGGCTATATGCGAACAGGCTGTTAACAGGCTTTCCGTGGGCCGGCCCGCTACCTTTTGACCAAGTCA
Organism: Thinopyrum elongatum; assembly: GCA_011799875.1. NCBI lineage: Eukaryota > Viridiplantae > Streptophyta > Magnoliopsida > Poales > Poaceae > Thinopyrum > Thinopyrum elongatum. Next base: position 181,482,504 of record CM022300.1, read on the forward strand.
AACGGGTCGGCCTTTTCACCTGAATGGGCGTCTGTTGGGCCGAGGCACGTGTCGAATTATCATAGGCGCGTCCCGTCCATTGGCTGGATGACATCTGTATCGAGGCTGAGCTAACATGTGGATCCTCCGGCGTATCAGAATTTTACACGTGGAAAATCCCCATTGGTAAGGGCTGTTAACGGGTTATCGGATCCAAACTGGAACCCGATAGCTTAACGGCGACCTGTTATGGTGGATGCCACGTGTCGGTCACCCTTGACGAAAACACTTCCATGATGCGCCATTTATCGTCATGGAAGTGGACACTTCTGTGATGATAATTTTGGTATTGTCATGGAACACTTCTAAGACAACACAGGTATGACTATCTTGACTCTGTCCTAAAATGGTCATGAATGTACATGCATGACAGAAAACGCGACCTACTGTGACAAACACGTATCATCACGGAAGTGTATTTTTTTTGTAGTGCGCGTCCATGCGACCCGCAGGGTGGGGCGCCTGCGCCAGTGCGAGATGAGACCAACTGGCATGTGGTGAAGTAGCCGCAGCACAGCGCGCGTGCGCATCCTGCGCCGCCTCAACAGCACCAAGACCGGGCACCTCTGGGGGCTGCTGCGCATGGGCAACAGGACCATGCTCCCCTCGCGCGGGTCGCACCCGTGAGCGCGGCGGGCTGCCGCACCTTCACCTGTGAGCTGCGCCGCGTCGTTTGGCCTAGCAAGTTCAAGCCAGACCTGCCCCCGCGCTACGACGGCACCCCCGACCCTGCGGAGTTCCTCCAGCTCTACTCTTTAAACATCGAGGCATCAAACGGCGACGACAAGGTCATGGCAAACTGGTTCCCCAATGGCTCTCAAGGACAGCGCGCGCTCCTGGCTCTGGCACCTCCCAGAGGGGTCAATCCCCTCTTGAGATGAGCTTCGCGAGCGTTTCCTCGCCAACTTCCCAGGCACCCGTGATCGCGCCCTCGCAATCAATGACCTACGGCGCGTGAAGCAGCAGCCGGGTGAAACCCTCCACAAGTACATTCAGCGCTTCACCAAGGGCATCACGGACGTCAAGATGAGCGAGGAGATCGCCATCCACGATGATCTGTGCACGGCACTGGAGATGTTCAACATGGTGGACAGAAGTGCCAGGGCCAAAGAAGGCTGCCTCTCCCTCCTCAAGCACCCTGACGTCGATCCCAAAGACAAGAAGGCCAAGGCCAAGGAAGTGAAGCGCAAGGGCCCCATCGTGCTGGCAGCAGAGCCTAAGTTGAAGCGCGGCCGCGACTGCGACGAACCAGTCAAGGATAACCGCCCATTCTGTGTCTTCAACAGTGTTCACACCCACAACACCAACGATTGCCAGGAGCTTAGGGTGCTCCAGGACGAGCACCTGGGACACTGCCCCCAGTGCGGCGACCGTGGCTTCGATCCTGGAGGAGGCAGCGGCGGAGGCCACTGGGACAACCGCAACCCTTGTTAGGACTGGCGTGACCAGCCTCACGAGGATCGCTAGCGCGATCAGCCTCATGACAGCCCCTGGCGTGATCAGCCTCATGAGGCCCATCCTCAGGGCAACGCTGGCCTCCCTCCGCTGCCGCCACCGCCAAGGAGGAACAACGACAACCGTCAGGACGATGGGGCTAGGGGCTTCTAGGAACCACACGCAATTGCCTGCATCCTTGGCGGCGCCCAGGCGCCAGCCTCGAACCGCATCTTCAAGCAATTCTCTCGTGAGGTGAATGCAGCCCTTCTATAGCTTGAGGCCATGCGCCCCCTCAGGTGGTCGCAGTACACACCACCTTCGACTCGAAGGATCACTTCAGGTAAGTGGCCACTGCCGGCGCGCTCCCCATGCTCTGCACACCCACTATTAGCAACGTTTTCGTCACCAAGACCCTCATCGATTGCAGCGCTGGTCTCCACGTGCTCTCCGTTGAGACATTCGAGATGCTTCAGGTGCCCTACGACCAGCTCTTGCCCACCAAGCCATTCTCTGGGGTGACTGATGGTTCCACCATTCCCCTGGGGCAAGTGTGCCTCCCTGTCACCTTTGGCAAGCGCGACAACTACCACACCGAGCTCATCGACTTCGACGTCGCCCACATCGGCCTCCCGTACAACGACATCCTTGGGTACCCTACGTCACCAATGTCATTGAGGTAACCCACTGTGGCTACAACTTTCTCAAGATGCCAGGGTGCAGCGGCGTCATCACTGTCGCCTGTGATGAGAAGGATGCGGTCTGCTCCCTTGAGCATGCCTACCGTGCCGCGGCGACAGATAACCCTGATGACGAGGGTGGCATCCTGCCTCCCGAGGTCACCCCCACCAAGAAGAAGCAGCTCCTCCCCAAGAGCCGTCCGGAGGCCAAGAAACCCACCGGAGATGCCTCAGGCTCTGCATCTGCTGGCGGGGCGCCCCTTCCTCCCGCATAGGAAGGCGCACCCAGCACCTCCCTCAGGATGGGCTCGGGGGCTTTCGTCTGGAGGGCCTCTAACCTGACCAATGCTACGAGGGAGGTGTTCAGGCAACACTTGGAGGCATGCCTTGATGCGCGCCCCCACAAGCAAGGAGCAAAGTGTGAGGCGCCAGGAGAAAGAGAGTTCATCACCAAGGCGATCAGGAGATTTAGGAGGCACAAGCCATGCGCGGCGAGCGCCGCCCCACACCCCCCATCGGTGCAGCCAGCGCCCCCGATGTGGGCGACGGGCTACGCGTCTGCGTCAACATCCCGGTGCTCAACAGGGCCACTTCACAGGACCTCTTCTGGCCGTGTCGCATCGGCCGGAGCGGGGGCTACCCCTGCAACTACGTTCGCATGCCATTTGGCCTGGTAAATGTGGGCGCTATGTACCAGCGCCTGGCGTAGCGTGCCATGGCATCTCAGGAGGCCCCGGACCCTCGCTAGGCCCGTGGACCTCGCGAGCCTCTAGAGCCTCCGGAGCCGTCCGGCCCGTGAGGAGCAAGCCTCCCCAACAAGCTTCATCGACTACCTCGACGCTCCAACAACATCATTGCCAGGTGACTTTTTGGTTTGTTCAAATTGAGGGCGCCCCTCAGGCTGCATTATCCTCAAGCTGCATGGGCCCGTCCCCGCAGCCGCACTGTTTTGCTCATGTATCAGAACTGGCCTTGCCTCGGTGAAATTATCTTGATATTTTACCTTGCGTGTCCGGTGCTTTGTCACCAGGAATGCTGCTGCGCCCTCGCATGCCCACCTGCGACCGCCTCATGATTAAGGGCGGGCACGATGTCTGTGCTCGGGTTCGTCCGTGCAGCGTTGTTAAATCCAAGCGACCGAGCCTTGTCTCGCGGGCTAGCTCCCATGCACATCATCTACCTGGGTCCTTGGTGCCTTACCCTTGCATGAGCTAATCGCGAGTGGGTGAGTAAGGGCGTGTGGTTCGGCTCATGCAACGGCTGCCTAGGTGCCTCGCCACCACGGGAGTTGTGAGCCGAGTGTTCTTCCCTAGACTGTTACATGAGAAAACTTGACACGGCGTTTGTGCTCGGGTCCATCCCTGCAGCATTGATAAATCCAAGCGACCGAGCTCTGTTTGGTGGGCCGGCCCCGTTCACATCACCTCCATGGGTCCTTGGTGTCTGGCCTTCTCATGGGATGGCCTCTGGACGCCCATTCGGCGCAGGTCTCCCAACTAACTCAGGTTTCCCAGATGCGCTCGGCGCCAAAAACCAGGCGCAACCCGCCTTGAGGTAGGGCATCCTGAGTCCCGCGCTGGCTCACGAGTGCCCAGATACACCTCCTCCATGTTCTACCATGCCGGTCACATGTATGAACGAAATAGGGCTGTACACGCCCGGAGACTCTAACACAGAGCTCCCTACCCATGCCCAGTGGAATCCTCATGCTCAGCACTGGCGGATTTGGTTGCAATACAACCATGCCCACTCCTAGTGGAAGCCCCAAGCTCTGCGCTGGTGGATAAACAACTGGGGGCGCCCTATGGGTTGCATCAACCTCAGGATGCCCTAAGGAGTCACAGCCGGTGAAACCATGTCCGCCCCGACAGGGGCCGTCCCGTCCTTCGACCGCGTGCTTGCCAGAGATGGAGCCGACCCCTTGACCGCGACGCTAGTGCATGAGGAGCTCTCTGGAGGGGGCACTGCCGCGCCCTCGCCCGAGGCTACCCGATCGGATGCTTGCACGGTCCGGGGAATGGGATCCGACCACCTTGGGACCCTGACAAAGCACGGGGAATCCACAACCAGGAGCTCGTCGGCATCATCGTCATCCTTGAGATTGCGGAGGAGCTCACGCTGCGACGGAGGGGATGCCTTCTCCAGGTCGTCATTGTCAGTCTCCTCCGAGTCCTTCTCTCCGCCGCTGTTGCCGGAGGACACCATCACGGGAGAATTGGGGAGGTTGGACGGCTCGAGCCCCGAATCGTTGAAGGCGGGCATGGCGGCGACCAGAGCCTCCCTGTCACCGTGGCGGTATAGCGGGGCGTAGGCCTCGGGGATGTTCCCTGGGATGCAGCCGAGCAGGGCGAACAAGGCCGCATCAAGCTCCTCGCATGTCAGGCCGGCAGGACGCAGCCTCACCTCGTCCTCCGAGCCCTAGTTCTCCCACAGGGGTTTTGAGTGCGACTGGAGCGGCGCCAAGCGCTGCTTCAGGAACTCCTTCACAATCATGGCCCCCGTCAGCTCCTCCGCCCTCATGTGCGAGTCTATCTTCTCCAGCACAGGCCTCGTCCGAGGATCGGTGAGCTTGGCGGAGCACCACAAGGGGGCGCGCGTCGGCAGTGCCACTGGAGGTAGCAAGATCGGATCGAAACCATGGGCATCTAAGAAGACCCAGCGGTGCCGAAGGCCTTCCACTTTCTTCCCGACCTTCAGGAGCGAGTTCCCACTCTGAACTGTGAGAAAGGAGACACATGCAGATCGCTGGTCCCGGTCATGGAATCGCAAGCTGAAGTAGTGGCAAAAGAGAGCCACCGAGGGCCTTATGCCCGCGAAGGCCTCACAGTAAAAAGCAAAGATGGATAGGAGGAGGATGGTGCTAGGCTGGAGATGGAGGGCGTGGATATTGTAATGCCTGAGGATGGCATAGAAGAACCCTGAGAAGGGCGGGACGATCCCGGCGAAGACACTATGGAAGAAGAAGGGGTAGACCGTCCTCGCCAAGGTGCTCCCTTCCGTGGAGCCAGCCCAGATCAAAGTCTCTCCCCACTCGTTCGTGTCTCTCGCCATCAGCGGGAGCGCTGGATTGAGGACCTCCTCCTCGGCAATGGAGGAGGCCACGAGCGCCGGCGGAAGAGATGAGGAGGACGTAACCTGGGCCGCATGCTTCGATTTCCTGGGGGGCGCCATTTGAGAAATCCTTGGCGATGGTGGAATAGAAGGAAGAAAGGCGCCTCGTCTGGATCTGGAGGAACCTCTCGTGGGGGAAAGGGGATCTCAGCAGGAGGAGGAAGGCGCAAGGAAGAAGAGCAATAATGGCCCTGCCGCATGCGCCAAGCTTTTTGTCAGCTTGGGCGGTTGCCGAGGCACCGTGGGGGAGTGGAGGCCTCCGTGTCTCGTCATGCGCCATGCGTCAAGCCTGACCCGCAGGTGATTGGGGCCCGCGTCACTTTGCCCTTCACTCCTTGCCTTCGCTTCGAAGCCAGGCTGAGCGCACCTTGGGCCGGGGGCTACTATCGGCGTTCTGGGATCGGGGGTACCTAGACATGCCTGCCTGCGGCCTAGCACATGACTTCACTGATGGCCCAGGACGGCCCAGCTACAAGACACCACGAGCAAGACCCTCATGAGGACCCTAGCCTCGCGAGGCAAATGCCATCAAGACCTCTCGAGGAGCAGCTTGTAACACCCCCAGTGGTTAACTACAGTAATTCCATTTTTATAATGCCAAGTCAGCATGATTAACAGTGCATGATCATCATTTGCATCATAATGCTTTTCAACTCCTAACTCAAAATTCAAATTTAAATGAAAGTGAAATATAAAAGTTGTCCAACATAAAAACTAAAATGTTCGATAAATAACAACTATTGCAGAGGCTAGTCTAAAATTGTAACCAACAAATAATAAAATGATTAGGTGGCACTAGCATAATTAAAGCAGTAAGGAATAATGCATTTTAATTATTATAAAAATTGTGTGAACTCGAGTTGACTCCAAACCAATTTCTGGTAGTGGTAGGTAATGCCTAGTATTTATTGGAGCAATTGCCATATTTTATAAAAATCATTTGGTGGCCTAACTATTTACAGAACAGAGATATATGATTAAATAAAAGAAAACAAAAAAAGAAAAAGGAGAAACCTCCCCCTCCCCTACTAGGCCTTGGCCCAGCTGGCCATCCAGCCGGCCGGCCCAGCCGGCCTACCCCTGCTAGCCCCGGGCCTATTAGGCCTCCCTCCCCACCCGAAACCCTAGCCCGCCACCGACACTCCCCCCCCCCACTCGCTCGCCCCCCCTCTCCTCTGGATCGAGATCCAGGGAGAGGCTCGGCCTCGATCCCGGCCGCCTCGATGTCGCCCGGAGCCACCTGGCGCACGCCCCTCGCCCCCTGCACCGCACCGTCGCCGACGCCCGTCGCCACCCTGACCTTGAGCCGACGCCCCGCCACCTCGACGCCGTCGCCCTGGGCCTCGCCGCCCCGTTCGCGACAGCGCCGTCGTCGGACCCCGCTGGACTACCCCGTCCCCATCGCTCGCGTCCCCGACCTCCTCCTCAACCGCGGCTCCATCGAGCCTCGCCGGCGTTCCCCTGCACCGGTGGTGAGGCACCGCGCGCGCTACTCCTCTTCCCCCTGCCACTGCTTCAGCCCGCGCGCGGTACATTGCTCCGGCCGCGCCTCTGCGCGCGCGCCCGTGCTCCCGACCACGTCGCCGCGCCGATTCGCTGACCCACTCACGCCCCTCGCCTGCGCCCGCGTCGGCCTTCGCCCGACCGCGCTCGCGTCGCCTGGCCCCGACCCTGCTGCTGCTCGCGACAGTCCGCGCGTGCTCGCCTAGCCCCGCTCGCCCCTCGCTGATGCTCTGCTGCTGCTCCACCGCCACCCCGCTGGTCGCGCGCCGTCGCAGCGGCGCCAGCCCGCGCCTCGCCGGCTCCCACCTCCGGCGCTCCGGCGCCCCGCCTGCCTCGCCCCGCAACCGGGCGGGTTCGGCCTCCGCTCAGGCAGCGCCCGTTTGCACGGCCGCGCCCGCCGCCCGCTCGTCCGGTGCCCGCGCGAGCTATGCGAGCCCGGACATGTCTGATGCCCGCACAGGCCGGCCCGGACACGTCCGCCCGCTGCCCCTGACGAGTGGGGCCCACGGCCCAGAACTGTTTAAAAAAAAAAATAATAATAATAAATAAAATAAAAATAGTTAATAAAATAAATAATTAGTTAATTAATTAATTAATTAGTAAATTAATTAAGTTAATTAATCCTGTTTAATTAGACTAATTAATTAGTTTACTTAACTAACCCTAATGACTGCTGACGTCAGCATGATGTCATGCTGACATCATCATTTACTATTCTGGATAATGTTTATTTTAAATAATTAAATAAATTCCAGAAATTAATAAAAACTTTAGAAAATCATATAAAATAATCCGTAACTCAGATCGAAAAACTTTATACGTGAAAATTGCTCAGAACGACGAGACGAATTCGAATACACGGTACGTTCGTCCGTCACACGTCCCTAACTATCCGAACATGCAACCGTTCCTCTCCGGTCATTTGTCTGACAAATGTCCGGAACCGGGAAACCATTCCCGGATGGATTCCCCCTTCCTCGGTGACGTGCAACCATACGTTAGGACACACCCGGCACTGCACAATGTCATGTCGTACTTTGTGTTGCTTATGTTTGCTCTATATTTATACTATTTCCTCCCCCTCTTCTCTCTCGTTAGACCCCGACGCAGTTCCCCGAGACCGACGCAGCTCCGGAGCCCGAAGACACCATTGACAACCTTGCCCATGCCGCCGAGCAACCAGGCAAGCCCCCCCCTTCGATCACCCCGATATCGCCCATTCTAATTTCCCATGCTTGCATTAGAATTGCTGCTGCTACTGCTTTACCTATTCTGATGCATAGACTGTTTATTGTAACCTACTATTGATACCTTACCTGCTTATCCTAAACTGCTTAGTATAGGCCGGGTAGAGACCTATCAGTGACCCCACTTATCCCGACTGTCGCGCTGGATTGTCAGAAAACCCGATCAACGGGAATTGAAGACCAGGCCCCGACACCGCACATCACCCCCCTTAGTTGTAACGACACTGCAGCGTTACTATCGAGTGCCGAGGGTGAAACCTCTTGTAGCACTTCTGATGTTAACTCTGTAGAGTAGCTATTCGGTCGTGGTCATCGAGGGTGATTCCTCCTTCACCACTTCCGGTAACGACGCTGTCGTACAACACCTCAAGTGTGAACCCAGTGAGGGTGATTCCTCCGAGTTCACCTTGATGGATACATCGAGTAGGAATCCAACGAGGGTGATACCTTGGATTCCCCTGATGTTATGGACACACGGATACTTGGATTTTACACTGTTACTTGGATAGGCGGGTCGACCCTGAGGGGTACCCGCGTGCGCCTGAGAAGCGAGTGATGTGAAGACGGGTGCCAGTGTGGTGCCCGAGTGCTGAATACGAGGCGCGGTCGGGCATTCTTAACCCTTGCAGCAATTCCTCGAGACGGGGTGACGGGGTCACATCTTTCGAGAGTCTCTGCTTGTTACCGCAAGCCCCTAGTCCTAACGATTTGGATATTTGATCCTAGCAGGCCTCTGGCCTGATAGCACTAACCATCACGTGGGCATAGTATGGGCGTTCTGCGTCGTATGCATCAGCCGAAAGCTCTGTCAGACGTCTAGTTCAGCATGGCGGCACGGACGGACCGACGCCTTCCTGTAGTGTTGGTGCCTGGCTTCACCGTGTGCGCAACAACCCGGAGGGCGAGGGGCGATGGCCAAGACCCAATTGCGCTTAGGATGTAGAGCCGCGGGGACCTCTCTGCTAAGCTGTAGGTAGGGTTGCGATGTGTCGTTTGACCGAGGCCGGGCATGACCCAGGAAAGTGTGTCCGGCCGGAGTTAATCGAGCGTGTTGGGTAAGTTGGTGCACCCCTGCAGGGAAGAATACTTCTATCGATAGCCGGTCCTATGGTAAAGGACACTCGGAGTTGTATCCTGATTGATACATTTTAGAACTGGATACTTGGATATATGGCTCTGGGATTGCTTCTCGCAGGGAGTCGAGAAGGGATCTCAGGACGAGGTTGATGACTGTATGGCTCTGGGATTGCTTTCTCGCAGGGAGTCGAGAAAGGATCTCTGGGTGAGGTTGAGACTTAATGATCCTGCTACATTATATTGAACTGATCTACACTCTTCTAATGCTGCAAGACCTCTGAAGATGCTAGTCTTCGATAGGACTAGGCCTTCTCTCTATTCTGGCATTTCTGCAGCCCAGTCCACATATACAGCCTCCCGTTGAAAATGTTGCATATGTAGTGTAGATCCTTGCTTGCTAAGTACTTCTGAGTACTCACGGTTGCTTTGTTTTCCTTTTCTCCCCATATCAGTTTGTCGTGACCAGAGGACGGAGCCCCCTGAGACAGATGCCCCGTCGATCGACTACTACAACTACCCAGAGGATGGATACTACTACGAGTTGACTGACGACCAGGAGCAGGATCGGAGGGTCCCAGGCAGGAGGCCTACGCCTTTCGATCGTAGTGTTTTATTTTGCCCCGCCTATCTAAAGGCCTTTCTCTTTCTGTTTCATATCTGTGCTTAGATATCTGATGCTTCCGCTGACACTTGTATGCAAGCTTATGTATTCGAGCCCTCGAGGCCCCTGGCTTGTAATATAAGCTTGTATGACTTCATTTATGTTTTAGAGTTGTGTTGTGATATCTTCCCGTGAGTCCTTAGGCTTGATCGTGTGCATTTGCGTTTATAATTAGTGCACGATTGAGCCGGGGGCGTCACAAGTTGGTATCAGAGACGACTGACCGTAGGAACCCCCCTTTCCAACTCCTTGGCCGAAGTTGACTCTAGTAATCGAAAACTGTTTTACTAACTTGGCTGTGTGGCTTACACGCCCACGTCGCCAATTGGGTGGTATTAGTATCTTTTACTCCTCGACCTTTACTCTGGGACTCTACTCTCTCTTCAATTCGGGTTAAAATTTTACTAACTCCAGCATTAGGCTCTCGTGCTCACATCCACCCGGAGTTCTGAAATTATCCCCCCATGCTTCAAGATTTTGGGCCAGGTTCTGCTTACAGGATCCTTTTATCAAGGGCACCCTGTGTTGTCACTTGCAGATTCCTCGCTCCAATAGTTTTCTCCGACGTTGATGTAGCCTTTGCTATGTCTCGTTGTGTACTTCCCTACCGCGTGCCTGCGCGCCGCCTAGATGTCTAGCCCTCCCTTTTCAACTGTCGTAATGCCGGATACTAACCGAGGCTACGTGTGGCTTTGAATATCTGGTGCGGATATGATGAAGAATCTATTGCGCTTCCTTCTGTTGTGCGTGATACTTCATGAATCATTCCATACACATGCAGTTTTTCTTGCTAAACTGCCCCTGTTGATTTGGCAGGATGGCTGACGATCCTCCACCTCCACCCTATATGGCCGCAATGATGCAGCAGTTTATGACCGGACTATTGGCTCAGTTCCCAAATCAGAATGCTCAGCAACAGAATGTTCCAATAACTCTGGCAGAATTTGTGCGCCTCAATCCGTCTGTTTTCCGCAACTCCACCAATCCTATGGATGCTGATGATTGGCTTCGTGACATCCTGTTTGAGATGGAATCAGCTAATGTCGCTCCTGACAGTTACCTCACCTTTGCGACATTCCACCTGAAGGGTCCAGCTGCTCAATGGTGGGAAAGCCACAAGGCTATGTTGCCTGCAGAGACTGTAACCACTTGGCAGGAATTTCAGTCAGCCTTTCGTGCACGGTACATTCCTCTAGATCTGATCAACCAGAAGAAGCAGGAGTTCCGCAAACTCTCACAGGGCAAAATGACTGTGGATGAATATTAGAGGAAATTTATCGAACTGTTGTGCTATGCTGAGGATGACGTCAACACCGACACTCGCAAGCAAGAGAAATTCCGTGAAGGACTACGTACTGATATAAAACTTGCACTTGCTGTCCATGATTTCACAGACTTCGCAACGCTTGTCAGCAAATCTTTCCAAGTTGAAACAGCTCTGACTGAGTACCAGGAGTCGCTCAAGCGTACTCGAGATGTCGGCTCGTCTTCCGGTCGACCTACTCAGAAAAGTCGAGTCTGGATCCCTCACAATATTCATCATCGACCTGCTCCAACACCAAGGCCGTCATATGCTGCACCTCGTCTGCCCCCACCACCAAGGCAACTGAACATTTCAAGTGGACAGCCCAATGTTGGTGTTCCTCCCCATAATGATAGTCTGTGCCACCAGTGTGGACAGCCAGGGCACCGTGCTTTTAACTGTCATCAAGGTCAGCCTCAGAATGCATCACGTCATCCTGTTGTTCGTTGGAAGGGCCATCGGACCCATCATTCCAGAAATCGTAGTGCCAGACTACCTGCTAGTCAACTTGTTCATGTCAACCAAATCAACATGGAAGAAGCTCGACAGGACCCCAACATTTTGATGGGCACCCTTATAGTGAATTCAATCCCAGCTTCAGTCCTCTTTGATTCTGGAGCATCGCACTCCTTCATGTCCGAAAGTTTTGCGTGAAGCCATGATATACTTTTCGAGGAGATGTCCATCCCATTAGTAATCCATTCACCTGGGGCTAATTGGCAAACTACCATGGTTAGCCACGGTAACCACATTGTGATCGGAGGATTGATGTTCCCCGTTTCACTCATTGCTCTCAAGACCTCCAACATAGACATTATTCTCGGTATGGACTGGTTGAAGCCTCATAAAGCTTTGATTGACTGTGCCACTGAAACAGTCCGCCTCACACACCCTTTCGGTCAGACTGTCAGATACTCAGCTCGTACAGTGCAGGACGCCGAAGCTCAGATATATGTTCTAAATGCATTGAACGCTTCACCTCTTGAAGGCATCGAGAATGTTCCAGTTGTTCGTGATTTCCAAGACGTCTTTCCAAAAGAACTTCCAGGAATACCCCCTGCTAGAGCTGTTGAGTTCGTCATCGACTTGAAGCCTGGCACAACTCCTATTGCGAAGCATCCTTATAAAATGCCTCTGCATCATCTTCTCGAACTTAAGGAAGAAATCGACACGTCACTTAAGAAAGGTTTCATCCGCCCCAGTTCCTCTGCTTGGGGAGACCTTCAATCTTCGTTAAGAAGAAGGATGGAACTAACCGATTGGTTCAGGATTATCGGCCCATTAACCAAGCAACAATCCAGAACAAGTATCCGCTTCCCAGAATCAACGATCTGTATGATCAACTTGCTGGTTCCTCAGTATTCTCTAAGCTTGATTTGAGATTGGGATACCATCAGATTCGTGTTCGTGAAGAGGATATTCCCAAGACTGCATTTGTTACTCGTTATGGCTCCTACGAGTACACGGTCATGTCCTTTGGCTTAACCAATGCCCCAGCCACATTCTCCCGTCTGATGAATTATATATTCATGGATTACCTCGACAAGTTCGTCGTGGTTTATCTAGATGATATTCTGGTCTATTCAAAGAATAAAGAATAACATGCCGAACACCTCCGTCTTGTACTGGAAAGGCTCCGAGAACACCAGTTGTATGCCAAATACTCCAAATGTGAATTCTGGCTTTCTGAAGTAACATATCTCGGTCATGTAATTTCAAAAGATGGAATTGCCGTTAACCCAGAACGAGTTCAGGCTATTCTTGACTGGACTCCTCCGAAGAATGTCAAGCAAGTGAGAAGTTTTCTCGGCCTTGCAAGCTATTGCCGTCGATTTGTCGAGAACTTTTCCAAGATTGCTAAGCCTTTGACTGATCTGCTTCACAAGGGCGTTAAGTTCGAATGGACAGAAAAATGTCAGGAAAGTTTTCAAGCACTCAAAGACAAGATGACATTTGCCCCAATACTATCTCCTCCAGATACCCGCAAAGACTTTGTGATTTATTGTGACGCATCCCGTGAAGGATTAGGCTGTGTCCTAATGCAAGAGCGTAAAGTGATTGCTTATGGCTCTCGTCAGTTGCGCCCACATGAAGAAAATTATCCGGTACATGATCTAGAACTAGCTGCTGTGATCTATGCATTGCAGTTGTGGCGACATTACCTTCTCGGTAATCGTTGCGAGATCTACACGGATCATAAAAGTCTGAAGTACTTGTTCACCCAACCGTCTCTAAACCTCCATCAGCAAAGATGGATGGAGGCCATTGCGGACTATGATTTGGGTATTTCCTATACCCCTGGCAAGGCTAACGTGATGGCTGATGCCTTAAGCCGCAAGTCCTATTGCGACAACCTCATGGTTAGGCGAGCTCAACCTCGTCTTTATGAAGAACTGCGCAAGCTGAATCTCCGTATTATCCCACAAGGTTCTCTTAATAACCTTGTGATACAACCAGATCTTGAGAAAGCTGTTAAGAATGCGCAAGCTAAAGATGCTGAAATTGATCTGATGAAGAAAGACCTTCACCTTGTAAAGTACAGGGATTTCTCGCTGTCTGAAGATGGAACCTTGTATTTCAGAAACCGCATTGTCGTACCTCACTTCGAGCTTATGACCGACAAGGTCATGAAGGAGGCACATGATACCCCGCTGTCTATTCATCCGGGTAGCACCAAGATGTATCGTGATCTCCATCAAAGGTACTGGTGGTCTAGAATGAAGCAGGACATTGCTCGTTATGTTGCTGAATGTGATGTGTGTCGTCGCGTTAAAGCAGAACATCAGAAACCAGCTGGAATTCTGCAACCACTTCCTATTCCTCTATGGAAATGGGATAAGGTTCAGATGGATTTCGTTACAGGACTTCCCAGGTCACAGAAGGGTCATGATGCTATTCTTGTAGTCGTCGACCAACTCTCTAAGGTTGCACACTTTCTGCCCGTCAAGGAAACTATCACTGCTAGTCAGTTAGCAGAGCTGTATATCTCTAGAATGGTTTCACTCCATGGTATTCCGAAGGAGATTAGTTCGGACCGTGGCGGTCTTTTCACCTCCAAATTCTGGAAAGTTTTCAAACAGCTATGGGAACTCATATTACCTGGAGTTCAGCTTATCACCCCCAATCCCAAGGCCAAGTCGAACAAGTCAATCAGGTTCTTGAAGACATGCTTCGGGCTTGTGTTATTTCATTTGGCAAGAAGTGGGAAGAATATCTTCCGTATGCCGAGTTCTCTTATAACAACAGCTATCAAGCCAGCTTGAAAATGGCCCCCTTTGAAGTACTCTATGGACGTAAGTGTCGAACCCCTCTGAATTGGTCAGAAACTGGGGAACGACCGCTCGTGGGTCCGGATATTATTCAACACGCCGAAGAACAAGTTCGTATTATCCGGGAAAATCTCAAGGTGGCTCAGGACCGCCAAAAGAGCAACTATGATCGCAAACGATGGGGTTTGACTTATCAACCTGGTGATCAGGCTTATCTGCGAGTCACCCCGATAAAAGGCACTCACCGTTTTGGAATCAAGGGCAAGCTAGCTCCGCGCTACATTGGTCATTTCCGCATTATTGCTAGATGTGGTCAGGTGGCGTATAAATTGGAGTTGCCGCCGCAATTCTCCCATATCCATGACGTCTTCCATGTGTCGCAACTTAGTCAATGCTTCAAAGAATCTCCGCACCGAGCAATGGATCACGAGATGCTCGAATTGCATGATGATCTTTCATATAAGGAACATCCGATCCGCATTCTCGATGAAGCTGAACGTCTAACTCGTCAGAAGGTTACCAAGTTCCTCAAAGTGCAATGGTCAAATCATACTGAAGATGAAGCCACTTGGGAACGCGAGGATAATCTTCGTGCGGAATACCCCGAACTTTTTCCTTCTACTTCTTAATTCTCGGGACGAGAATTCTTGTTAGTAGAGGAGATTTGTAACACCCCCAGTGGTTAACTACAGTAATTCCATTTTTATAATGCCAAGTCAGCATGATTAACAGTGCATGATCATCATTTGCATCATAATGCTTTTCAACTCCTAACTCAAAATTCAAATTTAAATGAAAGTGAAATATAAAAGTTGTCCAACATAAAAACTAAAATGTTCGATAAATAACAAATATTGCAGAGGCTAGTCTAAAATTGTAACCAACAAATAATAAAATGATTAGGTGGCACTAACATAATTAAAGCAGTAAGGAATAATGCATTTTAATTATTATAAAAATTGTGTGAACTCGAGTTGACTCCAAATCAATTTCTGGTAGTGGTAGGTAATGCCTAGTATTTATTGGAGCAATTGCCATATTTTATAAAAATCATTTGGTGGCCTAACTATTTACAGAACAGAGATATATGATTAAATAAAAGAAAACAAAAAAAGAAAAAGGAGAAACCTCCCCCTCCCCTACTAGGCCTTGGCCCAGCTGGCCATCCAGCCGGCCGGCCCAGCCGGCCTACCCCTGCTAGCCCCGGGCCTATTAGGCCTCCCTCCCCACCCGAAACCCTAGCCCGCCACCGACACTTCCCTCCCCCCACACGCTCGCCCCCCCTCTCCTCTGGATCGAGATCCAGGGAGAGGCTCGGCCTCGATCCCGGCCGCCTCGATGTCGCCCGGAGCCACCTGGCGCACGCCCCTCGCCCCCTGCACCGCACCGTCGCCGACGCCCGTCGCCACCCTGACCTTGAGCCGACGCCCCGCTGACCCGCTCACGCCCCTCGCCTGCGCCCGCCTCGGCCTTCGCCCGACCGCGCTCGCGTCGCCTGGCCCCGACCCTGCTGCTGCTCGCGCCAGTCCACGCGCGCTCACCCAGCCCCGCTCGCCCCTCGCTGATGCTGTGCTGCTGCTCTACCGCCACCCTGCTGGTCGCGCGCCGTCGCAGCGGCGCCAGCCCGCGCCTCGCCGGCTCCCACCTCCGGCGCTCCGGTGCCCCGCCTGCCTCGCCCCGCAACCGGGCGGGTTCGGCCTCCACTCTGGCAGCGCCCGTTCGCACAGCCGCGCCCGCCGCCCGCTCGTCCGGTGCCCGCGCGCGCTATGCGAGCCCGGACATGTCCGATGCCCGCACAGGCCGGCCCGGACACGTCCGCCCGCTGCCCCTGACCAGTGGGGCCCATTGCCCAGAACTGTTTAAAAATAATAATAGTAATAAAAAATAAAATAAAAATAGTTAATAAAATAAATAATTAGTTAATTAATTAATTAATTAGTAAATTAATTAAGATAATTAATCCTGTTTAATTAGACTAATTAATTAGTTAACTTAACTAACCCTAATGACTGCTGACGTCAGCTTGATGTCATGCTGACGTCATCATTTACTATTCTAGATAATGTTTATTTTAAATAATTAAATAAATTCCAGAAATTAATAAAAACTTTAGAAAATCATATAAAATAATCCGTAACTCAGATCGAAAAACTTTATACATGAAAATTGCTCAGAACGACGAGACGAATTCGAATACGTGGTCCGTTCGTCCGTCACACGTCCCTAACTATCCGAACATGCAACCGTTCCTCTCCGGTCATCTGTCTGACAAATGTCCGGAACTGGGAAAACATTCTCGGATGGATTCCCCCTTCCTCGATGACGTGCAACCATATGTTAGGACACACCCGGCACTGCACAATGTCATGTCGTACTTTGTGTTGCTTATGTTTGCTCTATATTTATACTGTTTCCTCCCCCTCTTCTCTCTCATTAGACCCCGACGCAGTTCCCCGAGACCGACGCAGCTCCGGAGCCCGAAGACACCATTGACAACCTTGCCCTTGCCGCCGAGCAACCAGGCAAGCCCCCCCCCTTTGATCATCCCGATATCGCCCATTCTAATTTCCCATGCTTGCATTAGAATTGCTGCTGCTACTGCTTTACCTATTCTGATGCATAGCCTATTTATTGTAACCTACTATTGATACCTTACCGGCTTATCCTAAACTGCTTTGTATAGGCTGGGTAGAGACCTATCAGTGACCCCACTTATCCCGACTGCCGCGCTGGATTGGCAGAAGACCCAATCAACGGGAATTGAAGACCAGGCCCCGACACCGCACATCACCCCCCCCTTAGTTGTAACGACACTGCAGCGTTACTATCGAGTGCCGAGGGTGAAACCTCTTGTAGCACTTCTGATGTTAACTCTGTAGAGTAGCTATTCGGTCGTGGTCATCGAGGGTGATTCCTCCTTCACCACTTCCGGAAACGACGCTATCGTACAACACCTCAAGTGTGAACCCAGTGAGGGTGATTCCTCCGAGTTAACCTTGACGGATACATCGAGTAGGAATCCAACGAGGGTGATACCTCGGATTCCCCTGATGTTATGGACACACGGATACTTGGATTTTACACTGTTACTTGGATAGGCGGGTCGACCCTGAGGGGTACCCGCGTGCGCCTGAGAAGCGAGTGATGTGAAGACGGGTGCCAGTGTGGTGCCCGAGTGCTGAATACGAGGCGCGGCCGGGCATTCTTAGCCCTTGCAGTAGGTCCTCGGGACGGGGTGATGGGGTCACATCTTTCGTGAGTCTCTGCTCGTTACCGCAAGCCCCTAGTCCTAACGATTTGGATATTTGATCCGAGCAGGCCTCTGGCCTGATAGCACTAACCATCACGTGGGCATAGTATGGGCGGTCTGCATCGTATGCATCAGCCGAAAGCTCTGTCAGACCTCTAGTTCAGAATGGCGGCACGGACGGACCGGCGCCTTCCTGTAGTGTTGGTGCCTGGCTTCACCGTGTGCGCAAACGACCCGGAGGGCGAGGGGCGATGGCCAAGACCCCCTTGCGCTTAGGATGTAGACCGGCAGGGACCTCTCTGCTGAGCTATAGGTAGGGTTGTGATGTGTCGTTTGACCGAGGCCGGGCATGACCCAGGAAAGTGTGTCCGGTCGGAGTTAATCGAGCGTGTTGGGTAAGTTGGTGCACCCCTGCATTGAAGAATACTTCTATCGATAGCCGGTCCTACGGTAAAGGACACTCGGAGTTGTATCCTGATTGATACATTTTAGAACTGGATACTTGGATATATGGCTCTGGGATTGCTTCTCGCAGGGAGTCGAGAAGGGATCTCAGGACGAGGTTGATGACTGTATGGCTCTGGGATTGCTTTCTCGCAGGGTGGCGAGAAAGGATCTCTGGGTGAGGTTGAGACTTAATGATACTGCTACATTATATTGAACTGATCTACACTATTCTAATGCTGCAAGACCTCTGAAGATGCTAGTCTTCGATAGGACTAGGCCTTCTCTCTATTCTGGCATTTCTGCAGCCCAGTCCACATATACAGCCTCCCGTTGAAAATGTTGCATATGTAGTGTAGATCCTTGCTTGCTGAGTACTTCTGAGTACTCACAGTTGCTTTGTTTTCCTTTTCTCCCCATATCAGTTTGTCGTGACCAGAGGACGGAGCCCCCTGAGACAGATGCCCCGTCGATCGACTACTACAACTACCCAGAGGATGGATACTACTACGAGTTGACTGACGACCAGGAGTAGGATCGAAGGGTCCCAGGCAGGAGGCCTACGCCTTTCGATCGTAGTGTTTTATTTTGCCCCTCCTTTCTAAAGGCCTTTCTGTTTCTGTTTCATATCTGTGCTCAGATATCTGATGCTTCCGCTGACGCTTGTACACAAGCTTATGTATTCAAGCCCTCGAGGCCCCTGGCTTGTAATATAAGCTTGTATGACTTTATTTATGTTTTAGTGTTGTGTTGTGATATCTTCCCGTGAGTCCTTAGGCTTGATCGTGTGCATTTGCGTGTATGATTAGTGCACGATTGAGCCGGGGGCGTCACACAGCTCCCCGAGCCTGCCTCCCAAGGAGCGGAGATCTCTATGCAGGTACCCCGCCTCACGAGGCTCGTGATGACGTGAGCCATGACGACCAAGGCCAGGCAGGCGCCAATAGGCACAGACCAGGATAGTTTCCTCTTTGGTGCTAAGGAGGCAAGGACAGGCGCGGGTTCCCGAGGGATCCCCCAAAGGATTCCATTCGAGTGCAACAAGACCAAGACCACGGGCTCGGCAGGACGGAGGTCATCACCGAGCCCACAGCTACATCATGGCCAGAAGCTTTGCAGGCGAAGACCACCTTTCGTCAGGATAAGATGTACTCTTGTCCCCCTTCAAAATTGGCCACTGTGGTATTCCTTCCCGCCTAAGTTATGAGGGAAGAGAACCGGGCCTAGTATAAGTATAGGCTAGCCTCCACCGTAGAGAGGGATCGACTCATTCTCATCCTCTGAGCCCTCGTGAGGCAGCTCATCCACTGTACTAGTTCATCCTCAACCTCCTTGTGAGGCCAATCCGCCACAAAGCAGGAGTAGGGTTTTACACCGCAAGGTGGCCCGAACCTGGGTAAACCATCGTGTCCTTTTATCCTTCCCGCTCATGCGTAGTCGACGAGATTAGGCCGTGAGGGCGGCAAGCAGTGAGATGTTGTGAAACGAGATCCTTCATACAAGCCGCAGAGTTTGAACCTAGTTTGGATCCGCGGAGCCCTGGTTCCCACATGAGCCCTTACAAATTTACTTCATTTTCAGATAGGTGTCAAAGCAAACTCTGTGTGCTTTGTCCCACTCCTGCTGTGACATCATCCACCCCACCTAAGGTGCACCATCGATGGAAGCGTCCACC
The DNA here is from genome assembly GCA_011799875.1 of Thinopyrum elongatum. Lineage (NCBI taxonomy): Eukaryota > Viridiplantae > Streptophyta > Magnoliopsida > Poales > Poaceae > Thinopyrum > Thinopyrum elongatum. Next base: position 181,502,197 of record CM022300.1, read on the forward strand.
GCAGCAGAGATCCCCCTGCAGACCTTCTTTCGCCGCCTCAGATCATCTTCCCCGTTGCCGGCAGCCACGCCAACTGCCTTACCATCATCGACGGAGCAGATGAACCTGAGGACTACACAGTTCTGGAAGAGAGATCGCACTCTTTCGTGTCTGCTTACGTTATACATTGATTATTATTACCTGCTACTTTATCATCCTATTCACATCTTAGACTCCGAGTCAGGTCCAAACTAATGTTCAAACTTGAGTCTTAAAATGCCTGTGGGGCACATATCGAGGCAGCAATGAATAGTATCTCTGTGTACTATCTGGTTCATCTTGAGTCTTCTATGTGGTTCATGTTGGGTGGGCAACAAATAGCAGATGAGCCATCGTCTATCTTTTTAAACTGAAGCTATCATCTGCCTGTTATCATAAGTTTTGGATCTATCCACTTGTTTGCTGCTATCAGTCTTGATTTTTGCATGCACCCGTTAGGCCTTACATAATCTAACTATGTTTTTTTATTATGCATGTCAGTTATTGTACATAATCTTACTGAACATGTACAGAAAAAGAGAAGACCATTGCGTGGGAATATAATGTCATGCAAACACCGCTCCATGGGGGGCTGATACGTCCATTTTGCATCATGTTTTCCTACTGTTATTTATGATGTTTTTATGCATAATAATGCTTTTTGGAGTAATTCTAAAGCCTTTTCTCTCATAATATGCAAGGTTCACACAAAGAGGGAGAATTCTGGCAGCTGGAAATCTGGACCTGAAAAAGCTACGTCAGGCTACCTATTCTGCACAACTCCAAATGAGCTGAAACTTCACGAGGAATTTTTATGGAATAAATAAGAATTATTGGAGCATATAACTACCAGAAGGGGGCCACCAGGTGGGCACAACCCACCTGGGCGCGCCAGGGAGCCCAGGCTCGCCCTGGTGGGTTGTGCCCTCCTCAGCCCACCTTCGGTGCCCCTCTTCTAGTATATAGGTCATTTTGACCTAGAAAAAATAAGGTGAGGACTTTCGGGACTAAGCGCCGCCGTCTCGAGGCGGAAGTTGGGCAGGAGCACTTTTGCCCTCCGGTGGAGCGATTCCGCCAGGGGAACTTCCCTCCCGGAGGGGGAAATCATCGTCATCATCATCACCAACAACTCTCCCATCTTGGGGAGGGCAATCTCCATCAACATCTTCAACAACACCATCTCCTCTCAAACCCTAGTTCATCTCTTGTGTTCAATCTTTGTACTGGAACTATAGATTGGTACTTGTGGGTGACCAGTAGTGTTGATTACATCTTGTAGTTGACTACTATATGGTTTATTTGGTGGAAGATTATATGTTCAGATCCATTATGCTATTTAATACTCCTCTGATCTTGAGCATGATTATCATTAGTGAGTAGTTACTTTTTTTCTTGAGGTCACGAGAGAAATCTTGTTGCAAGTAATCATGTGAACTTGATATGTGTTCGATATTTTGATGATATGTATGTTGTGATTCCCTTAGTGGTGTCATGTGAACATCGACTACATGGCACTTCACCATATTTTGGGCCTAAGGGAATGCATTGTGGAGTAGTTATTAGATGATGGGTTGCGAGAGTGACAGAAGCTTAAACTCTAGTTTATGCGCTATTCTGTAAGGGACTGATTTGGATCCAAAAGTTTAATGCTATGATTAGATTTATTCTTAATACTTTTCTCGTAGTTGCAGATGCTTGCAAGGGGGTTAATCATAAGTAGGAGGTTTGTTCAAGTAAGAACAGAACCTAAGCACCAGTCCACCCACATATCAAATTATCAAAGTAGCGAACACAAATCAAACCAACATGATGAAAGTGACTAGATGAAATTCCCCTGTACCCTCAAGAACGCTTTGCTTATCATAAGAGACCATTTTGGCCTGTCCTTTGCCTCAAAAGGATTGGGCTACCTTGCTGCACTTTTGTTACCATTACCGTTATGTGCTTGTTACAAATTATCTTGCTACCAAACTACTCGTTACTTATAATTTCAGTGCTTGCAGACTCTACCTTGCCGAAAACCGCTTGTCATTTCCTTCTGCTCCTCATTGGGTTCGACACTCTTACTTATCGAAAGGACTACGATTGATCCCCTATACTTATGGGTCATCAAGGCTCTTTTCTGGCACCGTTGCCGGGAGTGAAGCGCTCTTGGTAAGTGGAAATCGGTAAGGAAAAATTATTACTACGTGCTGAAATTTATTGTCACTTTTTACTATGGAGAACAATCCTTTGAGGGGTTTGTTCGGGGTATCTTCACCTCGACCGGAACCACAATTAGTTACCCCTCAACCTACTGCACCTACTAAAAATATTGGTTATGAAATTCCTTCGGGTATGATGGAACAACTGCTAGCTAATCCTTATGCAGGAGATGGAACTGAACATCCTGATATGCACTTGATATATGTGGATGAAATTTGTGGATTATTTAAGCTTGCAAGTTTACCCGGAGATGAAGCTAAGAAGAAGGTTTTCCCTTTATCTTTGAAGGTAAAAGCATTGGCATGGTATAGGCTATGCGATGATATTGGATCTTGGAATTGGAATCGATTGAAATTGGAATTTCACCAAAAAAATTATCCTATGCATCTAGTTCATCGTGATCGGAATTATATATATAATTTTTGGCCTCGTGAAGGAGAAAGTAACGCTTTAGGTTGGGGGAGGCTTAAGTCAATGTTATATTCGTGCCCCAATCTTGAGCTCTCAAGAGAAATTATTATTCAGAATTTTTATGCTCGGCTTTCTCATGATGATCGATCCATGCTTGATACTTCTTGTACTGGTTCCTTTATGAAGAAGACTATTGACTTCCGGTGGGATCTTTTAGAAAGAATTAAATGCAACTCTGAAGATTGGGAACTCAACGAAGGTAAAGAGTCAGGTATTAAGCTCAAGTATGATTGTGTTAAATCTTTTATGAATACTGATGCTTTTCAAAAGTTTAGCACTAAATATGGACTTGACTCTGAGATAGTAGCCTCCTTTTGTTAATCATTTGCTACTCATGTTGACCTCCCTAAGGAGAAGTGGTTTAAATATCACCCACCTATCAAAGAAGAAATTAAAGAACAAGTAATAGCTAAATATGAAACTATTATTTACAATGTTGATCCAGTTGTGCCTACTGCTTATATTGAAAAACCGCCTATCCCTGTTAGGATAAAGGAACATGCTAAAGTCTCAACTGTGGTTAACAAAAGTTATATTAGAACCTCCAAACCTGTTGAACAAATCAAAGTAGAACCTAGTGTTGCTATGGTTAAAGATCTCTTGGTTGAAAATTTAGATGGGCATGTTATTTACTTCTGTGATGAAGCTGTTAGAATTGCCAAACCTGATGAAAAAGATAAACATAGACCCGTTGTTGGCATGCCTGTTGTTTTAGTTAAAATAGGAGATCACTCTTATCATGGTTTATGCGACATAGGTGCTAGCGTGAGTGCCATTCCTTTTACCTTATATCAAGAAATTATGAATGATATAGCACCCGCTGAAATAGAAGACATAGATGTTACTATTAAACTTGCTAATAGGGACACCATCACACCACTTGGGATTGTTAGAGATGTTGAAGTCTTATCTGGGAAAATAAAATACCCTACTAATTTTCTTGTTCTTGGTTCCCCACATGATGACTTTTTCCCATTATTTTTGGTAGACCTTTCTTGAACACCGTCAATGCTAAAATAGATTGTGAGAAACAAATCGTCAGTGTTAGTTTTGGTGATGAGTCTCATGACTTTAATTTTTCTAAGTTTAGTAGGAAGCATCATAAGGAAGAATTGCCTAGTAAGGATGAAATAATTGGTCTTGCTTCTATTGTTGTACCTCCTATCGATCCACTAGAACAATATTTGCTAGACCACGAAAATGATATGCATCTGCATGAAAGAAATGAAATAGATAAGATTTTCTTTGAACAATGTCCTCTGCTTAAACACAATTTGCCTATTGAAACTCTGGGAGGTCCTCCTCCACCTAAAGGTGATCCAGTGTTTGAATTAAAACAATTGCCAGACACTTTGAAATATGCTTATCTTGATGAGAAAAAGATTTATCATGTTATTATTAGTGCTAACCTTTCAGAACATGAAGAAGAAAGATTATTGAAGGTTCTGAAGAAGCACCGAGTAGCCATTGGATATACTCTTGATGATTTAAAGGGCATTAGTCCCACTCTCTGTCAGCATAAAATTAATATGGAGCCTGATGCTAAACCCGTTGTTGATCACCAACGATGTTTAAATCCTAAAATGAAAGAAGAGGTAAGAACAGAAATACTGAAGCTTCTGGAAGCAGGTATAATCTATCCCATAGCTGATAGTAGATGGGTAAGTCCCGTTCATTGTGTCCCTAAAAAGGGAGGTATTACCGTTGTTCCTAATGATAAGAATGAACTTATTCCACAAAGAATTGTCACTGGCTATAGAATGGTAATTGATTTTAGAAAACTAAATAAAGCTACTAGAAAAGATCATTACCCTCTGCCTTTTATTGATCAAATGTTAGAAAGACTATCAAAGCACACACATTTTTCCTTCCTTGATGGATATTCCAGTTTTTCTCGAATACCTATCTCACAACCTGATCAAGAGAAAAACCACCTTTACTTGCCCTTTTGGAAATTATGCTTATAGACGTATGCCTTTCGGTTTATGCAATGCACCTGCTACCTTTCAAAGATGTATGACTGCTATATTCTCTGACTTTTGTGAAAAGATTGTTGAGATTTTCATGGATGATTTTTCCATTTATGAAACTTCTTTCGATGATTGCTTGAGCAACCTTGATCGAGTTTTGCAGAGATGTGAGCAAACTAATCTCGTGTTGAATTGGGAGAAGTGCCACTTTATGGTTAATGAAGGTATTGTCTTGGGACATAAAATTTTTGAACGAGGTATTGAGGTGGATAAAGCTAAAGTTGATGCAATTGAGAAAATGCCATGCCCTAAAGATATCATAGGTATTCGTAGTTTCCTCGGTCATGCTGGTTTCTATAGGAGGTTTATTAAAGACTTCTCTAAAATTTCTAGGCCTCTTACAAATCTTTAACAAAAGGATGTTCCATTTGTTTTTGATGATGACTATGTAGAAGCCTTTGAAACACTTAAGAAAGCCTTGATTTCTGCACCTATTGTTCAACCACCTGATTGGAACTTGCCTTTTGAAATTATGTGTGATGCTAGTGATTATGCTGTTGGTGCTGTTCTAGGACAAAGAATCGATAAGAAATTAAATGTTATTCATTATGCTAGTTAAACTCTAGATAGTGCTCAATGAAATTATGCTACTACTGAAAAAGAATTTTTAGCAGTTGTGTTTTCTTGTGATAAATTTAGATCTTACATTGTTGATTCTAAAGTGACTGTTCACACCGATCATGCTGCTATAAAATATCTTATGGAAAAGAAGGATGCTAAACCTAGACTCATTAGGTGGGTTCTTTTGCTACAAGAATTTGATTTACATATCACTGATAGAAAGGGAGCTGAGAACCCCATGGCTGATAACTTGTCTAGGTTAGAAAATATTCTTGATGACCCATAACCTATTAATGATAGTTTTCCTGATGAACAATTAGCTGCAATAAATATTTCTCATAACACTTCGTGGTATGCTGACTATGCCAATTATATTGTTGCTAAATATATACCACCTAGCTTCACATATCAACAAAAGAAAAAATTCTTCAATGATTTAAGACATTACTTTTGGGATGACCCACATCTTTATAAAGGAGTAGATGGTATTATTAGACGTTGTGTACCTGAGCATGAACAGGGACAAATCCTACGGAAATGTCACTCCGAAGCTTATGGAGGACATCATGCGGGAGATAGAACTGCTCATAAGGTATTGCAATCTGGTTTTTATTGGCGTACTCTCTTCAAGGATGCCCATAAGTTTGTTTTATCTTGTGATGAATGTCAAAGAATTGGTAATATTGGTAAGCGTCAGGAAATGCCTATGAATTATTCTCTTGCTGTTGAACCATATGATGTTTGGGGATTTGATTACATGGGGCCTTTTCCTTCCTCTAATGGGCATACACATATTTTGGTTGCTGTTGATTATGTTACTAAGTGGGTACAAGCTATTCCAACTAGTAGTGCTGATCACAACACCTCTATTAAAATGCTTAAGGAAGTCATTTTCACAAGTTTTGGAGTCCCTAGATATTTAATGACTGATGGTGGTTCACATTTTATTCATGGTGCTTTCCGTAAAATGCTTGCTAAATATGATGTTAACCATAGAATTGCATCACCTTATCATCCTCAGTCTAGTGGTCAAGTTGAACTTAGCAATAGAGAAATAAAATTAATATTACAAAAAACTGTCAATAGGTCTCGAAAGAATTGGTCTAAGAAGTTAGATGATGCACTTTGGGCTTATAGAACAACATATAAAAATCCTATGGGTATGTCTCCGTATAAAATGGTTTATGGAAAAGCTTGTCATTTGCCTCTTGAGTTAGAACATAAAGCATATTGGGCAATTAAAGAACTCAACTATGATTTCAAACTTGTCGGTGAAAAGAGGTTATTTAATATTAGCTCACTAGATGAATGAAGAACCCAAGCCTATGAAAATGCCAAGTTATTTAAAGAAAAAGTTAAAAGATGGCATGACAAAAGAATCCAAAAGCGTGAGTTCAAAGTTGGAGAATATGTTCTTTTGTACAACTCACGTTTCAGATTCTTTGCAGGAAAACTCCTGTCCAAATGGGAAGGACCTTATGTTATCAAGGAGGTTTATCGATCCGGAGCCATCAAGATAAATAACGCCGAAGGTACTAACCTGAAGGTTGTTAATGGGCAACGAATAAAACATTATATCTTAGGTATGCCCATTAATGTTGAAAGCAATATTATCTAAACTATGACACCGAAAGAACATATAAAGGAAACCTTCCGGGACACTCCAGAATAACTGAAAAAGAGGAGGTACATGATACGGTAAGTAAACGGACTCCGAAAAATCCGCAAAAATATTTTTTGTCAGTTTTGGAATATAACAAAAATTAGGAAAATAAGAAACAACCAGGAAGGCACCTCTGGTGGGCACAAGATACCAGGCCAGGCGCGCCCAGGTAGGTTGTGCCCACATCGGGTACCTTCCGGACTCCGTTTTTCTTCCGTTTGCTTGTTTCCCAAGATAAAAAATCTTTATATACCCCCCGAACCTATTGACCACCGTATCAGGGAGAAATCTTCTATTTTCTTTTCCTTATTATTTTCTGACAGATCCAATCCACCATGGCCGCTTCAAGCTCCTCCAAGGACAAGTTCTTCGAGAACGTCATCAACCCATATTTGCGAGAGGTGATGCAGCACCCTTAGGCCATCCAGATGCATGAGGGGGTGCTGCATATCCATGATGTGCAATGCCCAAAGGGGACGGGATCCGTGGAGG